>OY757016.1:15086381-15106381 GCA_963580285.1 Lucinisca nassula
AGTGCTGACTGGACCATTAAACTCCAAATCAACAACAAATCAGTTTTATTAGCATACAATGTAACTGATGATTATGCTTCCAACAAAAATAGAACTTTTGTGTGTGTGTGTGTGTGTGTGGGGGGGGGGGGTCATGTTTGGTGCAATCAAAAATGTTCAAAATTAACATAAGGAGCATACTGTAAAAATCCTTAAGATTGAAACACCTTGAGGACTTGCAGTAACTCTCCTAAAATTTTAACAAATTCGTTTCACGATCCTGCAAGGAGTCCATTTAGTGCAAACGGAAGACTGATCAGACTGCAGTCTGACACCCTGATCAGACTGCAGTCTCATCTGGGTCTGCACTGTTTGCTTAGGCCTATCTGTCCAAATACTTAGGAACATTAAGGTATATATCAAACTCATTAAGTCCCTTTATAAACACAAGTGAGCAATTTGTCCCTCTCTATTACAAAATTGTTACTAGAATTTGTTTTTCTACAAAAACACAGATGTCTCCCCCGTTTTTGACCTCTAAGTATAACCTTGACATTGGAGGTATTGAGCTGGGTCTTGTGTGCAACACATCATCTAATGAAGATGAACATTTCTGCAAAGTAACTTTAAAAATGTTCATAGAAAAATAAAAAAGTTATTGGCCGTACACAAATAAGCCCCTTTTTACCTTTGACCTCTAAGTATGGCCTTGACCTTTGAGGTACAACACATCGTCTCCTGATGGTTAACATTTCTGCCAAGCACTTTCATAATCCATCAAAGAATAAGGAAGTTACTGACTGTCCCGTTTTTTACCTTTGACCTCTGGGTATGACCTTGACATTGGAGGTATGGACCTTGGTCTTGCTCATTAACATTTCTGCCAAGCACTTTCATAATCCATCAAAGAATAAGGAAGTTACTGACTGTCCCGTTTTTTACCTTTGACCTCTGGGTATGACCTTGACATTGGAGGTATGGACCTTGGTCTTGCTCATTAACATTTCTGCCAAGCACTTTCATAATCCATCAAAGAATAAGGAAGTTACTGACTGTCCCGTTTTTTACCTTTGACTTCTAGGTATGACCTTGACATTGGAGGTATGGACCTTGGTCTTGCGCATGACTCATGGTCTAATGATGGTGCACATTTCTGCATGGTTACTTTATAAAGTCCATCCAGAAATAAAAAAAGTTATTGACTGGACACAAAAAAAAACAAACTTTTTTTACCTCTGACCTCTTAGTATGAACTTGATCTTGGAGGTATCGACCTGGGTCTAGCGTGCACCACATTGTCTCATGATGATTAACATTTCTGCCAAGTAATTTCACAATCTATCCAGGAATAATAAAGTTATTGACTGAACACTAAAAAAGGCCCCTTTCTGTCCTTTGACCTCTTAGTACGACCTTGACATTTGAAAAACCAACTTGCGTCATGCACGCAACACATCGTCTCATGGTGGTTAACATTTCTGCCAAGTAATTTCAAAATCCATCTAAAACTATGAAAGTTATTGACAGAACACAAAAAGGCCCCTTTTTTACCTTTAACCTCTATGTATGACCTTGACCTTTCAGGTACCAAACTGGGTCATGCATGCAACACATCATCTCATGGTGGTTAACATTTCTGCCAAGCAATTTCAAAATCCATCTAAAAATAAGAAAATTATTGACCAAACATGAAAAAAGTCCCCTTTTTTGACCTTTGACCTCCATGTATGACCTTGACATTTTAGGTACCAAACTGAATCATGCATGCAACACATTGTCTCATGATAATTAACATTTTTGCCAAGTAACTTCAAATTCTATCTAAAAATAAGCAAGTTACTGACAAAACCCGAAAAAATGCCCCTTTTTTTACCTTTGACCTCTAAGTATGACCTTGACCTTTGAGGTACCAACCTGGGTCATGCACGCAACTTATTGTCTTATATTGGTTAACATTTCTGCCAAGTAATTTCAAAATCCACCTCAAAATAAGAAAGTTATTGACCAAACACGAAAAAAGGCCCCTTTTATTACCTTTGACCTCTAAGTATGACCTTGACCTTTGAGGTATCGACCTGCCTCATGTGCACCACACATCGACTTATGGTTGGTAATATTTCTGCCATGTAATTTTAAAATCCATCTGAAAATAAGAAAGTTATTGACCGGACACGATTTGCCAATACATATATACATACCGACAAACTTCCAAGGGAGATAATTCAAAAAGTAAAAATGCGAGAGTTATAGTTCTTGCGCACTGCACGTCGTCTAATGCTGATTAATATTTATATAAAGTTTCGTGAAGATAGCTTGAAAGGGTTTTCAAGTTATAGAGCGGACACAAATGTGTGACAGACAGACAGACAGACGCCCTATGTCTCTCTGAAAAAGAATTTTTCGGGGGAGACATAATAACTGAATGCTGTTTTCACACCATTTCAACTTCAATAGACTACAAACTGTTGTGCTCTTTACTTATGTCAAATATAGTATACTTTATAATAATTTATTTGTCTGCATCTGCTAGGGCATGTGATTATTATGGCAAATATGATAATAGTGTTTCAAAGAGCTTCTGAGGAAAGAAAACTTTGGCAGGTTCAAAATCTAAAATAGAGTAGAACATCGAGGGCTCGAACACCGCTGGCTCGTTTACCATGGCTGAGTCGAACCCTTTCTTGAGTCCCTAGGGAATTTCGCTACAGTAAGAAATAGTAAGAGGAAAATTTAGGCTATTTTCGTTCCTTATCTTGCAAATGTATGCTGTGTGTACTCATTAGGCGATTCTAATGAGTACACCCAGCATACATTTATGTTATAGAACACTGAAAAGAAGCCCCAAACTATCCCCTTTACGCCTCTTGGCAGTAACCCTCAGTGGCTCGAACTACCCCTATCTCGAACAGAATTTCGTGGACCCAAAAGTGTTCGAGCCATCGAAGTTCGACTGTAGTAACTTTTTACCTGATATAAGGTACAGTACTATTGGATATTCTCAACTGCCTCAGATTTGGCAGAAGCATTCCAAAGTTTCCCAGACTTGTATCAGAGGTATTTACTTTCATTTCCAGAGTATGAATATCATCAAGGTTGTCTACACCAGTCAACAGTCGCTGTGAACAGAACAAAGTTATTTTAATACAGTCAAACCTCTTTATACTGACATTGGAAAAAACGACAAAACTTGTTGTAAAGACAATTTCAATGGAATAAATCCTTAGCTTAAGGTGAAACAATTAACTGAGATATTCAAGAGTATTGTAATTATTTAATACATGTACCAAAAGAAGCAAATAATACGAATATTTGTTAGAATCGCCTTGGTGAGGCAACTCTAACTAATGTCTGCAACATTTGTTTCTTGGAGTAATAAAAGGGAGATTCTCCTTTATCACCTACTGAACCACTACTTATTGGGATTCTTTACACTGGCAAATTCACTAGAGTGGCAAATACCTAGGAAACAAATACTGTCATTATAGCGAGGGTCCTCTATACATAGTTTTTGTTTGTTTGATTTGAAGTTTAACGTCCCCGTCAACACTGTAAAGGTCATTTTGGAGACGTTGCTTCTCATTTTGTGGGACTTTTACTCAACATTGAGATGACATGACATCTCAAGCCCTGCCGCCCAATGAAACCAATAGGGTTTATAAGCATGGACTCCCAACGCATTGCGCTTGGGCAGGCTTAGATCCTCTAAGCGGTTTACCAGTACTCGTGGGCGGGTTGGTTTCAGCTCTGCGTGGAAGCATCATGCAGCCCATCTATTTCTTCAAGCCCTGCTGTACATAGACCAGTTAGCAAATATAAGTAATAACCACTATAACATTTGTAAATCCAACTTATTATACGGAAAGTGTGCTACATGTATTTTTATGGTTACAGTACCTACATGTAATATTACTTTAGCTTAAAGACATTTCTTACAAGCAGCTGTATTGAGCAAAGTCAAACTTTGATGGCTCAAAAACCAATTGCTCATCTACCATGAATGTTTTGAACTCATTCTTGAGTTTCTAGGAACATTTCCCATAACTCCAGATATTAAGCCTTGTCCTGCTGAATCTTTAAATATGCCACACCCACTACTGATTTTCAACCAATCAGATAACTTGATGCAAATTATTGTAATAAATTCACAATCTGAATGATAAACAATGAAGATCCTGATCAGATGGCTTCTCAATCTGATCTGGATTTACATTGATCGAAAGATAAGACATATCTGAACTCAGCATGACAAGGGTTTATTTATTGGAATAATTTACAATAACAAGTCTGTGTAATAAACACCCTGTTAACCCCACCGTATATAGAGAAAAAAATGGGGTTCACAGGGATGTACATTATCTTTCTTATTTCTGTTCCAAGACATGTTCCAAGTTATATGTACCATTAGAAACACATCAATGAGGCAGTTCTAACATGCACCCACAACCTATATTTTGGGTGCACACACATTTGCTGACGAGACAATTGCCCACAAGACACTTGCTCGCAAGACAATAGCCCACAATCTAAATGGGAAATAAGACAATTGCTCACAAGATTTTTTTTTTTCATTTTATTGATGTGTTTTGTTTGAGGAGAAACAAGTTATCACATGTAGCACATAAAGTGAAATTTAATTCAAACGCACAAATAAAATACATGTAATATAATGTGTATTATAATTTACCCCCCCCCCCCATACATAGTTTGCCATAGGGATTTTTCAGTTTTAGTCTTTTACGTTTGTTTGTGTGTCTTAGTGTGTGTGTTGCTTCCAAAGGATTACCTTCTCTGGTCATATCCACATTTACAGCGCATGTTAAATATTTTCACTGAGTGTCAGCATCACTTAACATTATGAAAACAGGCCTAAACATTGTAAATTTTTCTGCCAAAAATGAAAATTTTCAGATGAAAAAAAAAAACTGTGATATTTTTCCTATTTCTGCTTGTAATATAGATTATGGGTGCATCATCATGGCAGTTGTAACAAGTACCTACAATACTCAAATTATAGATTATGGGTAAGAACGCCTCATTGAGTATCCATAATCTATATTTCAGAGCAGAAAATAGAAAAATACACAAATTTATGGTAATTAATGTAAATGCTCGCACATTATAAGGAGATTAAATGTTATGAATTCTTATGAAATTTTTTAAACAAAACATAAAAATTAATTAATGATTAATGTATAATTATAATTACTGATGATTATATTTATCTAGCTGCTCAGTATCTTTAACATTAATATATTTAGCAGACTAATGTTCAAAGTTAACTGACTAGTTCGCTATCATTTCATCCAACTACCAATGTTTTAATTATCACTTATAAGTTGAATTCCATCCAATCAACTGTTACTTAAGACTTGGAGGGAGAAACAGTTCCCATAAACTAGAGATAATATAAACAAAAGTCTTTCAAAATAAAAATAAAATTAAGGAAAAAATATGTTGTGAGCAACTGTCTTATTTACCATTAAGGTTGTGAGCAGTTGTCTTGTGGGCAATTGTCTTGTGAGCAATGTCTTGTGAGCAATTGCCATGGAATCCTATTTTGTGTATAAGTAAAGCCCCGGTCCCACAGACCTTGCGACTGCGATGCGACCTCTCTGCAACTGATTTCGTTGCAACTGGCCCGGGACCTTTGCAACTGTTGCAACTAAATTTGCTCCGTAAATGTGATCGCCGACCCATCGCCGACTAGTCCGCGACCGGTCACCGAACAATCGGCGATTAATGTTGCCCAAAGTCGGCGATTGATCAGCGACTTGTCGCCGAAGAATCGCCGTATGATCGGCGACTGACTTGCAACAAGTGAAACATGATCGGGGACTAGTCGGCGACCAATCGGCGACTCTTCAGAGACTGAATAAAACCGATCGGCGACTTGTCGGAGACTTTTTTGCGTTTTTTTTTTTGTTTTTTTTTTGACACAGACAAAAATAAACTAAATTTTCGACTGCTGCGAGTCTTCTCTGGGCTGCTGCAAGTCCTCGTCATCCGAAATTGGTGACCGAGGCTTGCTTCCCGTTTTTTTTTCGGCTGCGCCGCCGTTTTCTTTTTTTGTCCGCCTCTCCGAACCATGTTGCCACTTTGAAAGCTGTCGTCGAAATGATGCTAGGATATTAACAGTTTTTTTTATTGTAGTTTGCGCTATAATCGTTCGGTGGTTTTAACACCTTTTTACAGCTTGTCGGCGACCAGTTGCAGACCAATCGCAGATCAATTGCCGACTTATCAGTGATCAATCTCCGATCGATCGCCGACCCATCGCCGAACAGTTGCCGACTGATCGCCGATAGGTCGCGGATCGATCGCGGATCAGTCGGCGATATGTCGGCGATCGGTCTGCGACCGGTCTCCGATAAGTTGCAATAGGGTTGCTAGAATTTACAGCCAAATTTGCATAAATTCGGTCGGGGATCGATCGGTGACTGTTCGGCGATAGATCGGAGATTGGTCTGCGACGTCTAGAAAACCATTGCAACTAGTCTGCGATCAAAATCAGTCGCAGCCAGTCTTTTGTGCATGCACAAAAGACGATCGGCGACTAAATTTGATCGGCGACCTACCCACGACCTTGCTGCAACCTTTATAAAACCTCCGTGCGACTTCTGAAACCGCTCCGCGATTGCCATTTTTTTTAGTCGCAGAAAGGTCGCATCGCGGTCGCAAGCTCTGTGGGACCGGGGTTTAAGAATAACATCACAAAGTTTGATCAGAAATTGACTGTTTTGAATTGCTGAAAAATGCAACATGTTGACTTGCACGGATGTGTTATCTTGATGTCTGTGTCAAACACTTGCACCAATTTATGCAAGTTGTATGGATGAAAACACAGGTAATGTTAATACAGGACTGTTGCTTCTCGTGGTCCCTATAGCAATACACCCTGCGAGGTAACACCACCTCCAACCACCACCTCCATGGGTTATGGTGAGCTTTTGAAGAGATGGTATACTTACTAGCTTTCTTGGTGACAAGTACTGTTCCATCAAAAGGTCTGTTTCTTCCAGCACAATTGGTTCGGGGTTTACTTGTGACTCAGTGAACTCGGTGATCTGTACTCCCCGTGCCAAGGCACTTGCTGGTCTCTCAACACCAGGCTCCATCTTAAGACTGAAAAGGTAATTTTATCATGTTTAACCATTATCCTGCTGTTCACAACAACCTCTACCATTGCAAACAGCGTAGATCCAGATCAGATGGCTTCTTCAGAAGCCATCTGATCAGGATCTACACTGTTTTACATTCAGTTTGTGTATTTGTGGAAAACATTAAATCAAGTAATTTGATTGGTACAAAATCAGAAATGAGTGTGGCTAAATAAATTATTCAGTGGTATAAGTGTTAAACAACTGGCATAAGGACCATTATTGCATATTTTCTGGTGCAAAGTATACTTTTGGGTTGATTGTTTGTCAGGTTACTAATTCGGCCCCCGCCCATAGGGGCTTGAAGAAATATATGGGCTGCATGATGCTTCCACGCAGAGCTGAATCCGGCCCGCACACTAGTACTGCTAAACCGCTTAGAGGATCAAAGCCTGTCCAGGAACCAAGGTGAAAGGCGGACCGTCCATGCTAATAAACCCTATTGGTTTCATTGGGCGACAGGGCCTGAAATGTCATTTCATCTCAATGTCGGGTAAAAGTCCAACAAAATTGGAAGCAACATCTCCAAAATGACATTTACAGTGTTGACGGGGACGTTAAACCTCAAATCAAACAAAAACAAACTGTGTGACTACCACTGATTGTAATGGTAGCCACACTATTCTTTTCCCTGTGAGGTCAGATGTTGTGTTAGTTTTTTTTGCAGAATTTGGACTGGAATCATTTGTTATGTTTAGCAAACAGTGTGGACCCAGATCAGATGCAGAGTCTGATCAGGGTTTACACCAACTGCTTACAGTACAGGAATTTAAAATGAAAAGAAAATAATGGTACATGTATCTTAATGCTGATCAAGCTGGGACCAGCTATTGTAACCGTGTCCATTCCGAGTTAGTTTTCAAGCTGATTTGAGTTTTTGCTTATGTACATACACCACAACCTCATTATAACATGGTTCATTATAAAACGGTTTTGCATATAACACGGTTTCAAGATGGATCCCCAAAAATGTAAAGATTATATAGAAAAATGACCATAAATGGTCATTTTCTACATAATTTATACATTTTTGTTTGAGTATAACACGGTTGTTTAACTAACACATTTTCTGCTTTGGACTCCATTAACCCATTTAGTACCAGAAACCCCAAAACGGGTACTTGGCAAACAGTGCAGGCCCAGATCAGACGCCACAGAATGCGGCGTCTGATCAGGGCCTCCACTCTGCTTTGGACTCCATTAACCCATTTAGTACCAGAAACCCCAAAACGGGTACTTGGCAAACAGTGCAGGCCCAGATCAGACGCCGCAAAATGCGGCGTCTGATCAGGGCCTCCACTGTTTGCTAAATGTTCAGTCATTTTCCAAGTAGATTTTGAAGAAAACACAACCTGACATCCCTTAATTTTGAAATAGACTCCTGCCATATATAAGGAGGGGGATTCCATTTGGTACAAAAAGGGTTAACAGTGTTATAAAGAGGTTGTGGTGTATTGAGGATATATTTTGGCTTGTCAAGAATCACATACCCGTGTTGAAACCTGGTGTCTTGTGCCACTGCCATCTTTAGACTTCAGTACACTAAAAATATATGTATAACAATTAACTGAATATATACCAATTTCTTTTGGGTGTGCATTTAACATGAATGGGTACACCTTGATTTTTAAAGGAGACTACTTTCAGAAACAGATTGTGGCAGTTACTTTTGGTAACTAAACCTACCATTATGATCCTAAGTATTGGGACAGATAGGCCTCAGCAAACAGTGCAGACCCAGATCAGACTCAAGTCCTCCTGCAGTCTGATCAGGTTTTGCACTTTTGGATCATGAAACAAATTTGTTAAAATTTGAGGAGAATTACAGTAAGTCCCCAATGTGTCCGAAATTTTAGGATTTTTACAGTATACTCGGTAGCTATAAAAAAAGAAAGGCTGCAGAAAATATTTCACAATGACCCTTTCACAAATACATACTTTCTATCAAGCTGGCCTCGGTAGCTCAGACGGATGCGTGTCTGACTGGTGATCAGGAGGATGAGGGCTCGATCCCTATTGGGGTTGGCAACATTCTTTCATGGAGATTGATCATGAAATCTTTTCTACGGTCATTTTCTCACTTCCGCTGATTCAAAAGGGCAGTTGTCAGTTTCTGGCGAAAGACTGTGCACTGTACTGGTAACCACTTTCATGATTTGTGACATTTTTCTTATTTCTACTTAAAACATTGATTGTGAGTTTTCATTATTAACTCATCAGCACAGATTATGGGTTTTCGTTACGGAACCAGATGAATGAATGTTTCTGCTCAAAATGGGACCGCTTGGGCATAGGTTATCAGCGAGTACCCACAATCAGTGGTTTTAGACAGAACAAAGAACAATATTAAGATATTGTACACCCCTGCAAACCCCACTTTTCTCTTTATAAGTGGGGTTTACCGGGAAGTTCATTATATGGGCTTGTTAACGTGATATATCCAGTCCGACGCTTTTGAATTCCCGATCTATAACAGTCACGCTTATTGTGATTCGGGAAAATTAGCGTAGGTTTGTGGGTAGACCTGTTAAATATTGTCAGAACCCGAGTCTGCCTTCCCATTAATGTCAAGTCAGCAGGGTAGAAAGGGCTAATGAACAGTTAAAATTAAAGATGCTCTAATATCGAGTTATCTGCGGTCATACTTACTGTCCAATATTTAGAGGCGGAGCTACGGCTGAAATGTCCAATATTTAGAGGCGGAGCTACGGCTGAAATGCAATTGATTGGTTAAGTCAGACAGCTGAGATGGTTGTTTTTCTCATTGATTGTTTACCTTAACAGTTGTAGACGATTGGGTTTCCGATCGATCAGATAGCAAACCTTTCGGACTCAAATAAAAACTAGAATTGCGCAGTCGATGGTGCACCATCGCAAATATCCGCTTTTTCTATGGACAACACACTTAGAAATGCATGTGTACACTGAATAGGACAATTGAGTAGTTACATTCACAAGCCTTTTCTAAGAAATTTGACCTTTGACCTCACCCCATGACCCCAGGGGGTCAGATGAAAATTTCGACACCTTCATGCACATCTGCAGTCCCCAAGCATTGTATGTACCAAGTTTGGTCACTGTAGGTAAAGAAATAAAAAAGTAGTTGCATTCACAAGCCTTTTCTTAGAAATTTGACCTTTGACCTCACCCCATGACCCCAGGGGGTAAGATGAAAATTTTGACATCTTCATGCACATCTGCAGTCCCCAAGCAATGTATGTACCAAGTTTGGTCACTGTAGGTAAAGAAACTAGAGCTGCCGCCTAACGGGCGCCAATTATACCCCCGCTACCGACAAATTTTTACAAGTATTTGACCTTGAGGAAGGTCAACGTAAAGGTCAAGGTCAGGTTTGTGTATATCAATCTTAAGTACTAGTGGCAAGGTGTATGGTGTGTGAATATTATAGAAATCGGTCAAAGAATAAGGAAGTTATGAGCAATGTTAAAGTTTTTTGTAACGGACCGACGACAGACGATTTGTAACGGACCGACGACAGACGACAAGCTGACTCCTATATACCCCCTTCAAACTTCGTTTGCGGGGGTATAATAAAAATGTAGTTGCAATCACAAGAAACGTGACAGACGAAAGGACGGACGGACACCTGTGACGAAAATAATATACCCGTTTTTTTTTTTCAAAAAAGCTGGTATAATCACAGTACTCAGCAGTTATATGGGCAATTTCATTAATAGACGTTACATTTTACTAATATAGTTTAACTCTGGTATTTGTTTATTTATAAAAAACTGTAATTAAAAAAAAAGCCTATTTTGAACCTGCCACAGTACTCATCTGTTTACTTTCACATTGACTAATTGTTTAAAGTCATATAAAACATGACACCCTTTAGTCTATCCTTGCCCCTGGCTATCCTGCACTCTCTTGAATAAACCTATGCTCTTTTGAATAAACAAGGTTTTGTGAGAATTTGTTATTTTAGTAATTAAGTCCATATGAACAATAGTAAAATTTGTTAACTATCAACATCGTTATTTGGTAGAAAAGTGTATTCAAAAAACAGATGTGTTGGGTCTAATCTTCATCTCATAAGTTGTATGTAATTGTTGGAAGTGACACTATTAAACCAGGTGCACATGGGAATCTTACCTACATTTCTACTGTTGATTTAAAAAGATACATATGTACAAATTTTTTGATAAAATAATTTCAAAATTTTAGTCTTAGATTCACTTTTTGGCTTGTTCAACATGTTTAAATTGAGTAATATTTTATTCTGTAGGTTGATAACCTTATATAGATATGAACTTTTAACATTCTTTTACTCATTTAGTTCCATTTTACTATTTTAATTCAAATTTGTTAAGATTACTGCAGTATTTTAAGGCCAAAAAAATTCAATTTGCCAGTATTTTCCACTTGATGAGTGTTTTCCAGACCGGTAAATGCCACTGGTAAATACCGGGGGTGGAATTTGCTGCCCAACCGAGGGATACAGACTAAGCATTTTGCTTTAGGCACCCAGATTGCCTTAAATCCAAATTTTACAGTAAGTTAATAGGCATTTTTATTAGAAACTGGGGCGCCCAAGCCAAAACTTAGGTGTATTGGGCGACTGGGCGCCTGTTAGTCTGTATCCCCGCAACCTTGGGGCCTCCAGTTAACGTCCCAAGCTGAGGTGCACTTTATGACATTTATCCCTGCAAATGATGCCAATGGTGCATGTTCGTACACCAAAATTTTATCACCACTGCCAGGGATCAAACTTGGACCTCTAGCATCAGAGGTAAGTGCACTCACCACTGAGCTATCACGCTATTACCAGTAAAATATAGAGACAAATTTCTATATAGAGAAATAACAACAATCTTATATCTGAATCATTACTGGTGACACATCAAATGACATTCATTCACCAGGCAGAGTCGCAGATGCGCCACTGTCTATCTATCTTCATATACTGAGTCGGTCATACTTGGCCATTACCTTGGTTGGGTGGTGCGCTAAATTTAGAATTTAGCAAAAAAAAAAAACCCACTGGATGAGTTCTTAAAACTATTTACAATCTACTTTCAGAGGTGTACTAAAATGCACACCTCTGGATCCCAATCTAAACCATGCGGGCTTTGAACTCCCCTGCAGTTTTGGCATTTACCACAGAGGAGGGAAGACTGTTCCACTGAGGAATAGTTCTAGGGAAGAACGAATTCTTCAGGGCATCACTACAGGCCTGGTACCTACGATATTGACTGTTGTTTAGTTTTGATGCCCTTGTTTGAGTTGAAGTAGTCACAGGGGTCAATTATTTATCTTTATTAAGAGACACTGTGTCAGAGTGTATCTTATAAAAGAAGGTTAAAGAGGACTGCTCGCAACGGGCCTCTCCAGCTCATCGAGCATTTCACCAACACTACTTCTGTTCCGCCATCGCCTGCAGGTCCATCGGGCAGCCGTCCTCTGAACCTTCTCAACCTGTTGAACCTGAGTTTTAACATGGGGATGCCAAACAGGTGATGCATACTCTAGTTGAGGTCTAATCAAGGTTTTGTATGCAACATCCTTTGTCTGCCTAGGTGCAAAAGCTAAATTGCGTCTAAGAAATCCTAGTGTCCTAGTTGCCTTAGAGGTAATCTCAGCAATATGTTGACCCCAATCAAGATTATCAGTAATGGTGATACCAAGATATTTTGGGGATTGGACATGTTCCAAAGTATGGCTATGCTGGTGTAATGAGCAGTTGAATTTAATCTGCTTGGGTGCCGTGACACCCTCATTGAATGACATTTGGCCACATTGAACTTCATTTGCCAATCGGCCTCCCAATGTGCTAGGCTATCCAGGTCATCTTGTAATATAAGACAGTCAGAAGAAGTATATATATTCCTATACAAAACACAATTATCAGCAAACAAGCAAACAGATGACCTGATATTATCAGGAAGATCATTGATAAATATTAAGAAAAGGACGGTCCAAGTACTGAACCTTGTGGGACACCGGACAAAACAGGGACTGGATCCGACGCTTGGCCGTCATGTACAGCTTGTGTGCGTCCAGAGAGCCATGAGCTAATCCACTTAAGTGTGGATCCTCTAATCCCATAATGATCCAGTTTGTACAATAGCCTCCTGTGAGGTACCTTGTCGAAGGCCTTGGCAAAACCCATGATAATCAGGTCAGTCTGTTTGTGGCCACAATTAAAAGGCCCCATCCAGATTGCTCACTATGTCATGGTCGAACTGAACAAATTGAGTTTCACAAGACTTTCGACTTTGGAAACCATGTTGACAGTCAGCAAGAATGCTTTCAGAGGCTTGGTGCTTGTTAATGTTGCTAAATTATATATGCTCCAGGTTTTTGCAACAGATGCATGTGGGCGACACCGGTCTGTAATTCGCAGCATCATATTTTTCTCCTTTCTTAAAGACCGGGGTTAAATTTGCTTGTCGCCAGTCATCTGGTACAGTGTCCTGAGCCAGTGATTCATTGAAAATAAAGGCCAGCAGGGGAGATATTTCAGCACTTCATTCCTTAAGCACCCTGGCATGCAGACCGTCAGGCCCAGATGCTTTTGGCGATACTGGAAAAAAAGGCAAAAACCTGAAAAAAAACATCGAGCGTGATAGCTCAGTGGTTAGTGCACTTGCCTCTGATGCTAGAGGTCCCGGGTTCGATCCCCGGCAACGGCGATAAAATTTCGGTGTCCGAATACGCTCCATTGGCATCATTTGCAGGGATGAATGTCATAAAGTGCACCGTCCTTCGGATCGGGACGTAAACTGGAGGCCCCCTGTGCAGGGAGAACCATCCCCTGTGCAGGTTATCTATCTATCCATCTATCTTCTATCTTCTGATACTACGTCGGTCACATTTGACCATTACCGCAGGTGTATATTACATACACTCCAGGTTTTGCAGGATGAAAGCCTACACAGTAATCATGTGATTACGGTAGGGATCTTAAACCTGCACAGGGGATGGTTCTCCCTGCACAGGGGCCTCCAGTTAACGTCCCGATCTGAAGGACGGTGCACTTTATGACATTCATCCCTGCAAATGATGCCAATGGAGCATGTTCGGACACTGAAATTTTATCGCCGCTGCGGGGGATCGAACCGGGGACCTCTAGCATCAGAGGCAAGTGCACTAACCATGGTAACAAGACGTTTCGCCCCAAGACGTTTCCCCTCTGGTCGTTTCCCCCCTAGTCGTTTCGCCCCCTTTTTTGACCCCTAGTCGTTTCACCCACTAACCCTAGTCGTTTCGCCCCCTAACCCTAGTCGTTTTGCCCCCAAACCCTAGTCTTTTCGCCCCCAAACTATTTTACTATATTTATATACAAAAGATTCATATATATTAGAGAGAGAGAGAGAGAGAGAGAGAGAAGAACCTGTTCTTTGAATGAAATTGTTACTTAGGAATTATGATAAGTATTACCTGTTTTGATCAATACCATTTATCACATTGTTTATTTGATTTGACAAATTAATCACGCAATTAATGCCCTTAATGATAAGGTGTGAAAACTCGCGCTCTTTGCAAAGTTAAACATCTTTGATTGTCGCTTAAGCACCTTTACCAGTTTTGTTTTAAATTGGTCGGTTGGTTCATTAACAGAGTCGGCCAGTAAATCATTGTTCAATATTGCCGCAAATGCCGTCTGCGCAACATCGCGTCAACGCCGATGCAACGTAATAAAGTTGCATCGGCGTTGATACGACGTTGCATACACATTGTGTGCCCACTAGGTAATACATGGTTGAGTATTGCCGCAAATGTCGTCTATGCAACGACGCGTCAACGCCGATGCAACATAATAAATAGAAGTGGAAGCAATGATCAAGAGGATTCCTTTCATCAATGTTCTGTCAGCAATTTATGTATACTCTGATCAGATTTGCAGCATCCAACCCAGTTATTCCTGAACTGTAAGCAAATAGTGCAGACCCTGATCAGGCAACGCGGTTAGCTTGATACGGGTAGGTGTAATCCTTGGACTAAATAAGTTGGATTATTGGATATTGGAAAAATCCAACTGAATCCAAGTTGGAAAAATAGGGGTGTATTCCTTGGACTGTTCACCTGTTGGACTATATTTTGAAGATAAATTTAATTAATTTTATCATGTAATAATATAAATCAAGTTTTTCAATTTTGGAAATTAATAATTTCAAAATTACCCTGTTTTCAGATAAAATGCATAGTTACTGAAAAGTCTCTTTTTTTCAGTTTTTTTTTTTTTGTTGTTTTTTTTGTTTTGCTTTTGTTTTGAAACTGATAGCCATAGCCAGAAAGCTTATTGTAAATGAATGTTGTAAATGCACCCAAAATGACAGACAAAAAAGGAATGATTGGAATGTTAAAGGACTTTATAGTAAAGAAATATGAAAATACACATCCCCAAAATGAGAGGAAGGAGAATAATGACTGAACCATACAAAATTTAAACCACAACAATGCTTGATTCATCATCATCATCATCAATGGATTTTTGATTAACGTGCAGGTACAGGGGCAGCGTCCACATAAGTGGGCCCCCTTCCAGGTAGCTGGCTTGCTGCACGCATGGCAGATCTTACGTACCAGATCTCCAGGCTTGTCTTTCATGAGGATTGATAGCTGAGAGCTTCCATTCTCTGCAATCTCTTTCTGTTAGCTGCTTCCAGGTCATCTTTGGCCTTCCTGGCCCCCGCTTTCCACCTACCTGTATGTCACAGGCAGTCTTGACTGCACTGTTGGAGCATTCCACATGTCCATACCAGCGAAGTCTTCTCTCTTTCAGGATGAGATCCAGGTCCTCAATGCCAAGACGCTCAAGTAACTCACTGGACCTGATGGTGACAGTGTCCTGTGGCTTGACATTGCAGATCTGTCTGATCATTGCCCTGTCATTTCACTGTAGACGTTGGAGGTTTGGCTTTGTCAATGGCCATGTCTCACTCGCATGGAGCATTGCGCTCCGCACACAAGAGCTATACACACGGCCACGTGTCTTGAACGAGAGGTGGCGGGAAGAGAGAACTGGTAGCAACTCCTTGAATTTCTTCCAGGCTGTTTTCACACGTGATGTAGTTGAAAGGTCGCAACCACCCGCTGCAGAGAGCATATCACCTAGGTAGCAGAAGGAAGCTACAACCTCCAGCTTGTCGGATCCGACTTGGACTTCCCTCTGTGGTCTGCCATCTAAGGGGCGTGCAGTTCCTTGGCACCGTGTACACCTGTAATCAGGGTCCTCTTTCAAGTGTTTGAGCCCACTGCATTTCTTGTGCACCCAGAACTTGCAGCCATTACAAAAGATACTGTTGCTGCCCACTCCAGTGCGACATACAGCGCATGGGAACTGGCCTGTACTCTGCAAGAGGTCCAGACCTGTACCACAGATCATGATCTTTGTCTTTCCTGCATTCACTCTCAGCCCTTTCGCCTCCATTGTGTCTTTCCAAGTTAAGAGCCTCCTGACACATTCCTCAAGGGATTCAGCTATGATGACAAGGTCATCAGCATACAGGTCCTCCCAGGGGACTCCAGAGCGGAACTCGCATGACAAGGCTTCAAGCACAATGATGAAAAGCAGTGGGCTGAGAACAGAGCCTTGATGAACACCCACCTTCACCTCGAATTCTTCACTGTAACCATCACCAACGCGGACAAGGCTCCGAGCATTAGCATACATCCCTTGGACCAGTTTCACAATCCACTCGTCCACTCCAAGTTTTCTTAGTGCCCACCTGATGACTTTCCTTGGCACTCCATCAAATGCCTTCTCCAGGTCTACAAAAGCCATGTAGAGTCTCCTGTTGGCCGCCAGATACTTCTCTTGCAGCTGCCGTACAACAAAAATTGCGTCTGTTGTGCCTCCTTCCTGTTGTGCCATTCTTGATTGCTTAACTCAATTGATTTAAGCCAGATATCAGCCCGGGATATCAGTTTCTACTTATCAATTGATAACATTTGCATCAAAGAGATCTTTTTCAGGCAAATTTCATTTAATCAAGGACCACTCAAAAAGATAATACTGAATTAATCCAGTGAAATCAAATTTGAATAAAGGTGGGCTATTCCTTGGACTATTTACCTGTTGGACAATAAATATATTTTGGGGGTAAAAATCATAAAAAATCATAAAAAATGTGACAGCATTAAGTGCATGAACATTACGGTAACACACCCATGCAAAATAGGGCAATTTTTCATGGCTCTAAAAATGGCATTTTTCCTACGAAAAATTGTGATATTTTCCTTATTTCTCTCTAAACTTAGATTGTGGGTATTCGTTAGAATCACCTTATTGAGGCGTTTCCAATGAGTATCCACAATCTATGTTTTGAAGCAGAAATAAGAAAAAATGTATACCCTTGTAAACCCCACTTTTCTCTATATAAAGTGGTGTTTACCAGAGTATTGATTTCATGGACTTGTTAACATAATGACAAATAGTTAAGACCTGATCAGACTGCTCTGATCAAGGTCTACACTATTTTCCCTTCTGTCCAAGTCTTTTGAACGCTTGAATAGCTGGTAAATTCAACTTGTTCATTTTTAGGATAATTACAGCACATGCTCAAGGTGTCCCAATTTTTAGGATTATTACGGTAACTGAATTCAGATGCCATATAAATGATAGTTTAGGCTTAGCCTATAGAATTTTTTATTTTCTGGTTCGCACGTCAGCCTCCCTAAACTTTTCAAAAATAAAAATGAAAGTGACTGAAGGAAATTTTAGTTTTATTATTTCCTCCAACTGCTCAATTTTTGCGGAAGGTATAATTTGAGGACTTTTACTGGAGGACCAGAGGACTGAGAACTTTGTCCTCTAGAGGACCAGGGTTATAATTTGAGGACCAATTACAGGCGGACCAGTGCTTTAATCAGCCATAATTATGTTAATTGAAGATAATTACTGTTTATTGAAAATGACACCTACTGCTATGGTATATCACCTCATGGGCATATATTCAGAAAAAGGGGAAAAAATAAAATAAATAAAAGGAAAAACATGTTATTATGCTCAGAAATTTTTCACCATAGAAATAAATCGGAAATAAATTTTTGGCATCTTGTTACTCTTATTAAAATTGTTTATTTGAAATTAGAAATTCTCTATTTTCTACGTACTTAATGATATACTATTTTGTTTGTTTGATTTGAGGTTTAACGTCCCCGTCAACACTGTCAAGGTCATTTTGGAGATGTTGCTTCCAATTTTGTGGGACTTCTACCAAACATTGAGATGAAATGACTTCTCAAGCCCTGTCGCCCAATGAAACCAGTAGGGTTTATAAGCATGGACGGACCGACTCGCACCGCTTTGTCTGGGCAGGCTAAGATCATCTAAGCACTTTACTAGTACTCGTCTGTCTGTCTGTCTACTGATACTGCGCCGGTCACATTTGACCATTACCGCAGGTGTACATAACATACACTCCAGGTTTGAAGGATGAAAGCCTGCACAGTAATCATGTAAATGCAGTAGGGATCTTTAACTTGCCCAGGGTTCTCCCTGCACAGTCAAGGTCCCGATCCGAAGGACGGTGCACTTTATGACATTCATCCCTGCAATTGATGCCATGGAGCGTGTTCGGACACCGAAATTTTATCGCTGCTGCCGGGGATCGAACCCGGGACCTCTAGCATCAGTGGCAAGTGCACTAACCACTGAGCTATCACGCTCCACTCGTGTGCAGGTCGGTTTCAGCTCTGCATGGAAGCATCATGCAGCCCATATATTTCTTCAAGCCCCTATCCGCGGGGGGGCCAAATTAATTATATATCTTTCTGTTAAATTAACAAACAGCAAGATAGTTTTTCTGCTACATAAATTGTGCATTATTGTTAGGACCACTTCACTGAGGGACTCTTAACATATTTCCTTAAACTTACAAACTGTCATAATAATTGGCTTATTTTTGATAAACCCACTGGTACTTCACTGAAGTGAGTTTAATTAATAAAACTTTCCATTGCATGGACATGGTACCACATTGATGCTGATTTCAACAAAAGCAGCTCCTGCTATACTAAAAGGTTTGTGGCGTGGGGGTGGGGGGGTGGGGTATGGCTTTTCAATATTATTTCACTCATTTATCGAGCTGATCGTTAATCAGAGGTGTACTAAAGTCTTTAGAGAAGTTTTGTTGCAAAAATATGTTCGTATCAATTAATTTAATTACCATGATTGTTGTTAATTATAATGTTCAGCTACACTGACTTTGAAGTTCTATAGTCTGATGTTTTATCAAATGCTAAGTTTTATAAAGTTATTATACTATAATGGCCTAGCTGCCACACACTGTTGAGGAATATATCAAAAATCTCCAAACAGGTTATTAGCAAACAGTGTAGGCCCAGATCAGATGCCACGTTCTGCAGCATTTGATCAGAGCCTACACTGTTTGCAAAAAGTTCAGCCGTTTTCCAAATAAATTTTGAAGAACCCCCTAATTTTGAAACGGACTCGTGATATATATAAAGTGGAAGAATTCATTCAGTACACTAGAAATGCGTCCATAGGACACGGATGCCCCCGCCTGAAAATATGTCTATGTTCGTATTCATCCATAGAAAGTTATTGACCGTGTTTAAGTTTTGGATCCTTTTTTCACGTTTGACCTATAAGTATGACCTTGACCTTGTAGGTAAGGACCCTGGTTTTGTGTGAGGCAGATTGTCTCATGATGGCCAACATTTCTGCTAAGTAATTTCAAAATCCATCCAGAGATAAGAAAGTTATTGACTGCATTTAAGTTTCGGACCATTTTTTAACTTTGACCTCTAAGTATGACCTTGACCTTGGAGGTATGGATCTGGGTTTGCATGTGACACATCATCTCATGATGGTTAATATTTCTTCAAAGTAATTTTAAAATGCATCCAGAAATAAGTAAGTTATTGATTGCGTTT
>OY757016.1:15108881-15118893 GCA_963580285.1 Lucinisca nassula
TTTCCTTAGTTCTACTCCAATACATAGGTTCTGGATACTCGTTAGAAAACGCCTCTATGAGGCGGTTCTAACAGCACCCTTGACCTTACATATTTCCATCACCTTTTTGAGATTTGAAAGAATGTACTTTGTCATACGGATGTGTTATGGTAATAAAAACTTGCTTTCAAGTCTCGAACATGATAAAGATACAAAGCTTTATAGGCCCGTACTGACTTTTCAACAACGCGGGCGCCTGCCGAATGCTCACCTGCCTCTTTAACGCAAGCGTTGGGTACTGAATCATTTGCGCATGAGTACACGTTATTCATTTTATTTCGGTAGGGATTTTAACATGCTTTAACCTGCACAGAAGATGGTTTTCCCTGCATATGGGTCCCCCAGTTATCGTCCTGATCGGAAGGACAGTGCACTTTGGTGCATTAATCCCTGCAAATGATGTCAGTGGAGCATGTTCAGACAACCGCAATTTTATTACCCATCACGAAAAACACGCCTTTATAATTTTGACCCCCTCCAACCCCACTTTTATATAGAAAAACTGGGGTTTACAGGGGTAAACCTTATTTTTCTTATTCCTGCTCTAAAATATAGATAGTGGGTACTCGTTAGAACCGCCTCTATGAGGCGGTTCTAACGAGTAACCACAATCTATATCGAGGTACATTTTTCAGCTGTCACATAAGCTGTGGTATTTGTTAAGAAAATAAAATGACAAATAGAACTATTAAATATATCTATGTACTACACCGATTTGGACCTCATCTCCAGATTTTTTTGGATGAGTCGTATGTAACAGATCGACCGTGTGGCTTGGTAGCTCAGTCGATAGCGTGTTCGCACGGTATGCGAGAGGCCCTGGGTTCGAGTCCCGTCGAGACATGTTCTTTTTCCACCCCTGTGACATTTGGTGACCAGTGTGGTCCGGCACCGCGTCTGAGGGCATGAAAGACTATGAAAAATAAGTTTAGCAGCCGGACTGGATAGGACTATTCGGGACGAATCTCAATCTCATAAGGAGAGATTCGGGACGAATCTAATTAGGCAGGGGGGGATGTAACAGGTCGACCGTGTGACTTGGTAGCTCAGTCGGTAGAGTGTTCGCACGGTATGCGAGAGGCCCCGAGGTTCGAGTCCCGGTCGAGTCGTGTTCTTTTTCCATCCCTGTGACACATAAAACAGAGGTCCTGTCGCCGTATGACCTGCAGGTAATCCCCGCGAGGGGGTGATTAGACAGATGTCGCACGATTTAGTAGCCGGACTGGATAGGACTATTCGGGACGAATCTCAATCTCATAAGGAGAGATTCGGGACGAATCTTATTAGGCAGGGGGGGGGGGGGGATGTAACAGGTCGACCGTGTGACTCGGTAGCTCAGTTGGTAGAGTGTTCGCACGGTATGCGAGAGGCCCGAGGTTCGAGTCCCGGTCGAGTCGTGTTCTTTTTCCACCCCTGTGACACATAAAACAGAGGTCCTGTCGCCGTATGACCTGCAGGTAATCCCCGCGAGGGGGTGATGCAGTATAGATACAGTTAGATAGATGTCGCACGGTATGGCAATAGTAAACGACTGCTCGGGTGTCTGAATTTTAAAACCCTCCATTGTTCTCTAACAATGGCACTGGACAACAACATTGATTTTTTTTTTTTTTTTGGGGGGGGGGGGGGGGGCGTCAGTTGTCACAGTGAAGATTCAGATGAGTTGTCAGAATTAATTAGATCTACTCGATCTCATTCGCCGGTAAGCCCAGCCTCATCAAGTTTTTATTCCAACTTGTTTGGGTAATTGTTTGGAGCAAATTTCAAACAGACGACTTTATTAGGGGAGTTTTAAAATACAGTAGTCTCTCGTTATCTCAAACTGATATCTCAAACAATGGCTTAAGTCAACCCAAATTTTGTGCTGTTGGTTTCAGTGGCTTATACTGTGCTATTTATAAATCATGTATATTGATTAACTTATGACGTAGGAGTGAGACGTCACCAACATCCACTGTCTGTGAACTGGTTGACCTTATCGCATTGTTTTGTTTGTTTGAAATGAGGTTTAACGCCATGTCAACACTATGTGATTTTGGAGACGTTGCTTCCAGTTTTATGGACTTTACCCGACACTGAAATGACATCTCAAGCCCTCTTGCCCAATGAAAAACAAACTGCTTATATGCATTGGGCGGTCTGACTCACATCACTTTGCCTGGTCCTTCTCAGCGGTTCAGCTTTGCGTGGAAGCACCATACAGCGCAATCAATTTCTCCAAGCCCTGATGGGCACCTTATCGACCAAGTTGAATATACCTACTGGGCCTGGTTGGTTGACCTTACCCAGATGAAAAAAAAAAACAACAAAAAACATCGTTGTCCGGATCAGACATGTACCTGAAAACGCTGTTAAATGCGTAATCATGGTAATGGTTCAGAAAACTGTGGCATTTTCACTGCTCAAACAAGGGACGCAACTCGAATAGGAACAGTGAAAAATCGGACTTGGAAAAAAGAAAGAAAAAAAAACACACAAAAAAACGCCATTTCATCATATTTAAGGAGCATTGTGAGTCCAATTAAGACAGCGTAATCAAATATCAGCAAATGACGTTAACGTGAACATTATTTTCGAATGTCATTTACGCTAAATGACGAATGTCATTTACGCTAAATGACGTAACTTCCCAGAAGGTCCCTTTTCGCGTGACGGGTCACATTTATACTGCAAATATAGATTGTGGGTGCTCGTTAGAACCGTCTTATAGGCGGTTCTAACGAGTACCCACAACGTATGTCTTGGAGCAAAAATAAGAAAAATAATGTCTACCAACGTAAACCCCCAGATTTCTCTATATAAACTTGGGTTTAGGTGGGTGTTCATTTCACGGACTTGATCACGTGATGTATATATAAATAAACAATAAAATAAATGCATAATAAAAAAAACATTATTAAATAATTAAATAAATGCTTATTTATGGGTCCAGTGTGAGTACTGCAATGAAAGGTCACGTTGCCGGGGATCGAACCCGGGACCTCTAGCATCAGTGGCAAGTGCACTAACCACTGAGCTATCACGCTCCACTCGTGTGCAGGTCGGTTTCAGCTCTGCATGGAAGCATCATGCAGCCCATATATTTCTTCAAGCCCCTATCCGCGGGGGGGCCAAATCAATTATATATCTTTCTGTTAAATTAACAAACAGCAAGATAGTTTTTCTGCTACATAAATTGTGCATTATTGTTAGGACCACTTCACTGAGGGACTCTTAACATATTTCCTTAAACTTACAAACTGTCATAATAATTGGCTTATTTTTGATAAACCCACTGGTACTTCACTGAAGTGAGTTTAATTAATAAAACTTTCCATTGCATGGACATGGTACCACATTGATGCTGATTTCAACAAAAGCAGCTCCTGCTATACTAAAAGGTTTGTGGCGTGGGGGTGGGGGGGGGGGGGGGTGGGGTATGGCTTTTCAATATTATTTCACTCATTTATCGAGCTGATCGTTAATCAGAGGTGTACTAAAGTCTTTAGAGAAGTTTTGTTGCAAAAATATGTTCGTATCAATTAATTTAATTACCATGATTGTTGTTAATTATAATGTTCAGCTACACTGACTTTGAAGTTCTATAGTCTGATGTTTTATCAAATGCTAAGTTTTATAAAGTTATTATACTATAATGGCCTAGCTGCCACACACTGTTGAGGAATATATCAAAAATCTCCAAACAGGTTATTAGCAAACAGTGTAGGCCCAGATCAGATGCCACGTTCTGCAGCATTTGATCAGAGCCTACACTGTTTGCAAAAAGTTCAGCCGTTTTCCAAATAAATTTTGAAGAACCCCCTAATTTTGAAACGGACTCGTGATATATATAAAGTGGAAGAATTCATTCAGTACACTAGAAATGCGTCCATAGGACACGGATGCCCCCGCCTGAAAATATGTCTATGTTCGTATTCATCCATAGAAAGTTATTGACCGTGTTTAAGTTTTGGATCCTTTTTTCACGTTTGACCTATAAGTATGACCTTGACCTTGTAGGTAAGGACCCTGGTTTTGTGTGAGGCAGATTGTCTCATGATGGCCAACATTTCTGCTAAGTAATTTCAAAATCCATCCAGAGATAAGAAAGTTATTGACTGCATTTAAGTTTCGGACCATTTTTTAACTTTGACCTCTAAGTATGACCTTGACCTTGGAGGTATGGATCTGGGTTTGCATGTGACACATCATCTCATGATGGTTAATATTTCTTCAAAGTAATTTTAAAATGCATCCAGAAATAAGTAAGTTATTGATTGCGTTTAAGTTTCGGACCCCTTTTTTTGACCTTTGACCTCTAAGTATGACCTTGACCTTGGAGGTACGGATCTGGGTTTGCATGTGACATATCTTCTCATGGTGGTTAACATTTCTTCGAAGTATTTTCAAAATCCATCCAGAAATAAGTAAGTTATTGACTACGTTTAAGTTTCGGACCCTTTTTTTGACCTTTGACCTCTAAGTATGACCTTGACCTTGGAGGTACGGACCTGGGTTTTAAACCTGACACATCGACTCATGATGGTTAACATTTCCAGAAAGTAATTTCAAAATCCACCCAGAAATAAGAAAGTTATTGACTGCGTTTAAGTTTCGGACCCTTTTTTGACCTTTGACCTCTAAGTATGACCTTGACCTTGGAGGTACGGACCTGGGTTTTGCACGTGACACGTCGTCTCATGATGGTTAACATTTTGGCCGAGTAATTTTAAAATCCATCGAGAAATAAGGAAGTTATTGACTGCGTTTAAGTTTCGAACGCACGGACGGACGGACGGACGGACGGACAGGGGCAACGCTATATGCCCTTTCCACCATTCTTCGAATGGCGGGGGCATAAAAATGGGTTAAAACATGAATATATTGAAGACAATAGCTGTCCGGTTTGTTACCCTTTTACCTACTAGGATGTAATGAACACCCAAATAAACCCCACCTATTCCGTGATTTGGGTACTCCTGAGATACACTTGTTAGAACCACCTTGGTCTAATGAGCACAAACGTTCTATGCTTGCAGACGAAATGAGGAGAATGTCAACAATAAAACTGAAAATGTCAGTTTTAAGTTTGTGGAAGAAACATTACAATAACACACACATAGTGTATTTTTTACATGTCCAAAATGACTACTTTTTGATGAAAATCTTTGATATTTTTATTATTTATACTGCAAACATAGGTTGCTGCCTCATTGAGGTGGTTCTAACTATATAGTACCCATGACCTACCTCTTGGAGCAGTAATAAGAAAGATAATGTATTCCCCCTGTAAACCCTTGTTTTCTCTATAAGGTGTTTTTAGGGGTGTGTGTGTGTGTGTGGGGGGGGGGGGGGGGGGGGGTGTTCATTTTATGAACATGTTCACCTGATGACACCTTGTCACTTGGGTGACTCAGATCTTTTTCACCCAGTTTCATTTTTCCTTGATTATTACTCACAATAAATAAATAAATAAATAAATAAATAAATATTATTACGATAACACTCCCATGCAACATAGTGCATGTTTCGCATCTCCAAAATGGCTACTTTTCTGAGGAAAATTCTGTGATAATTTTCTTATTTGTGACCCGTCACGCGAAAAGGGACCTTCTGGGAATTTTTGGCGAAAATGAGTTATAACTGATTTCAGATATATTGGTATTTGGGAAACAATTTGACACCCACATGAATAAAATACTCCTAAAGGTTTCAGATTTACAGTATTTTAAACATTGATACCCTAAACGTAATAACGTTACAGAATACCAATTCGACGTCATGGGTTACGTCAACAAACTGTTGAAGGTAAAGACGCGGGTGATATTGCAAGGAAAGACCTGAAAGGCATATAAAACTACTCAAACATTTATTTCCTTAAGCATTTCTTTGAGAAATCTGACAAATAAACAATTCGCCCCCGACCATCTAGTTGGGCTGCATGATGCTTCAACGCACAGCTGAAACCGACCGCACACGAGTACTGGCAAACCGCTTCAAGAATCTAAGCCTACCCAGGCAAAGCGGTGCGAGTCGGATCGTCAATGCTTATAAATCAATTGGTTTCATAATGCGACAGGGCTTGAAATGTCATTTCATCTCAATGTCGGGTAAAAGTCCCACAACACTGGAAGCAACGTCTCCAAATGACCTATAGTGTTGACGTGGACGTTAAACAAAAAATCAAACAAACATATTAACGATAGCGACAGGAAGCTCAAAAACACTTTTTTACACATTAGATGCACAAGAAAACCTGATATTTGCATGTGTGAACAAATGCGAAGATCAGCCTGCGCATCAGCATAGACTGCGCAGCGTATATAATGCAAGCTTTTTTGATCGTGTTATCACTTAGGCAGCTGTATGTCAAAATACTGGTGACCTAAGGCCTCTCACCGCTGTGGGTTCGAGGCTGGCTCGGGTCACATGTGAGACGTCAAGGTCTGCAACGGAAGGTCAGGTGGTTTTTCTCAGGGTACTCCGCTTTTCGCCCACCTATCATTAGAGATCGGCTCGAAATGACTGACATGATCATGATGGCGCCGCAAAGTGACCTAAAACGCGGGTCAAAAGTGAGACGACATGTTCGGCAAAGGAAGGTCATTTTTTTCTCGGTACTCTGGTTTTCGCCCACTTCTGATTAATGATAGGCTTGAAATAAGTGAAAAAATGTTGAAATGGTTGTAAAACAAAACAAAAAAAAAATATGTATATAAGTAAATACATAATGAAAAACAGAGTGGTGTTGGAGGTGGGATTGTAGAGGTATATAGTATGTTTCATTTTCCTTAGTTCTACTCCAATACATAGGTTCTGGATACTCGTTAGAAAACGCCTCTATGAGGCGGTTCTAACAGCACCCTTGACCTTACATATTTCCATCACCTTTTTGAGATTTGAAAGAATGTACTTTGTCATACGGATGTGTTATGGTAATAAAAACTTGCTTTCAAGTCTCGAACATGATAAAGATACAAAGCTTTATAGGCCCGTACTGACTTTTCAACAACGCGGGCGCCTGCCGAATGCTCACCTGCCTCTTTAACGCAAGCGTTGGGTACTGAATCATTTGCGCATGAGTACACGTTATTCATTTTATTTCGGTAGGGATTTTAACATGCTTTAACCTGCACAGAAGATGGTTTTCCCTGCATATGGGTCCCCCAGTTATCGTCCTGATCGGAAGGACAGTGCACTTTGGTGCATTAATCCCTGCAAATGATGTCAGTGGAGCATGTTCAGACACCGCAATTTTATTACCCATCACGAAAACACGCCTTTATAATTTTGACCCCCTCCAACCCCACTTTTATATAGAAAAACTGGGGTTTACAGGGGTAAACCTTATTTTTCTTATTCCTGCTCTAAAATATAGATAGTGGGTACTCGTTAGAACCGCCTCTATGAGGCGGTTCTAACGAGTAACCACAATCTATATCGAGGTACATTTTTCAGCTGTCACATAAGCTGTGGTATTTGTTAAGAAAATAAAATGACAAATAGAACTATTAAATATATCTATGTACTACACCGATTTGGACCTCATCTCCAGATTTTTTGGATGAGTCGTATGTAACAGATCGACCGTGTGGCTTGGTAGCTCAGTCGATAGCGTGTTCGCACGGTATGCGAGAGGCCCTGGGTTCGAGTCCCGTCGAGACATGTTCTTTTTCCACCCCTGTGACATTTGGTGACCAGTGTGGTCCGGCACCGCGTCTGAGGGCATGAAAGACTATGAAAAATAAGTTTAGCAGCCGGACTGGATAGGACTATTCGGGACGAATCTCAATCTCATAAGGAGAGATTCGGGACGAATCTAATTAGGCAGGGGGGGATGTAACAGGTCGACCGTGTGACTTGGTAGCTCAGTCGGTAGAGTGTTCGCACGGTATGCGAGAGGCCCGAGGTTCGAGTCCCGGTCGAGTCGTGTTCTTTTTCCATCCCTGTGACACATAAAACAGAGGTCCTGTCGCCGTATGACCTGCAGGTAATCCCCGCGAGGGGGTGATTAGACAGATGTCGCACGATTTAGTAGCCGGACTGGATAGGACTATTCGGGACGAATCTCAATCTCATAAGGAGAGATTCGGGACGAATCTTATTAGGCAGGGGGGGGGGGGGGATGTAACAGGTCGACCGTGTGACTCGGTAGCTCAGTTGGTAGAGTGTTCGCACGGTATGCGAGAGGCCCGAGGTTCGAGTCCCGGTCGAGTAGTGTTCTTTTTCCACCCCTGTGACACATAAAACAGAGGTCCTGTCGCCGTATGACCTGCAGGTAATCCCCGCGAGGGGGTGATGCAGTATAGATACAGTTAGATAGATGTCGCACGGTATGGCAATAGTAAACGACTGCTCGGTGTCTGAATTTTAAACCCTCCATTGTTCTCTAACAATGGCACTGGACAACAACATTGATTTTTTTTTTTTTTTTTGGGGGGGGGGGGGGGGGGGGGCCGTCAGTTGTCACAGTGAAGATTCAGATGAGTTGTCAGAATTAATTAGATCTACTCGATCTCATTCGCCGGTAAGCCCAGCCTCATCAAGTTTTTATTCAACTTGTTTGGGTAATTGTTTGGAGCAAATTTCAAACAGACGACTTTATTAGGGGAGTTTTAAAATACAGTAGTCTCTCGTTATCTCAAACTGATATCTCAAACAATGGCTTAAGTCAACCCAAATTTTGTGCTGTTGGTTTCAGTGGCTTATACTGTGCTATTTATAAATCATGTATATTGATTAACTTATGACGTAGGAGTGAGACGTCACCAACATCCACTGTCTGTGAACTGGTTGACCTTATCGCATTGTTTTGTTTGTTTGAAATGAGGTTTAACGCCATGTCAACACTATGTGATTTTGGAGACGTTGCTTCCAGTTTTATGGGACTTTTACCCGACACTGAAATGACATCTCAAGCCCTCTTGCCCAATGAAAAACAAACTGCTTA
The DNA here is from genome assembly GCA_963580285.1 of Lucinisca nassula. Lineage (NCBI taxonomy): Eukaryota > Metazoa > Mollusca > Bivalvia > Lucinida > Lucinidae > Lucinisca > Lucinisca nassula. The sequence goes on from OY757016.1 coordinate 15,117,850, forward strand.
TATGCATTGGGCGGTCTGACTCACATCACTTTGCCTGGTCCTTCTCAGCGGTTCAGCTTTGCGTGGAAGCACCATACAGCGCAATCAATTTCTCCAAGCCCTGATGGGCACCTTATCGACCAAGTTGAATATACCTACTGGGCCTGGTTGGTTGACCTTACCCAGATGAAAAAAAAAAACAACAAAAAACATCGTTGTCCGGATCAGACATGTAACCTGAAAACGCTGTTAAATGCGTAATCATGGTAATGGTTCAGAAAACTGTGGCATTTTCACTGCTCAAACAAGGGACGCAACTCGAATAGGAACAGTGAAAAATCGGACTTGGAAAAAAGAAAGAAAAAAAAACACACAAAAAAACGCCATTTCATCATATTTAAGGAGCATTGTGAGTCCAATTAAGACAGCGTAATCAAATTATCAGCAAATGACGTTAACGTGAACATTATTTTCGAATGTCATTTACGCTAAATGACGAATGTCATTTACGCTAAATGACGTAACTTCCCAGAAGGTCCCTTTTCGCGTGACGGGTCACATTTATACTGCAAATATAGATTGTGGGTGCTCGTTAGAACCGTCTTATAGGCGGTTCTAACGAGTACCCACAACGTATGTCTTGGAGCAAAAATAAGAAAAATAATGTCTACCAACGTAAACCCCAGATTTCTCTATATAAACTTGGGTTTAGGTGGGTGTTCATTTCACGGACTTGATCACGTGATGTATATATAAATAAACAATAAAATAAATGCATAATAAAAAAAACATTATTAAATAATTAAATAAATGCTTATTTATGGGTCCAGTGTGAGTACTGCAATGAAAGGTCACGTTGCCGGGGATCGAACCCGGGACCTCTAGCATCAGTGGCAAGTGCACTAACCACTGAGCTATCACGCTCCACTCGTGTGCAGGTCGGTTTCAGCTCTGCATGGAAGCATCATGCAGCCCATATATTTCTTCAAGCCCCTATCCGCGGGGGGGCCAAATCAATTATATATCTTTCTGTTAAATTAACAAACAGCAAGATAGTTTTTCTGC
>OY757016.1:15719093-16004093 GCA_963580285.1 Lucinisca nassula
AAACATGTTGTGTATACCCAGAATATATGTCTTTTATAGAGAAATAAGAAAAAAAATGTTCTTTAACCTTTATCCTGCAGAACACGACAACCCTCCTGTTGCAAAGCATGTAGATCCAGATCAGATCTGAAGCCGTGTGATCAGGAATATTCATTAAGCAAATTTGGATGAATACATTATATTAAAAAATTTGCTTGGTTCCGGATAGTCAGGAATGGGTGTGGCTAAATAAATTTAATCTGCAGGATAAGGGATACTCCTACTTATTAGGTGCTTTAAGTTTAACAGTGAAGTCTTGAAGTTCACATTGCTCAAACTGTTATTAATTGAGCACAGCATTACCTACAATTTACATTTGTGACCAGCAAAGAATCCAGCCCCCACCCATCGGGGCTTGAAGAAATAGATGGGCTACATGATGCTTCCACGCAGAGCTGAAGTCCAACCGCACACGAGTACTGGTAAACTGCTTAGAGGATCTCAGTCTGCCCAGGTAAAGCGGTGTTAGTCTGACCGTCCATGCTTATAAACCCTATTGGTTTCATTGGGCGGCAGGGCTTGAGATGTCATCTCATCTTAGTGTCAGGTAAAAGTCCCACAAAATTTGAAGCAACGTCTCCAGAATGACCTATACAGTGTTGACGGAGTTGTTAAACCTAAAATCAAAGAAACAAAACCAGCAAATTAGCCTGCAAGTCCATATAGTCTGACAAGAGACTTCTTGCTGCATGAAGGAGCATTGAGCCCTTAGCTATCTTTATAGCGCACAATGGAGACTCCGATCAGACTGCACGGATGTGCAGGCTGATCTGAGTCTTTGTTGGGTGTACATGTGAATTGTAGGAAATGTTGTGCCCGGCTCAATTATTGATTATTTATATTTTATTAACTACATGTATGTGCCTTTAGTAAATACTTGTCAGTAATTTACTCCATCCTCAACCTTTGTTTCAGTAAGATCTGTTTTAAGGGGAATTGGAACACCTGACAGATTTGTCCACCATTTTTCAAAGGGAGACAACTTTCAAGACTTCCTTTTCGCGTATCTATAAGCCCTGTCCCACTGTTTGCTTTTCTATAAGCCCTGTCCCACTGAAAAAGGAGTCTACTCTTAAAGGAAAGAATTTGCTCCTCAGGAGCAAATTCTTTCCTTTAACAGTTGACTCCTATTGATATTGGAGACAAAAATACTTTTGCAAGAGTTGCCTCCCCTGAGAGTGTTCCCATTCCCCTTAAATAATAAACTTTTGGCTTTCAAAGTAACTGATGTGCTTTAAACAGAGAATGACTTTGAGTTTTGAACATTAAACCTTGTGCTTTGAACAGTGAACCATATTCCTTGACCAGTATATAAAGTCATGTGCTTTATACAGTAAGTCATGTGCCATGCACAGTAAGCCATGTACTCTGAATTTAAGCTATGTTGTTTGAACATATACTTTCACAGTAAACCATGTGTTTTGACCAGTAAGCCGTTTGCATTGAACAGAAAGTCATGTGCTTTGAACAGTAAGTCATGTGCTTTGAACAGAAAGTCATGTGCTTTGACCAGTAAGCCATTTGCTTTGAACAGTAAGTCATGTGCTTAGAACAGTAAGTCATGTGCTTTGAACAGTAAGTCATGTGCTTTGAACAGTAAGCCACATGTTTGAACAGTAAGCCACATGTTTGGAACATTAAGCCACATGCTTTGAACAGTAAGCCATCTGAATACAACACAGCCTCTCTTTAATGCCACTCAGTTTAACACAGTTTTGGATGATAACACAGTTTAAAGTTAGTTTATACCAAAACATGTACAGATTATATAGAAAATTGACCATTTATGGACATTTTCTATACGATCTGTACATTTTTGTTTGGGTATAACATGGTTGTTTTACTGACATAGTTTCTGTTTTGGACCCAACAATAAGATTTATTTATATAGAGAGGTTGGGGATATAGATGAATATTGATACAGTTGTAATAAAATTTCCTTTTTTACAGGACATGCCTGGTTTATGATAAAGGGATGAAAGCACATAAGGCACATCAGATGCCATTGTAAGTACTTTTACTACTCTGTCAAATTCTCACATTTACAATTCCTCTGAGCTCTAGATAATGAGTAATAAATATCCTGGGGCCAGTTGTTCAAAATTAATGACGTCGTTAGTTAACGTATCTTAAAACTTTGATCATTAAATATGCTGAAATTTTTGCTGCAGAGGCAAAAGCTGCTCACATTTTTTCAGCAAAAATACCAAAATTTACGATATTGTACTTGCTAGAAGAGTTAACAATATGACCACTAACGACCTCGTTAAGCTAACTATGCTTTAAACAATTAGGCCCCCGCCCATAGGGACTTGAAGAAATATATGGGCTGCATGATGCTTCCACGTAGAGCTGAATCCAGCCCACACACTAGTACTGGTAAACCGCCTAGAGGATCTAAGACTGTCCAGGAACCGTGGTGCGAGGCGGACCGTCCATGTTTATAAACCCTGTTGGTTTCATTGGGCGACAGGGCTTGAGATGTCATTTCATCTCAATGTCAGGTAAAAGTCCCACAAAATTGGAAGCGACATCTCCAAAATGACCTTTACAGTGTTGGAGGGGACGTTAAACCTCAAATCAAACAAAGCTTTGAACAATTGGCCCCAGATAATGCTCTTTAAAAAAGATCTAGGTCCAGTTGTTCAATGCTTTGTTTTGTTTTGTTTGTTTGATTTGAGGTTAAACGTCCTAGTCAACACTATATAGGTCATTTTGGACATGTTTCTTCCAATTTTGTGGGACTTTTACCTGACATTGAGATAAAATGACTTCTCTTGCCCTGTCGCCCAATGAGACCAATAGAGTTAATAAGCATGGACGATCAGACTCGAGTCGTTTTGCCTGTGCAGGCTTCGATCCTCTAAGCGGTTTACCAGTACTCGTGTGCAGTCAGTTTCAGCTCTGCGTGGAAGCATCGTGCAGCCCATCTATTTCTTCAAGCCCCGATGGGTGGGGGCCGTGTTCAGTACTAACAACATCGCCAGTTAACATATTGTTTAAACTTTTGATCAATTAATATCAAAATATGCTAGTATTTTTTTCAGCAAAAAAGACAAAATTTTAGTTATTGTACTTGGTAGAACAATTAAGTTTGACTACTAATGAGCTGTTTAAGCTAATGAGACTTTGAACAACAGGAGCCAGTTGTTTAAAGCCTTGATAGCTTAACAAGCTTGTTAGTGGTCAAATTGTTAACTGGTATTTTTGCTGAAAAAATGTGAGCAGCTTTTGCATCTGCAAAAGCTGTTAACATTTTTTCAGCAAAAAATTTAGCATAGTTGCCATATTTCATGATCAAAATTTTAATGAGACGTTAACTAAGGACGTCGTTAGTGTTTAACAACTGGCCCCTGTTTGCTGAATACCCTAAAAAGGCTTGTGGACCAAACTTTGTACAGAGGGAAGTGGAGTTAATTTTGAAAACGTTTGATGGTCTCTGATGAGGCCTTACTGGCTGAAACTGAGTAGACTGGGCCAGATAAATCTTGTTTTCAGTTCTTTGTTGTAGTCATTGCTTCCAAACATATTTACAAGAGTTAATGTTCCGGTATTTATGATCATTTTCTATATAGTCTATACATTTCTGAGATTCATTATTTAATCTTTTTATGCCCCCGCATCGTATGATGCCGGGGGCATATAGTTTTTCGGTTTTCCGTACGTGTGTCCGTGGGTACGTGCCTACGTGCATACGGTTTCCGAATGTACGAAAGTGTGTACGTACGTACGTAATCCTGTTAGACTCAGGTTAAGGTTTTTGTACAAGGTAGAACTTGAGCTCATATTTTCCAAACCATACAATAGATTTGGTTTATATTTAGTATGATGATAGATATAGGTCCAAAGTTTTATTCAGCAATACCCCCACCCATACCCTAGACCTCAAGGTCAAGGTCGTGGACTTTGAAATTTTTAACGTTTAAGACCCAGGTTAAGGTATTTGTACCAGGTAGAACTTGAGCTCATATTTTCCAAACCGTGTAATGAATTTGGTTCATATTCGGTATGATGATAGATATAGGACTGAAGTTTTATTCAGCAATACCCCCACCCATACCCATGACCTCAAGGTCAAGGTCATGGACTTGAAATTTTTAATGTTTAAGACCCAGGTTAAGGTATTTGTACCAGGTAGAACTTGAGCTCATATTTTCATAACCATACAATGGATTTGGTTTATATTTACTATGATGATACATAAAGGTCCAATGGTTTATTCAGCAATACCCCCACCCATACCCATGACCTCAAGGTCAAGGTCGTGGACTTTGAAATTTTTAATGTTTAAGACCCAGGTTAAGGTATTTGTACCAGGTAGAACTTGAGCTCATATTTTCATAACCATACAATGGATTTAGTTTATATTTACTATGATGATACATATAGGACCAATGGTTTATTCAGCAATACCCCCACCCATACCCATGACCTCAAGGTCAAGGTCATAGAATTAGAAAATTTTTAATGTTCAAGACTTTGGTTAAGGTATTTGTACCACCAATTTCAATAAACTTCACACAAATGTTCCTTATAAAAATATCTCGTGCAGGTTAGACTTTTAAGGTCATGGCCTCAAGGTCAAGGTCACAGAGGTTATTTTTAGAAAAACTTTGTCATTGCTCTAGCGCCTACATTTCTTCACTGATTTCAATATAAGTTCACACAAATGTTCCTTATGACAATATCTTGAGCGAATTTCGACTTTCAAGGTCATCACCTCAAGGTCAAGGTCAAAGTGGCTTTTTTTAAAAAAAATTTTGTCATTGCTCTAGCGCCTACATTTCTTCACCAATTTCAATATAACTTCATACAAATGTTCCTTATGACAATATCTCAAGCTATTTTGACTTTCAAGTTCAAGGTCACTGTGGCTATTTTTAGAAAAACTTTGTCTTCGCTCTAGCGCTTACATTTCTTGACTAATTTCAATATAACTTCACACAAATGTTCCTTATAACAATATCTCTAGCAAGTTCCACTTTCAAGGTCAAGGTCACTGTGGCTATTTTTAGAAAAACTTTGACACCCCTCTAGCGCTTACATTTCTTCACCGATTTCAAAATAACTTCACACAAATGTTCCTTATGACAATATCTCGAGCGATTTCGACTTTTAACGTCAAGGTCACTATTGGTGGAACGCCGAAACTCGCACAGATTGGTATTTGCACCACTTAAAGATTAATGTGCTAAGCGGGGGCATCTGTGTACTTTGGACACATTTCTAGTTATATGGTTGGTTGGTTGATTTGAGGTTTAACATCCCCGTCAACACTGTATAGGTCATTTTGAAGATGTTGCTTCCAATTTTGTTGGACTTTTACCTGACATTGAGATGAAATGACATCTCAAGCCCTGTCGCCCAATGAAACCCAATAGGGTTTATAAGTATGGACAGTCCGACTCGCACCGCTTGGCCTGGGCAGGCTTAGATCCTCTAAGCGGTTTACCAGTACTCGTGTGCGATCTGTTTCAGCTCTGCGTGGAAGCATCATGCAGCCCATATATTTCTTCAAGCCCGGATGGGTGGGGGCGGTGTTCAATACTAACAACATCACCAGTTAACATATTGTTAAAACTTTTGATCAATTAATATGGAAATATGCTAGTATTTTTTTCTGGAAAAAATGTGAGTAGCTTTTGCAAAGGCAAAAGCTACTCACATTTTTTTCAGCAAAAACAACAACATTTAGTTGTTATGCTTGCTAGAACAGTTAACAGTGTGTCTAGTAATGAGCTCGTTTGGCTAACACTGGCCTCTGAAAATCATGCCTGTACAGTGCATGTGTCTAGTATGACTGTTGTGAGTCAAAGAATTGTTAACTTCTATGTTGGCAGATCTGTTTACTGAATACCCTTATAAACCAAACTTGGTACAGAGGGAAGTGGAGTTAATTTTGAAAATGTTTGATAGTCACTGATGAGGCCTTATTGGCTGAAACTAAGTAGTCTGGGCCAGAAAAATCTTGTTCACTCCAGAGTTTTCAGTTATGTTGTAGTCATTCCTTTCAGGTCAGCTTTCTATAGAACATCGGCCCCACCCATCAGGGCTTGAAGAAATAGTTGGGCTTCCATGGGCATGATGCTTCCAAAGCTGAAACCGACCGCACACAAGTGCTGGTAAACTGCTTAGAAGATCTAAGCCTGCCCAGGTAATGCGGTGTGAGTTGGACCATCCAAGCTTACAAACCCTATTGGTTTCATTGGGCAACAGGTCTTGAGATGTCATTTCATCTCTATGTCGAGTGAAAGTCCCACAAAATTGGAAGCAACATCTTTAAAATGACCTATACAGTCTTGACAGGGATGTTAAACCTCAAATTAATCAATCAATCAGTTCTATAGAACATATTTACAAGAGTTGATGTTTATATGTATTTATGATCATTTTCTATAAAATATACCGGTATATGTTTCTGGGATCCATCATTTAACCTTTTATATCCAGAACTGTGTTATAATGAATGGTGTTATGTATGACACTGTTTCTTTACTTCCCAGTCATCCAGAGAAGCCTGAGAGAATATCAAGAATCTATGACAAGCACAGGGAATGGGGAATACTGGAAAGATGTCTGGAAGTCAAGGTGAAAAACTTCTGCCATTTCTTTAACTAGAGTAAAATTTGGATATAAAGACCCAACTTTTGGATAGTTCATCAAAAGTGGTCTTTAAGACCACTTTAAAGACCCCTTCACCTTTGGGACTTCTTTCAGGGTGGTCTCTGTGTATCTATTCACAGATACCTGTGTGAACATAGGGAGCCAGTTCATTAGGATCTACACTGCTTGCTATCCAATTGATTATCAGTGACTAAACGACCTATTTGCAAGAATGAACATGTCCCAGTGCAGAGATAGAAGAGTTCATATCAGAAATGCAAGGGTGAAATTATCTTGTTAAATCTTGAATAGAATTCAAATAATTTACAGTTTATCATATATTTTCAGTGGTCAACACTGCTTGTCATCCTGTTAAGGATTATTGAATATATTCCCTATTTAGGGGAGGGGCTGTAACTAATGTTGCGAGAACTTGTAGCCCAACCCCATTGCTATATCTAAAAAGGCAATAAAATATGTTTAATCTTCCCTATTTACATGAATGGGCTAGGTCCCATTTCAGAGAAGGAAAAGTACATATTAGATACCCAGGAATGATTTGTTTGTTTGTTTGATTTGAGGTTTAATGTCCCCGTCAACACAGTATAGGTCATTTTGGAGACGTTGCTTCCAATTTTGTGGGACTTTTACCCGACATTGAGATGAAATGACATCTCAATCCCTGTAGCCCAATGAAACCAATAGGGTTTATAAGCAGGGATGGACCGACTCGCACCGCTTTGCCTGGGCAGACTTAGATCCTCTAAGCGGTTTACTAGTACTTGTGTGCGGTCTGTTTCAGCGCTGGGGGAAGCATCATGCAACCCATCTATTTCTACCCAGGAATGAAAGGGTCAAATACTCCAAGGGGAATTTGAACACCTTCAGGGGAGGCAACTCCTTCAAAATTATTTTTGTCTCCCATGTCAATAGATGTCAACTCTTAAAGGTAAGAATTTGCTCCTCGGGAGCGAATTCTTTCCTTTAAGTGTAGACCCCTTCTTCAGTGGGACTGGGCTTGCAGAAAAGTGTACAGGAAGTCCTGAAAATTGTCTCCCTTTGAAAAATGGCCGAAAAATCTGTCAGGTGTTCCCAATCCCCTTAAATATTACAGCATTGACATTTCTTTAAGATTGTTATATATTTTCAGTGCAGGCTGGCAGAACAAGAAGAATTGGAACTTGTTCACAGGTTGGTCATACCACTGGGCCCAGTTGTTCAAAGCATCAGGGGAGGGAACTCTTGCAAACGTTTTCTTGTCTCCCATGTCAATAGGGGTCAACTCTTAAAGGAAAGAATTTGCTGCTGGGGAGCAAATTCTTTCCTTTAAGAGTAGACGCCTTTTTCAGTGGAACTGAGCCTACAGAAAAGCATACAGGAAGTCCTGAAAATTGTCTCCCTTTGAAAAATGGCCGAAAAATCTGCCAGATGTTCCCATTCCCCTTAAATGTGACAGCATTGACGTTTCTTTAAGATTGTTATATATTTTCAGTGCAGGCTGGCAGAACAAGAAGAACTGGAACTTGTTCACAGGTTGGTCATGAGTGAGTGAGTGTTTGAGTTTTACGTCTCGCCAACAACTAAGGTCATACGGAGATGGGACCTCAGTTTAAAGACTCATCCGAAAGTCTGGAGAAGCCCGGGATCGATCCTGCGACCCCTGGTTTGCAAGACGAGTAGCGTAACCACTATACCACGGAGGCTTCTCACAGGTTGGTCATACTACTGGGCCCAGTTGTTCAAAGCATCATTAGCTGAACAAGCTTGTTAGTGGTCTAAATATAAACTGGTCTTTTGACTTCAAAATTGGTATACAGTCAAACTTCAATAGCTCAACCCCTTTGAGAAAGAAAATTTGTTCAAGATGGGGTAGTTTTAGCCACTGGGCGTTGCTATTAGTACCAGGCCAGGTGTTACAATGGAGGTAATTTTTGGATATTTTTTCAGTGTTCTTAATATAATTGTATGCTGTGTGTACTCATTAGAATTGCCTCGATAAATCATCTCCTTGAGACGATCCTAATGAGTACACAAGCATTCATTTGCAAGATAATAGAATAAAATCTTCCTAAATTTATCCTCACTATTTTGTATCGGAAGGAATTATGTAGGGGCACAAGAAAGGGTTTGACTCAAACTTGGTAGACGAGCCATCAGAATGCCCTTTTGTTCATGTTTCGTCTGTTTTTGTGTGTGCCTCCATGTGACTTTCTACATGGCTATGTTCTTAGATTGTGGCCTTTCCTGAGTGACCTTTTCTTACTAATTTTCAAAGCATCAAAGTTCTACTGTATTATCAAAGTTTTAACAGTATATGTATATTTATTAACACCATTATTGGTTTTGAACAACTGGCCCCTGGTCACATTCAACTTGATCCAGATCAGGGCCCAGTTTTTCAAAACTGATGATTTTGTTAGTTAACATATTTTAATAACTTCGACCATTTTGTGTGGAAAATGTACATGCATTTTTGCTGACAAAATCTGAGTAGCTACTCAATTGTTTTCAGCAAAAATATAATAGTATCAGATATTGTACTTGTTAGAGCAGTTAACATTTTGACTATTAACAAGCTTGTTAAGCTGACAATGCTTTGAACAACTGGGCCCAGATTGATCCAGTTTGCTATTGCATTTACACTAGGGACCAAATTGACCTGATTGCAGTGGATCCACATGTTGTTTATACATTTAATAAAATATAATCCGTGAGCCTTAGAAAATTGTATAAGGATGGGGTAGGGGTGGAGCTTCAATAAAATTGTTGTTGGGAGCCTCTTATATTATATTATTAAAGACCTTAATCATGTATTTACTTTATACTGCAGTTTAACAAATCACTAAGGATTGCCATAATTGTTAAAAAACTACCAGAGTGACAATGTGCCTGGTTAACCCATTTTGTACCAAATGGAATCTTCCACCTTAAATATCACAGGAGTCCATTTTGAAATTTAGGGGTGTCAGGTTGTGTTTTCTTCAAAATTCATTTGGAAAATGGCTGAACTTTTAGCAAACAGTGGAGGCCCTGATCAGACACCGCATTCTGCCGCGTCTGATCTGGGCCTGCACTGTTTGCCACGGTACCCGTTTAGAGGTTTCCAGTCTGAAATGGGTTAAATGATGTCCAGTTACATGGGGGACACACTAGCATTACAAAACATCAAAGGGTGCCATGTCTCTGGCATAATCTTGCTACAGTGAAGACATAGTCATTTGTATAAAAAAGTTACATTTCGTGCAAACATTGGCTTATAAAGCATTTGTTTAACTTCAAAAAATACTTTCAGCCTTTTATGCACATCCATTGAAGCAGTGCAAATTTATTGCAGAACAATTCAAATCAGGAAAGCTAGAGAAGAAAAAAATCCAGGTGATTTTTTTTTTAAATAAAGACATTTAATTAAATAAAGCATAGCTTGTTATCTATTTAATGAAGTGTAGAATTTTATTGTTTACATTTGCAAAAATTAGGAACCTAAAATGTATGCCCAGGCTAAGAACTGTCACTAGATATTTTATATTTCAGTAGAAAGTATTATAGGTCACTTGGAATTTACAGTCGAACTTCGATGGCTCGAACTACTTTGGGACCATGAAAATTCATTCGACACAGCGGTAGTTCAAGCCACTGAGGGTTACTGCCAGGAGGTATAACGAGATACTTTTGAACATCTTTTGGATGTTCTGTAATGAAAATGTATGCTGTGTGCACTCATTAGAATCGCCTCACCGAGGCGATTCTAATGAGTACACACAGCATACATTTGCAGGATTAAAGACTAAAATCTTCTTAATTATCCCCACTATTGCTTGTGAAGAGGATTTCCCTAGGGGCCCAAGAGCGAGTTCGACTCATCCATGGTAAACGAGCCATCGGTGTTCGAGCCATCGAAGTTCTACTGTATATGCATTTATTTGACCCCCTACATTAGATTACTAGTCTAAGCATGGCTGATCTTAGTCTAAATCAAGCTGTTTTCCCACCAGAGATCAACATTGCAAACAAAGCAAATAGTGAAGCCCTTGATCAGATGGCACGTCTGGTGTATCTGATCTGGGCATATCATTACGATAACACACCTGTGGGACATTGTGCATTTTTTTCACATCTCCAAAATGGCTGCTCTTCTGATGAAAATCTGTAATATTCTTTTTATGTTCACTGCAAACATAGGCTGTGGGTGCTCGTTAGAACTGCCTCATTGAGCACCAACAACTTATGTCTTGGATCAGAAATAAGAAAAATAAAGTGTACCCCCATAAGCCCCAGTTTTCTCTATATAAAGTGGGTTTAGGGGGTGTTCTTTTCATGGACTTGTTCACGCGATGTGGAGTAGATTTTGTCTGTATTGCAGTTTAATGGCCCAGTCAACACTATTTTAGGTCATTTTTGATCTGGTCAGTTTACCTATCCACACTTTTCCTGGGCAGTCTTATACGTTAGCGGTTAACCAGTACAGTGCACATTCTTTCACCAGAAACTGACAACTGTCCTTCTTGAATCAGCGGAAGGGAGAGAATGACCGTAAAAAAAATATTTCATGATCAATCTCCACGAAAGGATGTTGCGGACCCTGGCAGGAATCAAACCTGTGTCCTCCTGATCAACTGTCAGACGCACATCCGACTGAATTATTGAGGCCGGCTGATGTGGAGTGGATAAAATGATAAAATTTCTCATTACCTTTTCTTATTTTGCCAGTCCAGCTCACATCCAGTTCATGAAGGAGCTTGAAGAAAAATCATTGTTAGAATTGAGGCAGTTACAGAGTGACTTTAATTCTATATATTTGTCAAAGGTAAGTTTTGCAAACTGTTATCCTATTTATTTTCCCTGCTACAGTATAGCTCCAATATAACCCATTCCAATATTTAGCGATGTCCAATCTGTCGTGGTCGCGTCTTGGATCCCGTTTTTTTTTTTTCCTTAAAAATTCATAATTAAAAAAAAAAAGAGTTTTAAGTTGTTAAAATTTATTTAAAACCAGGTTAAACCAGGCGCCAATTGTCAGTTCACACATTATAACCAAATAATCTAATTAGCATCAGTTAGAACAGGTATTGGTGAACAATTAATCTTAATCCCCAAACTTGTCATAACTGTGTAATCCACTCAATGCTCAATCAGACAACGATGTCCGTGCACCCTCATGCAGAGCATCCCAATCGTGATCTATCATGCCTTCCACGTGAAAATAAAATGAAAGAAATCGAAACACAATAAAATGATAGTTTTATTGTAGTATAGTTTTTCGGCCTGTGGTAGATGGTAAATAATTTTTTTCCAACTGCTTCTTTTAATGATTCTGGCCTCTGGCATGCTAAGGGAAACAACTCGAATTGCTTTAGCACTTAGCCCTTATGGTAGTTGCGTCCCTTGGCTGTCACCGTTACAGACAACCAGGGGAACCTGCACATCCAAAATGGCGTCCTGTTTTGACATTTTAGCAATCACATGTTTTCAGACACAGATTTTCAGCTGTTCTCAAATGTAAGATAATTGGTAGACATAGTCCCCTTTGTTTGTTCTGTCATTGAGTACTTCTGAACCTACTTTAATGGTGAAATATGGCCGATAGCATTACTGACAGCCATTAGTGTCGATTGATAAATGGTATCTCACCAAACTATCACCGCGACTTGTATTGGCATCTGGGCAAACTACCTCGACTTATATCGCGCTCCGACCACATCGCGGTTTTCGGGTTATGGACCCCGACTACCGCAATATATGGGAGCTATACTGTAGTAAGTTTTGTGTTTTGCTTATCCAGCACAATAATGCCATAGCAACAGATTATGTTTGTATTTTTGTGATAACTGAAGGATAGTTTTTGTCATTTTTTCACAAGCTGGTATTCATTAGAACTGCCTGTAACACATGCATTTTTGTCCAAGCATTGCAAACAACTGCCTTCACTTCCATAAATTCAACTGATATGATGAGAGTCAACTGCATGTTTGTTCTAGCAAAAGTCACAACAAATTCTTATAAAATTTGATTGTGAATTCTGGTCAGATTTGCATGACTAAGGCCATGTCAGTTTCCTTGTCAAGACCAACACCACATAATCTTAATAAAAAAAAATTGAGATATATCTGATTCAAATTCAATGAAAAAGAAAGATGATATTAACAGTTTGGTTGTTGTGAACACGTAGCTTGAGTTTGTTTTAGGTTTTATGTCCACATCAGCACTATCTAGAGATGGTTCAGATTTTTGGGTTTTTACCTGACATTGAGATGAAATGACATCTCAAGACCTGCTGCCGCCTATCTTGAGTTTAAAAAAATGTTGAATTAAACTGTTTTCAGTAAAGATTGATCACATTGACATAGTCTTTTAAAAGATAAATGATATTTCATAGCTCACCAGCCATATGGGCTTCGGGTATTTTAGCCCTTAAAGTGTGACATTTAAGAACTACAGAGGACCCTCGTTATAACTACAGTATTTGTTCCCTATTATTGTGCCGCTATAAAGAATTTGCCATAATAAAGAATCCCAGTTAGGAGTATGATAGGTAATAAAATGCCTTTTCCCTGTTATTACTCTAAGAAACAAATGTTATAGACATATGTTAGAATCGACTCGGTGAGGCAATTCTAACAAATATCTATACCATTTGTTTCTTGGAGTATTAGAATACTAGATCCTTTCATGATTATGGACTCGATTTGTGCATCTCCAACCAAAGGAAAGCCCACGCCGCTCGGAACTGAGGCTAAGCTTTTAGTTAAGTAGTCATTCCATTCAAATGTTATAACTAAGGTCGGTATTATTCGGGTTGACTGTACATATTTCTTGAAAGTCTTGCTAGAGCCTTTGTCTCTCACAGATTCATTCTTCTAACTCTAGTTAGTTTGCTGCCACACAGATTTAACCCTCACCGTGCTGATATTATAAAGTTATTAATCAAATAATTACGTATTGGCCCAGTTACAGGTCCGAGGTCTGCTGTATTGGCACGAGGCCGAAGCCAATACAGCAGACCTCAGACCTGTAACTGGGCCAATACGGAATTATTTGATTAATAACAATTTTATTAATTGACGCAATTAAAAACATGATTTATGATTTTTGAATATTGGTTGACCTTGTGTAATACAGGATAATCAATTAATAAATTTGTTTAAAAACATTATAGATCTAGGTCAGCTGGCTTCATAGAAGCTGATCAGGATCTATCAGCTTCTGAACCCTTGGTAAAAATTGAAATGGTTCAAAATCGGGGAGGAGTGTAGTATATTGATATATTCTAAATGGTTACAAACATAAATCAGAGAATGCAGTCATGTATCAGTCAGATACAGTCAAACCTCAATAATTCGAAGTGACAGGGACCGCAAGATTGTCTTCGAATAATCGGGAGTTTGAATTTTCGAAATCGGTGGTTTTCATTCGGTATAATAATTGACTGCATTTTGTCCATACTTTCTATATACGAGCAAAGTGCCTCATCTAAAAGGAAACAAAACAACAAACCATTTAACATCCCGCAACAACTGTGTTATGTAAAACAATAAATTTCTAACATACATACTATTATACCAGTAAAAATGCGGGACAGAAATGGCTCTTGGGAGTAGTCAGCAAAGATCTAGATCAGAATGCAATAAACATACTGTTAAAGTCTATGCTGGCAAACCATTCGTGTACTGCATTTTTATTTTCTATTTTCACTTTCAACTGTCTTTGAAATTCTCTGAAAATCATCTACTTTCAGTTTCCCAAAAATTCCATATGCTCTAAGTCGCTTTATTTAAAACATCAAACAGGATAATCTTCTTAAAAATGCTCATTACCAATTACCGTTATATCCATTAAGAAGCTCATGTTTAACTAGGTGTCAGTTACCTGTATACACAATAATATAATGCACTTGTGAAATCAGTCGGGTGTGAACAAGCTCAAAGAAAACATGCTCTTCAAGCATGAATAATGTGCTTGACATATTTTGACTTCGAATTTGGAGATGGATTTAAAAAGGAATTTCTTTGATGGGGACCGAAAATTTTATTCGAAAAATTTGATTTTTCCAATAATCAAAATTCGAAAATTCGGTAATATTTTTACATAAAATAATAGCAAATAAAAGATCGGGACCGACACACACTTTCGAAAAATCCGGTAGTTTCGAAAAATCGGCATTTGAATCACCGAGTTTCTATTGTACATCTAAGCCCCCGCCCATAGGGGCTTGAAGAAATATATGGGCTGCATGATGCTTCCATGCAGAGCTGAATCCGGCCCGCACACTAGTACTGGTAAACCGCTTAGAGGATCTAAGCCTGTCCAGGAACAGTGGTGTGAGGCGGACTGTCCATGCTAATAAAACCTATTGGTTTCATTGGGGGACAGGGCTTGAGATGTCATTTCATCTCAATGTCGGGTAAAAGTCCCACAAAATTGGAATCAACATCTCCAAAATGACCTTTACAGTGTTGATGGGGATGTTAAACATCAAATCAAACAAAAATCTACTGTACATCTCTGTTTTTGATAAATTTAAAATGATTGTTTTTAAAAAAACCTTGCTGATATCTAATGGATTGCATCATGTCATAAATTTGCTATGATCACACAGTCATTTAATAACACATGGTTAATGGCATGTAATGTTATGATGCTGTCCACGTCAACTCTGTTATCTAACGAAACCCTTTTGAAAATCTATGACAATAAAATCTGGGTTAAAGTCATTATATGATAAACATGATCTTACACTCTTAGTCATTTCATATGAAATCTATAAAACTCGCCAAAGGCTTGTTCCATAAATTTCATATGAAATGACCACTCATTTAAGGGGAATGGAAACACCTTCAGGGGGGACAAATCCTGCAAAAGTATTTTTATCACCCATGTCAGAAGTGGTCAACTCTTAAAGGACCACTAAGGAGCAAATTCTTTCCTTTAAGAGTTGATCCCTTTTTCTGCGGGACAGAGCTTGTAGAAAACCGAACAGGAAGTTCCGAAAGTTGTCTCCCTTTGAAAAATGGCGGAAAAATCTGCCAGGTGTTCCCATTTCCCTTATGATCAGTGTCTTTTCTTGGGCCAGTTGTTCAAAACTAACGACGTCGTTAGTTAAGGTATCGTTAAAACTTTGATCATTAAATATGGCAAATATGCTGAAATTTTTGCTGAAAAAATGTGAGCAGCTTTTGCTGACGCAAAAGCTGCTCACATTTTTCCAGCAAAAATACCAAAATTTACGATATTGTACTTGCTAGAAGAGTTAACAATATGACCACTAACGAGCTCGTTAAGCTAACGATGCTTTGAACAACTGGCACCTTATGTTTTGTGTTTGTATCTTTCAGGAGACCTACATCTGTGCCAGAATGGCCACTGGTGGTACTCTAGCTTTGGTAGACACTGTTTTATCTGGGCAGGTAACTCTTGTTTCCTTAATAAAAGACCTTTGATATTTATCCCCCATAGTATTTAGAAGATTTGAGCATTCATAGCCATTTACTGTAAACCAATTTGGTTCAGAAGACTTCTTAAACCAATTTATGTTTCCAGCTATAAAAAAATTGTATTATGCCAATGCTGAAACAATTTACTAACATTACAAAAACACGCCTACCATATATAAATACATTGTTTACTTTACCGCCAAAAAACATACATTTTAAGATGAAAAATTGTGATATTTTTCTTTTTTCTGCTCAAAATACAGATTGTGGGAACTCGTTAGAAGTGTTTCTAATGACCACCCACAATCTATGTTGAAAGCAAAAGTAAGAAAAATATTACAATTTTGACCTAATATTTGTCATTTCTGACACCCTGTTGGACGTCATTATTTCACATGGACCTGTTTTTCCTAATGTTATAGAATACATTTTCAAAGTAGGTTTTCACTTTATCATATGCAAAACTCTCATTAGGAACAGTGCCGTAAAATATTTTTGGCATTTTCTTTGAACAGTGTTAGATGAATCTAGGTCAGAAGCCTCTGTGGGGTAGTGGTTAATCTAGTTGCCTTATAAACCAGGGGTCGTAGGTTCAAATCCAGACTTCTCCAGGTTTTCAGGTCCCATGTCCATTTGACATTTGTTGTTGGTTGGATGTTAAACTCACGCATACACACACACACACACACACACACACAGAATTTGAACCCGCTTCAGCCACTGCCAATTTCATAGTAATTTATATACAGTCGAACTTCGATGGCTGAAACTTTGTTTTAGACAAGGGGAGTTTGAGTGGAGCATGGTATCTCAGTGGTTAGTGCACTTTACATTGATGCTAGAGGCCGGATTCCCGGCAGCTGTAATAAAATTGCGGTGTCCGAACATGCTCCACTGGCATCATTTGCAGGGATGAATGCCACAAGTGCACCATCCTTTGGATTGGGATGTTAACTGGAGGCCCCCTGTGCTGGGAGAACCATTCCCTGTGCAGGTTAAAGATCCCTACCGTAATTACATGATTACTGTGTAGGCTTTCATCCTGCAACCTGGAGTGTATGTAATGTACACCTGCGAGTAATGGTCAAATGTGACTGATTGCAGTATCAGTAGAAAGAAAGAAAGAGTCACTGAGGGTTACTATTAGTACCAAACCAGATGTCATAATAGAGAAAAGTTTTGGATATCTTCTCAGTATTGCTGTTTGTACTTATTAGAATCGTTGCATCGAGGCAATTCTAATGCTTACTCACAGCATTTATTTGCAAGACAGAAGAAGAAAATCATCCTAATACCCCCATTCCACTAGGCGGCGATTCCGCTACGCTTCAAATTTTTGGTCAAATCACCATGGATCGTAGCAGAATCGCCAACAGCGCAACAGAAGCGTGATGAGCGTAGTAGAAGCGCATCGGAAGCTTCATGATCGCCACCTCACGGCGCTTGTTTTGACCCTGCTCAAAATTTACGTAGCGGAAGCGCCGAGCAGACGAAGCGCAACAGAAGCGTAGTAAAAGCGAAGCGAGAAATTCATGAGCGCAGCCGTATCGTAGCAGAATCGCCAGGATCGTAGCAAGCGCGTAGTCACATCGTATCGACAGCGCGAAGAAATTTGTCCACGATCTAGCTACGCTTCTGCTACGTTCACTGCGATCACGCTACGCTATATGCGCCCAGGCTACGATCCTGGCCATTCCACGGCGACTAAACAATTTGCGAAAACCTAACTACTACGCTTCCACTACGCTTCCACTACGGTCTTGGCGACATGGTTGCGTTCCCTCCACGTTCATGCCACGCTCTTGGCGACTGAACTGCGCTCATGACGTTTCGCTCCACGACGTTGGCGATCAGTATAAAAGTAGCACGCTTTCATTGCAAATTTCATTCTTTGCTGACGTTCCAAACTGGAGCCTTCGGTCTGCAGACAACCAAGGACGGACCCAGAACCTTTTTGCCCTCTTTCTTCGTCTGGCTTGGATCTCCAACCCTATAAGTCTATGGTTCATAATAGCCAGCTGAAGCATGGCCACTGGAACTACAAGATCCATACCCTTAGACGGTGGGTGTTCAACTGCTGCTTTTCCGTTTTTATTGTCAACTTTATACAGAAATCGTCTAAAAGCGCAACAGCAGCGCAGCTACCGCGCCTTGGTCGTAGTAACGTCGCAACTACATCGCCGATAGCGTAGACTAAGCGTAGCCTGATCTCCTTCGTCGTAGCGAAAGTGTAGCAGAAACGCCATGAAGAGACCCAAAGCGCCACGGAAGCGCAACAGTATCGCAGCATGAGCGTGACCATCGCAGCGACATTGCAGTAGAAGCGTACTGGAATCGTAGTAGAAACGCAGAAGTTCCAAAAAGTGTCATATGTCGGCGCTTCTACGGCGATTTGAAGAAGCGCCATGATCGCCATGAGCGCTGCGGCATCGCCGTCTAGTGGAATGGGGGTATAAAACTATCCCTCACTATTTCGTATCTAGAGGAATTCCCTAGTGACTCAAGAAAGTGTTTGGCTCATCCATGGTTAACAAGCCATCAGAGCTCAAGCCATCAAAGTTCTACCGTAACTTGATAACAACTGAATGGTTTGTTTTTGCAGGCCCAGAATGGTGTTGCAATAGTGAGGTAGGTTTATATTTCTTTTGCTGCTAAAGAATGCTGTCACTCCTCTTCAGAGAAAAGGCTACACTTGACATATTATCTGCATATTATTTTACAAGGAGATCCTGCTTAATGACCCCTGTTTGCCACCTGTGCCCCTCAGAAAAATGGCTCTACTCTTACAGGAAAGATTTTGGTTCTAAGGAGCAAATTCTTAAGGAGCAAATTCTTTCCTGTAAGAGAATCCTAAAGAGCAAGTTCTTTCCTGTAAGAGAATCCTAATAGGGAGCAAGTTCTTTCCAGTAAGAGAATCCTAAGGAGCAAGTTCTTTTTCGTAAGAGAAGCCTAAGGAGCAAGTTCTTTTTTGTAAGATAATCCTAAGGAGGAAATTCTTTCCTGTAAGAGAATCCTAAGGAGCAAATTCTTTCCTGTAAGAGAATCCTAAGGAGCAAGTTCTTTTTTGTAAGAGAATCCTAAGGAGCAAGTTCTTTCCTGTAAGAGAATCCTAAGGAGCAAGTTCTTTCCTGTAAGAGAATCCTAAGGAGCAAGTTCTTTCCTGTAAGAGAATCCTAAGGAGCAAGTTCTTTCCTGTAAGAGAATCCTAAGGAGTAAGTTCTTTCCTGTAAGAGAAGTCAATCAGTCAATCAGTTTATTTTCATTTTAGGCCACCAGCCCATAATATAAATACATGTATATCAATACAGAAAATATCGAATGATGTCCTCTATTATCAATATGTTAAGTATAGACTAATAAATATATGATATAGAAATTATGTTCTTAGAAATATTTTAGTAACCAACTTGACAAGCAACGGCACTGTGCTGGACCATCATCGACTCAACATTTGCCCGACGTTGAGTCAAAGCTGGTTCATCACTGCGCTTCGGTCATGTCTGAGTGTATGATATTTCATTTTATTTTATTTATTTGTTCAGTATTATTGTATTATTATATACTTCGAATAATACCTTTATCAAGATCAGACTGTGTGTGGCTGCAGTCTATTCCGCAGAACGGCAAAAGCTTATTATAACTCTGCCGTAAACAAAAGTTACTGAACAGCATTTCTCGGGTGTAAAAATATTTCATTCACAACAATTTTCAAGGTCAGATAAACACGATTTGCTCGTGAAAAAAGTGGCATTGAACAATAACCACGTTTGATAGCAGTGTTGTGAATGAAGTATATTTACTGGATTAACGACAGAAGCAAAGGAAATAAAGGAGAATAAGTTTTTGAGGTAAGTTTCTTGTAGAACAGGATTTGCCTCCCTCTGGTGATCCCGTTACCGTAGACGGATCTGGGATCAACATAGATGGATGGAGGAGGGGGCACAACGAGCCATCAATAATAAAGCCAATCATTGGCACAGAGAAAAAATAAATATTTTTGACAGGTAGCGGCGATACTCTAAATAAGAACATCATTACATAACATATAACGTAAACCGTATGTAAAGTAACATTATAAGACCGAAAAATAATCTTCGTACAGGCGCCAGTCTCTGAGCACAAACGTCACCACGTAACGTATAACGTAGGCAAAATAAAGAGGATCTTACGCGAGTGGTCATTTCACATGAAACCCATGAAACGAGCTTTTAACGATTTTCAAAACTTTCATGTGAGATGACCACAAGTGCAAGAGTCTGTTTATCATTTTACGATTTAAATCGTATTTTATCACCGAAAACGTCGAAGACACGGGCACCGCCGAGGCGTCCTGCGCCAGCAACCGCGCCAACGCACGTGCGGCTTTATACTTTTTATTTTATTACATGACGTTATCCACTATGTGATCGCGGCGTTATATGATTAAACGTTATTTTACCTATGTAATATAATGCTACCAATTACCGGTTTGTAATCCATAATTATATGTGTAGTATCGTACTTATTTCCGACTCGAACATAGGCCGTTGGCCCCCCTGGACACGCCTCGATGAAGCGGGCCCAGTGGACAACAACCGCATGTGTTCATGAGTGACATGCACCAGTAATTAACATACGAATAGTATTTATATGTAACGTACTGGGCGTGTAAAGACAACGTTATTCCTCCCATTCAATACAATGTCACCTTTCGCTGTTCAACGTACTCGAGGTGTACTTGTAATATCACGTTAAGTACGGCCTGCACACCGACTGCTGGCTCTCCAAAGACTCGCCTCACTGAGGCGGTCCCAGGGGACACAGCAGCCCGTGTTCATGGACTAGACAAAGCAGCGTAAAACGAATCGTTTTGACAGGCGCCGGTGATATCCTGATCAGAAATGTTATCATAAAAAGTACGCAGAACAGCGCTATCTTCATACATGTAATATGATACAATCACATACCTGAGTTGTACCTATAATGTGGTACATGTACTTATTTCCGACCAAAGACGCAGACCGTTGGCTCCCCCTAGACAGGCCTCACTGAGGCGGCCTAGAAGGATACAACCATCATGAAAACAGACCCACAAAATACTGACCCCCTTAAACTCCACTTTTAAGAAGTAAAACTGGTGTTCACAGGGGTATACATTATTCCCTATTTCCGCGGTACTCGTTAGATCCGCCTTGATGAGGCGGTTCCACTAAGTTTGTTTTGTTTGTTTGTATTCGCGCCCAACGTCCCAGTCAACATTATTTGGGTCACTCATGAGCCGGTCAGTTTACCGATCCACACTTTCCCAGGGCAGGCCTACACGCAAGCGGTCAACCAGCACAGCGCACACTGACACCTGCCCTTCCTGAATCAGCGGAAGGGAATGTGGTTCCACTAAGTACCCACATTCTATACCTTAAGCAAACACACCAAAAATATCAGAATTTTATCTGATTTTTGATAAAATAATTAAATAGGTTTGCCTCCACGATGAGTTTGTGTTCATGGACTCGTTGCAAACAAACAGGTTAGTGTCTGTCAGGGCATTCAATTTACCTTACTTATGTAAAAGGTATTCCGGTTTGAGTTCAGTCTGTAAGTTAAATAATCGATCATGTATACACCGATAAGAATTAAAATTAAAGCCACATTCAGTATGCATCTTGATTCCGCTAAGAGTTATAATACATATTTCGTAACTCAAATGCGCTGACTAGAAATTTTGTTATTTTCAGAATGCTATTTGTATCTGATAATTTAAATATAGAATAAAATTTATGTAATGATATGACAGATTTCCATTCAAGTTTAAAATATTTATCCCTAAGTTCAGTATACATTGGACACACCATAAAAAAATGAAATTCGTCCTCTACTGAATATACATTTTTTTCAAGACAAAAGGGACAGAATCTATATTCCCTTTCAATATTTTGATGTCGCCCTTTCTCGATTAACAAATTGTGGCTACCACAGCGGAAATTTGCCAACGTTTTCCTGCCTATAAAGTTTAAATCTATAAACATATATTTTTCTACGTTCAAATTTGATTTGAAGTGCCTATAATGCGTTCCTTTAGGGGAATCACTTAAAGCTCGCCGCCAGTTTTGAACTGAAATGTCTTTTATACGTTGTTTAAACAAAAATATAAAGTGATCACTGTTTCCTATCTCATTCGCGATCCAAGCATAACCAAAACCAAATTCGAAGAGAAGCGATTTAATATGCGTTGCCCATGTAATTTTACCTACATCCGTCAAAGATTTAAGCATCAAATAGCATTGCCTTGGATATCTGCTGTTGGGCATTTGTAATAATTTCAACCAATATTTTATTGCTTGCGTCATATATGTGACTGCAAGTGGGAGACGACCACATTCTCCAACAGCAAAAGCATCATTTGTGTTTTGTTTTAATCCTAAGTATTGTTTACAGAATTTAGATTGTATTTTCTCAGTTTCCTCACTATATTTATAGCCCCAAATTTCGGCACCGTAGCATGCAATGGGTTTAACCATCGTATCAAAAAGTTTAAAGACATCTGATGGATAGAAAAACCCGAATTTCCTTTGAAACATAAAAATACTCGCAGCTGCTTTCTGGGCTTGTTTAGCTAATATCTCTTTACTTTTGGTCCAAATCAATTTGGGTGTAAAATACAACCCTAAATATTTGTATATTGAAACAATTTCTATTTCTACACCTTCAAAATACCATTTCTCAATTTGTTTAACTATTCCACCATTTCGAAACACCATAATTTTTGTTTTACTTAAGTTTAATTTCATTCCTACACTTTTGCAAAATTCGTCAACTAAATCAATTAACCTCTGTAGACGAACAACAGTATCGGAAAAGCAGGAGACATCATCAGCAAACATTAAGGCTATCAAATCTTCGATATCGTTTGATACAAATATGCCATGGTCAGTTTTAGATTTAAGGTACGCAATCAAGTCGTTTATGAAAAGGTTAAAAATTATCGGGGAACTCACACAACCTTGTCGCGTTCCAACACTGCATTCGAAAAACTTGGTCAGTGAGTTGTTTACCTTAACACAGGATTTTAGCTGTTTATACATAGATTGGAAAATCTTCAAAAATTTACTATTTATAGCTATACCTTTTCTTTGGAGGGAGTCCCATATTTTGTTGTGCGGTATACTGTCAAATGCCCGCCGAAAGTCGACGAATATACAAAAAAATCTTCCTCCCGCTCGACATAAATGTTTTTGTATAATAGCTTGCAAAGAGAAAATGTTATCAATTGTCGAGTACTGTTTCCGGAAACCAGCTTGCGATTCGTCAATAACGTTGTTACTTTCCGCCCATATTGATAGTCGGATAGTTAGTACGTTTGTGAAGATTTTACTAATGCTATTTATAAGGCTAATACCCCTAAAATTTGCTGGGTCCATAAGGCTGCCACTTTTATGAATGGGACATATAATACTTTCGCACCAAGGTGCTGGAAAAATTCCGGACTCATATATTTCATTGAACAAAACATTCAGAAAGGGTAATATCTCGTTCAGTGTCGATTTGATCATTTCAATGCATATTCCGTCAGGTCCAGGTGAGCGGTTCGAGTGGATAGATTTGATACTTGCTATAATTTCATCGTCGGTAATTCGTCTGTCTAGGTCACCACAATCGTTGTTTTGGGAAATATTATTCAAAACTTGCTCATGTTCATCAGGAACATTTGTATTTAACAATGTTTTAAAATAATTTAACCAAGTATCGCCGTTAATGGAACTTCCGCTATTGGTTTTCTTATTACAATTTTGCTTTATGTTTTTCCAGTATTCCTTAGGATTACTACTTAAATTTATTAGTTCTGATCGTTTTCGTTTTTGGTATTGTAATCTTTTTTGCCGTGTTATTTTCTTGAAAAACGATTTTGCAGATTTATATTCATTAAAATTTGTTTGGCTGTTTATTGCTCTAAATTTTTTTAAAAGCGAATACTTGTGTGCCTTAGCTAACTGACATTCCTGATCCCACCAAGGCGGCTGTTCTTTAGTGTTTTGCATTACATGGCTTTTATTGCTAACCTTCATGCAATTTCCTGCCTGCTTAAATACGTTAGTAAAGTCTTCCAAAAATAATGCAACGGACTCAGTGCTATGTGATACACGACTCTTGAATTCAGCGTATAAAGTATGAAAGTATTCGAGGAATTCATTTTTTTTACTTTCTTTCCAATTAAATCTACTCCACGTAGATTCATTTAACATTCCTTGCCCTGAATTTAGATTAATTTCGTATTCCAGGCATGTTAGTGAAAGCTTGCAGTGTAATGGAAAGTGATCGGAGAAGTCCTCCGATCCCACTTCAAAATCCACAAACGAATTAAAAAGTGAAGATGAAGCCAGCATGTAATCTACGACACTTCTCCCATTGTTCGCAACACATGTTATCTCGCCATTAATATCGTTAAAAAGTCTACCATTGAGTACATGTATATTATAAGTGCAGCAGAGATCAATGAGAGAAGTGCCAAACCGATTGCATGTTTCATCTTTTGACTTCCGAACTATGTCAAAGGGGTCGGTAGGGTATTCAGTGTCGCCGAAGACGAACTCTACTTCATCAGAGGGTATAAAATCTTGCAAGTCTCCAATACGAGAATTTAAATCGCCTGCCAGAAAAAGATCTGCATCTGGATGGCGTAATTGAATTTCGTTAATTTTTTCGTATAGTAAAATAATACCGTTATCTTCTTGCGTATAAACCGGTGAATTTTCTGGCGGTATATAAGTGAAAAGCATAATCAAATCACTCCGCCTTAAAAATAGATCGGCTTTAAAAAGCAATACGACACATTCGCGAAAATTTTCAAATATTCTCTGTACTCCTTTTGTTTGCATTAACCAGTCTTGAACGAACACTGCAACCCCACCAGACCCCCTCAACGCAGTACGTTTTTTCGGTCTCATACTTTCAAAATTTGTATATCCGTCTATAAAACTCTCAAATTCCCTTTCATGTTCCTGCCATGTCTCATGCAACCCTATTATATCGAACATCTTACAATATTTCTTAAAATTAGAGTCATCAACATATTTCTTAAGCCCCTGAATGTTCAGGGAACAAACATTTACTTCCCTTTGAACAGTTGACTCATTCTGAGCCTGTTGAATGTTAGATGGGCGTTGGCCGCCTACCTATTTGAATAGAACGGGCTTGCGCAGGTCATAATCGTACACATATGACTGACCCTCTACCACAAGCGTGTCATAACGCAGATAGGCCTCTTTATCATTTTCAAGACAGTTTTTCAGGAATGGGAACAAGTTTGTTCGCGCTTTGGTAACCCTCATCGGAAAGTCTTCGCTTACTCGCACATGCTCGTCACTATCGTCAGCATCAGCATGTTCACCATTTTCTGTTGTTGCCCCATGAAGATTCTTACGGTGCTCTCTATAGGTCTTAAGTACCGCCTCCCTGTCCTTAAAATGAGAAAACTTGACTATCAGTGGGCGCGGTGAAGACCGACTAGGTAACCGATGCGCCCTTTCGATTTTCATGTCCCTCACGTCCATTTTGAGTTGTTTTGAAAGGTAATCACGCACCTTAACCTCTGATTGTTCCCAAGTTTCATTTTGGTCTTCCTGGACGCCATGAAATTTCAAATTATCGCGCCTCGACTGGGCTTCGAGCATCTCGTTTTTCCGTTCTGCTTCCGTCGTCCGCACCTCGAGTCTCGACACTGATTTCGAAAGTTCTGATACCTGGTTGCTCAAATCCTCATTTTGCTTCTTTAATAATTTATTATCCTTTTTTAGGCCCTTAACAGATTTTTCCAAATTTCCAAATTTTCTACTCATGGATTTCACATCTTTTCGGATTTCCAAAAGCAGTCCGGTCATATTGGCCGGACTGATATCAAACGTATCCTCCTCTTCAGCACCGACCACATTATCAGATTCTGTTTCAGAGTCCGTAACATCAGCACTACGTTGCGTAGGTTCAAGCGTATCACGTTGTTGTTGTGGTTGTGAACTCATAAGCCATGAATTCAGGGAAGACTGACGACTTAATGTTGATTGATCTTGTATCCTTTGGGAACGTCGTATGCTACTGCTGTTTCGACTGCCCGCGTGTTCTAAAGGTGGAAGATCGGCAAAGTAATCTGTCTGTCTCGAACCCCGTCCCCTGGGGACACCGAATCCTCTTGCCCCCGAGCTACCACCCCTACTCCTACTTCCACGACTGGGTACATTTCTAGGAGGGCCGGGGTTGGCTTCAACACATTCCGCGACCAGTAAATAGAATAGCAGAATTCTGACACTAAGTGAAACGTATTTCAACGACAACGTACTCAGTCTTGTTTTAACCCTTATGGGCTGAGAAAAGCATCCGATAGTTGCCCGCCATTGCTGAATAGATACCCCCATATTTATTCAATCGTGTAACGTGTTTGTACAGTTTACCGCTTAGCGTTTACACTCTGCTCACTGTACATGCGCCGACCAATACACACATGTATATAAGTTCAATAGTACTAAGTTCAATAGTACAAAACTTACTTCCAAAGTCACCCAAAAGTCCAAATTTCCAGTCAAAATTTTCACGATATTGACACAAATTCTATCTTTGAAGATTACAGTCAGACTTTAGTCAATTTGAGCTCCACAACACATTTTATTTCTTATTTCTAATGTCCACGACACAAAGCGTGACTGTTCAATCCAAGGGACATCACTTAAGCCTAAGGAGTAAGTTCTTTCCTGTAAGAGAAGCCTAAGGAGTAAGTTCTTTCCTGTAAGAAAATCCTAAGGAGTAAGTTCTTTCCTGTAAGAGAAGCCTAAGGAGCAAGTTCTTTCCTGTAAGAGAAGCCTAAGGAGCAAGTTCTTTCCTGTAAGAGAATCCTAAGGAGCAAATTCTTTCCTGTAAGAGAATCCTAAGGAGCAAGTTCTTTCCTGTAAGAGAATCCTAAGGAGTAAGTTCTTTCCTGTAAGAGAAGCCTAAGGAGTAAGTTCTTTCCTGTAAGAGAAGCCTAAGGAGTAAGTTCTTTCCTGTAAGAGAATCCTAAGGAGTAAGTTCTTTCCTGTAAGAGAAACCAAAGGAGCAAGTTCTTTCCTGTAAGAGAATCCTAAGGAGCAATTCTTTTCCTGTAAGAGAAACCTACGGCACAAATTCTTTCCTGTAAGAGAATCCTAAGGAGTAAATTCTTTCCTGTAAGATAATCCTAAGGAGCAAGTTCTTTTCTGTAAGAGAATCTAAGGAGCAAAGTTCTTTCCTGTAATCCTAAGGAGCAAATTCTTTCCTGTAAGAGAATCCTAAAGAGCAAGTTCTTTCCTGTAAGAGAATCCTAAAGAGAATCCTAAAGAGCAAATTCATTCCTGTAAGAGAATCCTAAAGAGCAAGTTCTTTTCTGTAAGAGGATCCTAAGGAGCAAGTGGAGCAAATTCTTTCCTGTAAGAGACCCTAAGGAGCAAGTTCTTTCCTGTAAGAGAATCCTAAGGAGCAAATTTTTTCCTGTAAGAGAAACCTAAGGCGCAAATTCTCTCCTGTAAGAGAATCCTAAGGAGTAAATTCTTTCCTGTAAGATAATCCTAAGGAGCAAGTTCTTTTCTGTAAGAGAATCTAAGGAGCAAAGTTCTTTCCTGTAATCCTAAGGAGCAAATTCTTTCCTGTAAGAGAATCCTAAAGAGCAAGTTCTTTCCTGTAAGAGAATCCTAAAGAGAATCCTAAAGAGCAAATTCATTCCTGTAAGAGAATCCTAAAGAGCAAGTTCTTTTCTGTAAGAGGATCCTAAGGAGCAAGTGGAGCAAATTCTTTCCTGTAAGAGACCCTAAGGAGCAAGTTCTTTCCTGTAAGAGAATCCTAAGGAGCAAATTTTTTCCTGTAAGAGAAACCTAAGGCGCAAATTCTCTCCTGTAAGAGAATCCTAAGGAGCAAGTACTTTCCTGTAAGAGAAACCTAAGGAGCAAGTGGAGCAAATTCTTTCATGTAAGAGAATCCTAAGGAGCAAGTTTTTTCCTGTAAGAGAATCCTAAGGAGCAAATTCTTTCCTGTAAGAGAATCCTAAGGAGCAATTTTTTTCCTGTAAGAGAAGCCTAAGGAGCAAGTTCTTTTCTGTAAGAGAATCCTACGGAGCAAGTGGAGCAAGTTCTTTTCTGTAAGAGAAACCTTAGGAGCAAGTGGAGCAAATTATTTCCTGTAAAATAATCCTAAAAGTCAAGTTCTTTCCTGTAAGAGAATCCTAAGGAGCAAGTGGAGCAAGTTCTTTCCTGTAAGAGGACCCTAAGGAGCAAGTTATTTTCTGTTAGAGAATCCTAAGGAGCAAGTGGAGGAAATTCTTTCCTGTAAGAGAATCCTAAGGAGCAAATTCTTTCCTGTAAGAGAATCCTAAGGATCAAGTTCTTTCCTGTAAGAGAATCCTAAGGAGCAAGTGGAGTAAATTCTTTCCTGTAAGAGAATCCTAAGGAGCAAGTTCTTTTCTGTAAGAGAATCTAAGGAGCAAATTCTTTCCTGTAAGAGAATCCTAAGGATCAAGTTCTTTCCTGTAAGAGAAGCCTAAGGAGCAAGTGGAGTAAATTCTTTCCTGTAAGATAATCCTAAGGAGCAATTCTTTCGTGTAAGAGAATCCTAAGGAGCAAATTCTTTCCTGTAAGAGAATCCTAAGGAGCAAGTTCTTTATCCTTAGGAGCAAATTCTTTCGTGTAATTGGGTCTACTCTTACAGGAAAGAATTTGCTCCTTAAGATTCTCTTACAGGGAAGAACTTGCTCCTTAGGATTCTCTTACAAGAAAGAATTTGCTCCTTGGGATTCTCTTACAGGAAAGAACTTGCTCCTTAGGATTCTCTTTGATAAAGGAAACAAAACAGTTCTGAAGGTGTTGCCTCCCCTGAAGATGTATACATCCCCATTGATAATAATAATAATAATAATAATAGGTAGATAAGAGTGGAGTATCCACATATTGTCTTTCTTATTACTGCACAAAAGCATATGTTGTGGGTACACATTAGAAGCACCTCAATGAGGTGCTTCTAATGTGTACCCACAACACATGCTTTTGTGCAGTAATAAGAAAAAAATTGAGGTGCTTCTAATGTGTACCCACAACACATGCTTTTGTGCAGTAATAAGAAAAAATCGAGGTGCTTCTAATGTGTACCCACAACACATGCTTTTGTGCAGTAATAAGAAAAATCGAGGTGCTTCTAATGTGTACCCACAACACATGCTTTTGTGCAGTAATAAGAAAAAATCGAGGTGCTTCTAATGTGTACCCACAACATATGCTTTTGTGCAGTAATAAGAAAAATATCAGTACATTTCGGATGAAACAAGTGCCTTATCTGGAGCTATGAATTATAAAAATAATAGACAGATTCTTTTTGCAGTAATTTTGAAGTCTGGGTCAATTTCTGATGTTGGGACAAGTAAAAAAAAACCAAGTGTTGATTAATTTCGAAGGGGTGGCATGCTCACATGCTACTTTCGTTTGTGCCAATTTTGGATGAATTATGGCTTGAAATAGGTGAAATATTCACACAAAAGGCAGAAACTCAAAAAAAAAATAAATATGCATGCAGACATATGTACATGCATGGATGCATATGCGCTCACCATCATGATCCTGCTAAATAAATTAATTTAGCCTCACCCATTTCTGACTAGCATCCAATCAACTTACTTGATCAAATTTACAAACTACATGATAAACAGTGTCCTCTTCATTAGCCATCTGATCAGGATCTACACTATTTGCTAAGGTAGTATAAGAGTAAAGCACTCTAAATACAGAAAAAATAGGGAAAGCAGAAATTAATTTGGATACTTGTTTTGAATAAAAAAAAATATGCTTGTCAAATAGCAGAATGCTCAGAAATTGAGATTTTCAATGAATTTTAGATCAACAACAAAAAACAATGAAAGCCTGTTAAATGTTTCTTCAAACCAAACATATTGGTCTCATAACATGTGTTTCAAACAGATGTGCAGTTTGATCGGTCTTCACTTGCCAATTTCTTGATAGCTTTGACACAAAGCTTCTTTGGGCACACTAAAAAGGCTGTGTTCATTTAAATAGGAACTGGGTCCAGTTGTGAAAAACTAACCATGTCATTACTTAATGTATTGCTAAAACTTAGATTGTTTAATATGGTAAATATACTAACAGTTTTGCAATGTTTGATGCTTAAGTATAGTAGTTTGTATTTTTAATTTTTGCTGAAATTATGTGCAAAAGCTACTCACAAATTTTCAGCAAGATCCAAATGCAAGAGCTGCTCAACTTTTTATACCCCCGCCATTCAAAGAATGGTGGATGGGCATATAGCATTGCCCCTGTCCGTCTGTTCGTTTGTCAGTAACTTTCTTATTTCTGGATGGATTTTGAAATTACTTTGTAAATGTTAAAGATCATGAGACGGTGTGTCACATGCAAAACCCAGGTTCGTACCTCCAAGGTCATACTTAGAGGTCAAAGGTCAAAAAAAGGGTCTGAAACTTAAACGCAGTCAATAACTTTCTTATTTCTGGATGGATTTTAAAATTGTTACGAGCCAGGCTTTAAGCAGAAAGAAAAAGCAAACAAGCCTTTTGGAAAATTTTAACAAAATTTATTTACAAGTTAACTTTAACCTGTAGAAGTAAGAAAATTAAATGTACTTAGCTCTGAATGAAATATCCTGAATGAATCTATTTTCCTTGATCCCACAGAATTCACAGTCCAAAATGAAAAGTAATATCCTTTAACAATCCAACACAGAATTTAGAAACAACTTTTCTTCTAAGCCCAAACTTGAAACTCCAAAGTCTGACTCAATGAGAAAAATCAAGCTCTTTTATAGACCCTAAGATTTCTCTAGAACATTTCAGAGGGCTGTGGAATAAGATTAGGTAATTCTCTAAAAATAATGCAAACCAGAGAACTTTCTGGAAGGTTCTGAAGTACTTTTCCTTGTAAACATGTTGTTTACAAAAATGAAATTAATCTGTGACTCAGTTTTCTAGAATCTTCTATAAGAAGATTAACAAGATATTTATAGCACTATTAGGTCAACAATGGGGTGAAAGTGGGAATCAGAAAAATAAATTCTTATGCATAACAAAATTACTTTGTAGAAATGTTAACCATGATAAGATGCTATGTCACATGCAAAACCAAGGTCCGTACCTCCAAGGTCAAGGTCATACTTAGTGGTCAAAGGTCAAAAAAAGGGTCACAAGCAGAAAATAACAGTAGTAAACTATATGTTGTTTTCACTGGGATAGTTAACATTTTTACCACTTGCAAATTTGTTAAGCTAATGATGCTTTGAACAAATGGGCCTTGTACCCTGAAGTACCTCTATTACACAGAAGCCTCCGTGGTGTAGTGGTTACGCTACTTGCCTTGTAAACCAGGGATTGCAGGATCAATCCAGGGCTTCTCCAGACTTTCGGATGAGTCTTTAAACCGAGGTCCCATCTCTATATGACCTTAGCTGTTGGTGAGATGTAAAACTCAAACACTCACTCACTCACTCACCTTTTATACATGTTTTCACCTATCATTGCTCATTTTCTGACTTTTCAGACCTCCAGGTCATCATGCAGAATGTGGGAAGCCAATGGGATTTTGTTTCTTTGATAGTGTTGCCATAGCTGCTAAATATGCTCAGAGAAAATATAATATAAAACGGTAAGTATTAAGTGAAATAATAATAACAGGCCTCTCTGGACTAGTGAGTAAGAGCACTGTGTCTTGATCATTAGGTCTCTCACCCCTGTGGCTTTAACCCTTTTTGTACCAAATGGAATTTTCCACCTTATTTTTAGCAGTTGTCCATTTCAAAATTTAGGGATGTCAGGTTGTGTTTTCTTCAAAATTTATTCCGAAAATGGCTTAACTTTTTACAAACAGTGTAGGCCCTGATCAGGCACCTCAGAACTGCCGCGTTCTGCTGCGTCTGATCTGGGCCTGCTCTGTTTTCCAAGATACCCCTTTAGGGGTTTCTTGTTCTGAATGGGTTCAGCCATATGTGAGACCTCAAGTTCTGCAACAGAAGGTTAGGTGTTATTCATTTCTCGAGGAAATCCAGTTTTCACTCACCTGTGATTAACAGTCTACTCAAAAGAATAGAAATAATCATGAAAGGACTGTAAAGTAGAAAAAATGGAAATAAAAAAAATGGTTTAGACTCCCAGACACTGCTGCATCTAAAAACTGTGCTTGTTCATCTTTTAGACCTTTTAATTCCTCTCATAACCACAAAAACTGATGATGGCTTTGAACAAATTTTAACAAAGATTAGTCTGCTAGAATCATATTTCCATGCTTTTTACCATTCCTGCTCATAGACAGAAGTCTTATTGATGTGGCTTAAAATACAAAATATCTATTTTTTTTTAGAATTTCAGAATCCAGTTTTTCAAAGCAGTGTTACCATAACAGTCTCATAAGTGGTCAGATGTTAAGTATTCTAGCAAGTACAATACGAGGGTAGGCTCAAAAGTTCTGAGCCTGACCAAGAAGCAGGCATCGAACAGCCATGAAATTTTGTATTCATTAAATCCAAACCTTTATTACTTGATTGGACTCAAATGAGTTCAAGTTTACCTGCAATAACGTAGAAATTCAAGACTTTGAAATTTGATACTAGCACGTTTTTGAGAAAATGGATAAAATCTGGCATCGTGGTGTCATCAAGTACCTCCATAAAAAGGGGTTAGCTCCTAAGGACATTCATGCCGATATGGTTGCTACATTAGGGGATGATGCTCCTTCGTATGCAACCATGAAAATGTGGGCAGCAAATTTTAAGATGGGCAAGGACAGCCTTGAAGATGATGACCGTTGTGGACGACCCACAACGGCAACAACTGAGGAAACCATCAGCCAAGTGCACAGAGCTGTGATGGATGACAGGCGTTTAACTGTGAATCAGTTAGCTAACACTGTTGGCATCTCCCGTGAATGAGTAGAGAACATTCTACATAGTGAATTAGGAATGTCGAAGGTTTCCGCCAGATGGGTGCAACAGCTTTTGACGCCTGACCAAAAGGTGACCAGACTGAACCTGTCACAAGCCAACTTGGCTATTTTTGAAGCCGACCAAGATGGTTTTCTTGACCGTTTTGTCACTCAGGATGAGTGTTGGGTTCATCACTTTGAGCCAGAGACCAAAAGACGATCCATGCAATGGAAGCACCCTGGCTCACAGCCTCCAAAGAAGGCAAAGGTCATCTCCTCTGCAGGGAAGGTGATGGCATCAGTGTTCTGGGATGCCAAGGGTATAATATTCATAGATTACCTTCAAAAGGGCAAAACAATTAATGGGGAGTAAATCGGTTGTCGCAATGGCTGCTGTGCATGACTGTGGCTTCAAACTTGTCGATCACCCTCCGTATTCACCTGATCTAGCTCCATCAGATTATTTCCTGTTTCCAAGCATGAAAAAGCACTTGGCTGGGTAGCATTATCGGTCAGACGAGGAGGTGATAGCTGCTGTGTAGGAGTTTTTCAGGGACCAAGATGAGATCTTCTATACCACTGGGATCCAAGGACTCCAGCATCGCTGGAGGAAGCGTGTGGACAGGAAGGGAGACTATGTTGAAAAATAAGGCACTTTCAGCATGGACAAACCATTGGATCTTGGTCAGGCTCAGAACTTTTCAGCCTACCCTCGTATGTAATATATTCAATTTTTTTTGGCTGAAAAAATATGAGTGTTTGTGTAGATTGATTGTCACTCTCTCCCTCCCTCTGATTAAAAAATATCAGTCGCCAGTTCCTGTCAAAAGAATGTACACTGCAGTGGTTAAATGCTTATGTATAATCTTGTCCAGGGAAAGTATTGTTTGACAGGCCTTCATGTTAACAAGTCTGTGTAATGAATGCGCATCTCTCTCCCACTTAACACATGTATAAAGAAAACACGGTTTTACAGAGTTATAAATTATTTTTCTAATTTCTGCTCCAACTCATTAGAGCACACACAACCTATGCTTGGAGTATAAATAAGAAAAATATCACAATTTTCATGGAAAAAAAACAAACAAAACATTTTGGAGAAATAAAAGAATGCACTATGTTACACGGATGTGTTATCCTAATGCTGTCCACTCCATAGTGATGATTTGGCCATTAAAACTCCAAAACCAATCAAAATCAGGTGAAAGGATTATCTTCAGGGAATGGGACTCATTCAGAATTATTGTTGTCTCCCTGGTTAGGAGGGGCCACTTTTTAAGGTAAAAAATGATAGTTATCCCTTTAGTGATGATATATACATGCACTTGTTTATATTTCAGTGTTCTAATAATAGACTGGGATGTTCACCATGGTAATGGAATACAGCATGAGTTCTATGCAGACCCAAGGTTGGTTTTTCATTATTATTTTTTCAAATAAAAATAATAATAATTTTTCAAAAAAAAATGTATTTTTTCTAATTTTATATTGCCAAGTTGAACCTATAAACATACCACATTTTTAAGTTGAAATATGGAGAATAATATATACCCCCACATACCCTTGTTTACAACAGTGCTCAAGATAATTTTTTTTCAACCAGTACCATACTGGTCAAATTAAAACCCAGCCAGTAACAGCATATATTGGTTCTCTGGAATCAGTATCCATGGTGCGGACGACCTTAGTCATAGATCCAAGGCTAGCAGCTAGCTAAATTTTCACTTTTTGCATTTCGTGTTGGTTTCCAGTCAGAGGGTATTCAATTATATTGAGAAAAAAACAACAAAAAATGGGTAATCAGACCTCCGCCCCACCAACTGATCTTTAGGATTATCTGGAGCACTGTACTGAATTTTAAATGGGTCACGAAACTCACCAATGTGGTTCTTCCCTTTTATCACAGCGACACACCATCAGTTACCTCACCCAGTATTGC
Organism: Lucinisca nassula; assembly: GCA_963580285.1. Taxonomy (NCBI): domain Eukaryota; kingdom Metazoa; phylum Mollusca; class Bivalvia; order Lucinida; family Lucinidae; genus Lucinisca; species Lucinisca nassula. The sequence goes on from OY757016.1 coordinate 15,754,001, forward strand.
AGAAATGTCCCTCTTTGGATCTTGAGGCATAAATTTGGCCCCGTCAAGCGATTCTGGTACTTATCGCCTTTGCGAGCAGCAAAGGTTCAGGCGAGCCTGCGCATCTGCGCAGTCTCGCCAGAACCTTCGCTGCTCGCTCATACAAGCAGTGAATCAAGAGGAACCTTCAGACAGAAAGTCATATCCCTGGCCCTTCTGAATGGCTGGGCATGCGCAGTTAAAATTTGTCATGACGGAATGCTCAGTGACACAAATTCGCTTGGCGGGGCTCAATTGAAAGAGGACTGCCTGTTTCATCACAATAATCAAACACGATCACAGAAACAGCAGGCAGTACATGCACCGATTCAGTTCCAGCTCTTAGATTTTTCTACGTTTAGTTTCACTCTGACTGGTTCTTATAATTACCTCAATAAATATTGACGAACATTGATAAGCAGTCTAACAGTGATTTCATGGTTAATCAAATGCTTAGCAGGTTGCCTCAATATAATACCAAGCGTCTAATAATTTGGAGGAGAGTACCTAAAAGCAGATAATAACTTTGTGGTCTTACTGGAAAAGAAGTACCCTACCTATAAAAATGCACCCATATTTGGTATGTGCTATTTATACCCCCGGCATACGAAGTATGTCAGGGGGTATATAGTTTTCGTCTTTCCGTTCGTTCGGTCGGTCGGTCGTTCGTCAACCTTTACATCAAAGTTTTGTGTTAAACCTTTCTGATTGCTCATACCTCTGTAACCACAGGTTGGATTCTCTTCATATTTGGTACAGGATATCTCTATAGCATTACCTTTCATATGGAATATCTAAGTCCCTGGGTGGGCTGTCTGTCTGTCCATCCATCTGTTCATCTACTTTTACGTCAAAGTTTTGTGTTAAACCTTTTTCCTTGCTGATATCTCTGTAACCACATGTTAGATTCTCTTCATGTTTGGTAAAGGGTATCTCTATAGCATTATCTTTCATATGGAATATCTAAGCCCTGGGACAAGCCCCTGGGTAGGCTGTCTGTCTGTTCATCTACTTTTACGTCAAAGTTTTGTGTTAAACCTTTTTCATTGCTGATATCTCTGTAACCACATGTTAGATTCTCTTCATGTTTGGTAAAGGATATCTCTATAGCATTACCTTTCATGTGGAATATCTAAGCCCCTGGGTCAAGCCCCTAGGTGGGCTGTCTGTCCGTTTGTCAACTTTTACGTCAAAGTTTTGTGTTAAACCTTTTTCATTGCTCATATCTCTGTCACCACATGTTGGATCCTCTTCATATTAGTTAAAGGATATCTCTATAGCATTACCTTTCATTTGGAATATATAAGCTCGGGGGTTCAAACCCCTAGGTGGGCTGTCCATCCGTCAGTCCCTTCATCAACATTTACGTCAAAGTTTTGTGTTAAACCTTTTTGATTGCTCATATCTCTGTAACCTCATGTTAGATTCTCATCATACATGGTACAGAATATAGCTGTAGTACATGTATTAACTTTCATATGGAATATCTAAGCTCCTGGGTCATTCCCCAGGGTGGGGCTAGGGGTCATTAATTAAGACTTAGGCATTTTGATTATGTCCAAGTTTTGTGTTAACTGCTTTCATTATACTCCTTGTTGTTGAATTGCAATAGTTATTCTCAGTGGACTAAATGGTTATATGGAAAGGTTCAATTCTACAGACAAATTGTCATTTCCACTAAAAGGGGATTGCACTGGCCGGTGTATACGTGCCCCACTGGGCACTTTCTCTAGTTTTCAACTCAATCCGTATTTATGAGAATTGAACCGTAATTTATGGCTGTACAGCCCTTATCTGGAGCACTTTGCCTGTCATGGCTGTACCAAGGGAAAAAGTGTCTTTGAGCCTGTGCACCCAACAAAGACTCAGATAAGGCATTTTTTTCATCCGAAATGTACTGATTATTTTCTTATTTCTGTTTGAAAACATATGTTGTGAGTACTTGCACCTCTACGAGGCAATTCAAAATGGGTACCCACAACATGTTTTTATCCAGAAATATGAAAAATAATATGTGGGTATCCCCTCTTATCTATGTGGTTGGAGTTTCACTATGCTCTATTAAGATACATGTTGACCCAATGCTTCTCCACCATGCAGACATAGAAACCTTGCTGGTGTTGTGGTTATGCTACTCCCCTTATAAACTAGGGGTCATGGGCTTAATCCTGGGCATCTCCAGACTTTCGGATGAGTCTTTAAGCGGAGGTTCTGTCTCTGTATTACCTTAACTGTTGGTGGGACATTAACGCATATTCTCACACAAATACACACACAATGCAGACATAAAAGGGCATACTCTGATTGAGTGTCATTATTGTAACACACCCGTGTTAAAAATTGGATCCTTTCCTACTTTTCTGTGATAAAAATTGTGATATTATTCTTATTTATTCTTCAAACATAGGTTGTAGGTAGTCGCTAGAACTCTCTCATTGAGGCAGTTCTGATGAGTACCCACAACCTGTGTGTTGGAGAGAAATAAGAAAAATAATGAATATCCTGTAAACCTCAGCTTTCTCTATATGAAGTGGAGTTTGTGGGGTGTTCATTTCACGGCTTTGTTGATATGATGTCTGAGTTTCTAAATCTAAAATGTCAAGACTCTTGCTAGTCTGCGAAGCTAGGCAGTTTATCTTGCCCCTGGGTAACTTGAGAAGGGCAAGCTACCCAGGGGCAAGATAAACTGTTACATGTATTTGTGTATTTGCTGGTTGCAAAGCCCCACCAAAGGAAGGTTTTTTATGTCTCCGGTAGCGATAGCGGGGACATATTGTTTTTGCCCTGTCTGTTTGTTTGTTGGTTTGTTTGTTTGTATGTGGACAACTTTAACGTTGGTCATAACTTTTGCACCCTTTTAGATAGAGCATTCATATTTGGCATGTAGGTTCCTTGTGACAATAGCTTAACATTCATGCAAAAAACTTTGACCTGTGACCTTGAACTTGATGTGTGACCAACTTTGGAAAAAAAGGCCTTGCCCGGGGACATGTTCGTTTTTCACAAACACATCTTTCATGTTTAATGACTGAGGTCATATTATATTTTCAGTGTTCTTTACATATCCTTACACCGGTATGACGGAGGTTTTTTCTATCCTGGATCACAAGATGGAAATCACGATATGACCGGGGCTGGTCCTGGAAAAGGCTTCAATATTAATATACCCTGGCTATATGTGAGTAGACCACTTACAAGTACAGTGAACATTACAAAAACACGCCTATTCAAATATATTGGTAAAATTTTACCACCAAAAATGAAATTTTCTGATAAAAATCATGATATTTTTCGTATTTCTGCTCAAAACATAGATTGTGATATTCGTTAGAACCGCCTCGGTGAGGCGGTTCTAACCAGTACCCACAATCTATGTTTTTGAGCAGAAATAAGAAAAATAATGTATAACCCTGTAAACCCCAGTTTTACTATATAAAAGTGGGGTTGATGGGGGTCAAAATTATATAGGCGTGTTCTTGTAATGTTTCTCCTTAGGACCAGCTAGAATTATGGCTAATTCTTCTAGGTTAACATTACCACTAATTCTTCTAGCTAAAATTATGACTAAATCTAGCTAAATTTATGAGTAACTTCTTCTTTTAAACACACATTTTAAAGGTTTCAGTTTTCTACATCCATTGTCTTCTAGTAAGAGACCAGCTCTTAGACTGGTCAAAAGTGGTCTTAAATACCACTTTTGAATAGTCCCAAAGGTTGTTTTAAGACTACTTTTTAACAGTCCCAAAGGTGCTCGTGATATAGAAAATTCACTGCTTATAGATGTATTCTACATGTAAGATCCACACATCAAATGTAAAGATTCTTATCTGATAGGGCCTAACAAATCCATTGCCCAGTTGCCTGGGGCAAGTCCAAATTTTAGCTGGACAAGTGATTTTTATTTCAATTGCTCAGAAAATTCCAAGGTACTGAGAACTGCCAGGCAAGTGGCTGAAATTTGGATTTGTCTGGCCCTGGATCTTACTGCAGGAATGGAACAAAAATACTCGGGTGACAGGGACTGGTTCTGGAAAAGGTTTCTGAAACAATATTCCCTGGATGTATGTTAGTAGAACAAATAGAAATGTAAAGAGGTGAGTGAGTAAGTGTTTGAGTTTTAAGTCTCAAAAACAACTAAGGTCATACAGAGATGGGACCTCAGTTTGAAGACTCATCCGAAAGTCTGGAGAAACTCGCGATCGATCCTGCTACCCGTGGATTACAAGACAAGTAGCATAACCACTACACCATTGAGGCTTCTGAAATGTAAAGAGGTATTGTACAATCCAAGTGTAACAGATATTCAGTTTGACTTGATTTATTTTGTTTGATTTGAGGTTTAACATCCCTGTCAACACTGTATATGTCATTTTAGAGACGTTGCTTCCAATTTTGATGGACTTTTACCCAACATTGAGATGAAATGACATCTCAAGCCCTGCATTTGCAAAAGCTACACACATTGTTACAGCAAAAATACCAGAGTATTAGATAGTCTTCTAGCTAGAGTAGTTAAAATTTTTGCACTCACGAGTTCGTTAACAATGCTTTGAACAACTAGACACTGAAGTTGTCGCTTGTCCGCTTAATATCATGCAAACTTGATAATTTAAAGGGGAATGGGAACAACTGGCAGATTTTTCTGACATTTTTCAAAGGGAGACACAACTTTCAGGAATTTCTGATCGCTTTTCTGTAAGGCCTTTTCCATGGAAAAAAGGATTCTAAAAGCCTTCACTTCTGTTCTACTGTTAACCCTTTCCCACTCAGATTTTTATGTGTCTGCACCTCACCCCCATTTTAAGCCCCAGAAGCACCTAAAATCTGCATTTCTACCCCTGGATAGTTATGTTTGCTTTAGGATTTGTTGGGCAAAAAAGTGACCTGTTTTTTCGCGTGCCTCCCCACTAAAAATATTCCCCCCACTCACATCCTGAAAAATTTTGGGTGTATGGCCCAACCAGCCGCTAAAATTTATAACTGAGGGTGTCTGGGGTCAAAAATGCCTGAAAATTGATGCTGATAAAACATGCTGCAAACAGTGAAAATGGCCAGTGCCAAACACCTTAATTGTTACCTTGACAGCTGCGTGAAGATTAAAATGTGGTCAAAAATTCATGTGAAAACACACTTTTTGCCAACTTTCAGATGCCCCCTCTTTACCATGACAACAATAATCAAGTCATGAAAGGTTGCATTTGAAAGGCTACTGCCCAATGAACATTCATACAGAGTTTTGTGTAAAACAGACCATCCATTATGAAACAATGGCTAGTTCTAGTTGCTGCCAGGTGCAACTCTGTGAAAATCAGCGAAATTCACAAAATCCCTGAGTGGTAAAGGGTTAAAAGAAAGAATGTGCTCCTCCTGAGGAGCAAATTCTTTCCTTTAAGAATAGAACCCTATTGACATAGGAGACAAAAATACTTTTGAAGTATTTGCCTCATGAAGATGTATCCATTCCCCTTAATTCACATGGAAATTGCTCTGAATCATTGCTTTCTTTCAGTATTTTGACATACTCTATTATGACCCAAATAGTGTTGATGGGGACGTTTAACCTCAGTTGAAACAAACAAAACATAATAGAGAAAACAACTGCTCTGATGTATTGTTGTACAGTATATGTATTTCAATGTTTATATCTTTTTTTCCCACAGGGTGGAAAAGGTGATCCAGAGTATATTGCTGCCTTTCAACAAATTGTCATGCCAGTAGCCTATGAGGTACCCATTTTTGCAGCATCATATGAATAACTAGATCAGCAGTCGATGGTATACCATCGCAAATACCCTCTTTGTCTATGAGTAACACTAATGACTATGTATTAGCTAGCAAAAAGTACATGTAAGTTAAAAAAAGTTGTAAAGAACATTCTAACTGATAAACAAAGTTTCAGAAGTGTAACTCTTATAGTTTAGAAGATATGGCAAAGTCATACTTTTTGAGCTTTGACCTTCGGGTTATGTTGAGGTCCACCCAAAGTATCCCAATTTATTCTATATTCCAACAGCCATCAAATAACGAAGTTTCAGAAGTGTAACTCTAATAGTTTAGAAGATATGGCAAGTCATACTTTTTGACCTTTGACCTTGGGTCGAGGTCACACCAAAAGTAGCCGAACATATTCTATATTCCAAGGACCATCCGATAAGCAAAGTTTCAGAAGTGTAACTCCAATAGTTTAGGAGATATGGCAAATTATAATTTTTGACCTTTGACCTTGGGGTCATGTTGTGGTCAAGGTCACACCAAACGTGTCCAAATTTATTCTATATTCCAAGGGCCATCCATTAACTAAAGTTTCAGAAGTGTAACTCTAATAGTTTAGAAGATATGGCAAAATCATAATTTTGACCTTTGACCTTGGGGTCAAGGTCACACCAAAAGTAACCTGACATATTTTATATTCCAAAGACCATCCAATAAGCAAAGTTTCAGAAGTGTAACTCCAATAGTTAAGGAGATACGGCAAATCATAATTTTTGACCTTTGACCTTGGGGTCATATTGAGGTCAAGGTCACCAAAAAGTTGCCCACTGCCATCTACATTCCATGTACTATCCACATGCAAAGTTTCAAAAGTGTAACTTCAGTGGTTGCAGAGGAGATCCATTTACAAGAAATGTGACGGACAGACGGACGGACAGACGGACGGACTGACACCGACTAGAGTGTGGTACGAAAACAATATACCCGATTTTTCTTTGAAAAAGGGGGTATAATTATATAGTGGCAATACAGTGTCTCCCTGTACTTCACTGTGCAATTAATATTTCATTCCTTTGGGATCATGGAGACCATTTTACCTATTTCGGTGCCCTAGTCGCATAATAGGGATCAATTTTTTGGCAGGTTTAACTATTTATAGCTGGGCTATTCTTAGCTCTCAGGGTCATCATTAATTTCGGACAAACAATCTTGTGCCAGTCTAGTTTGTATAGCATGAAATCCTGACAAAACATGTTTATTATTGCATTATTTGGGCCATGTGGCATCTAATCCGGACCTGTACTGTTGATTTGTAGAAAATGCTTTAGTTACAAGGTTTTCCGAAAAATTATCACATGATGGCACTTTCAATAACGGTTTTCCAGTTTTATGATGCAGCCATGATCAGAGTTCCCTAGTTGCATTTTTGTGACCTGGAGTACTTCTATGACTTTTAGATCAACTAATTAAGGGAAATAACTAGTATGTTGCAAATCATTAGGTAAGACCTGTTTTCGGCAAAAACAAGTTTTTACTTTTTAAAAATGTTTGTGATTGTATCTTCACATGGTTCAAGTGATAGAGAAAATGTCAGGGACTGAAAATAAATTTGGTGCTGGGAGTTTTGTTTAGAAATCAATTTTGCACCAAAAGAGTGAGTAATATACTGTTGAATTGTAGAGCTCATACTTCTGGGAAAATTTGTTCGAGACACAGGTACATGTAGTTTGTAATACTGAGTTTTGTTAACTATAGTGCCAGGCTGTATTACTTCAAGTGGTGACGTAAAGGATACCTTTTAAGTTTTCTATAAAGTAAAGGAATGGTGTGTGTACTCATTAGAAAAGTATACCATAATGATGGGAAGTATTGGGACAGAGAGGCCTAAGCAAACAGTGCAGACACTGATCATGAAGGAGCAGTCTGATTAGAGTCTGCACCATTTGCCATTCTGTCTGCACCATGAAACAAATTTGTAAAAAATTTAGGAGAATTACAGCATGTTCTCAAGGTGTCCAAACTTACAGGAGTTTTACGGTACACAACATTCCTTTTCAAGATAAAATCAAACAAGAATCCATGAAGTATTCTAAAGATATGGGTATCTGGGGTAGAGTTGCTAAGTTACTGAAGAGTATTCAAGATGGTGATTGTGGGTGAAATGCAAGACCTGCAAATGTACAAGGCACAGGTGTCTATTTATGAGAAACATGATTCGTTTTGTATGTTTTGGAAGTCTACAAAATGCTTTTGTCGATCAATATATGAGAAGCCTCCGTGGTGCAGTGGTAACGCTACTCGCCTGGTAAACCAGGCGTTGCAGGATCGATCCTGGGCTTCTCCAGACTTTCGGATGAGTCTCTAAACCGAGGTCCTGTCTCCTAACGAACTTAGCTGTTGGTGGGAAGTAAAACTCAAACACACACTCACTATCAATATATGATGATTTTGTTTCCACAAAGGCCCTGTGACCTATGTAGCGTCATGTTGTCATGACAATCTACTAAAGTAGCAACCATAGGTGTTCCTCTGATAAAGCTAGTGCGCATGTCATTGGTAGCTACTATAATACCTACTCTAGTTCCAATCTAAGTCGGTCATGGTTGAACCACATATCTTGAATTGGTATTTTATCTTGATGAGATGTCATATTTATGGTGACTTCTATTCTTATTCTCTTTCAGTTTGCCCCAGAGCTTGTCCTTGTATCAGCTGGTTTTGATGCAGCAATAGGAGATCCTTTGGTAATTGAATTTTAACCTCCCAGAATTAACTGAATTTTCACCTCCCAGATTTAATTGACTTTTAATCTCCCAGATTTAAATATCAGCAGGGGACAGTTCAGTCTTGTAGTATCTTTTTTCTGGCTTTAAAGCTGGATATTTCAGACAGATTGTCTCACATTTGGAAAATGTGCCCATGTCCATTGTTAAATGCCTCCAAAAATTTTATATTATTGATGAAAATTTGAGATAATGCTGTTTATGCTGAAAACATAGAACAACGGTGCTTGTTAGAACTGCCTCATTGTTAGAACTGCCTCAATGAGGCAGTTCTAACAAGCACCGACATTCTATGTTTTTGGTCAAATGTATAAACCTGTAAAAGAGAATTGAAGGCAATGGTCGGGAAAGGATACAATTTCCTCACACTTCCTATCCAAGACAGTCTGACACACAAACATAATACAACTTCGCCATAAATAAAACATCACAAGCTTAAAGCCAAAAGGACAGTTGCTTTTCCACAAAAGTTGAGGGCAGAGTTGTTTAAAACATTGTTAGCTTATCAAACTTTAAGTGATCCAAATGTTTACTGTTCTAGCAAGTACTATATCTAATACTCTGGTATTTTTTCAGTTGTAAAAGCTCCTCACACAGCAAAAATTTACATATAATTCAAGTTAGCCATATTAAATGATCAAAGTTTTAATGAAACATAAACTGACTTTTTTTTTGGTGTTGACCAAATGGCTCCTGGTGTCTTATCCTGTATCCTGACACTTCTGCTGGGATACTTTCTTAGATTAAGTCATTTGGGAACATGGAATTTTGAAAATATTTAAGGGTCACTGATGAGGCTTAATTGGCCAAAAGAAGCTAGTTTTATCACGTTAAAAAGTCTGTGAAATGAACACCCCCCTAAACTCCACTTTACAAAGAGAAAACTGGGGCTTACAGGGGTATACATTATTTTTCTTATTTCTGCCCCAAGACATAGGTTGTGGTTACTCATTAGAACCGCCTCAATATGGCGGTTATAACTCGTTAGAACTGCCTCAATGAGCGGTTATAATGAGCACCCACAACCTATGTTTGTAGTATAAATAAGAAAATATCATGGATTTTCATCAGAAAAGTAGCCATTTTGGAGATGTGTGTGTGTGTGTGTGAATTCGGGTTTAACGTCGCTTTCAACAATTTTTCAGTCATATCACGACGGTGTCTGGTTGCGACAGGGAGCTCAATGCTCACGTTTATAGTGCTGCCTCACTGAAGTATCATGTCCCAGACACATTACATGATACCACACCCAGTCACATTATCCTGACACTGGATCGACCAGTCCTAGCTCTACCCCGTAAATCTGAGTGCCAAGCGAGGAGCAGCTAGTACCATTTTTAACGACTTTGGTATGTCGCGGCCCGGGATCGAACCCGTGACCTCCCGTTCCCCGGAGCGGACATTTGGAGATGTGAAAAATGCACAATGTCATACGAGTGTGTTATCATAATTTGGTTCAGAAAAAACTTGTACACTCCACAGTTTTTAGTTCTGGCGTGTACCTGGGTATTCCTTGCTTTGAAAGGATAAATTGTTTGTTTTTATAAATATATATTTATCATATGACGTCACGTCTGGGAATGTAATAACATTATGTAATAAATTCGGTAATCCACTAGTGGATTAAATATGCAAATTACTTAGATATGCTCCTTAACGTTACATGTACGATGTCCTTAACGATGTGGTATGTACTAATGGTGGAATAGTGACATTTTGTACAAAAATCATGGATTAAATACGTATTATATGTCATATCATAAATAGAATCTTGCATTCGTGCTTATGTATTTTTGAATTTATTAAAATCGTTGAGGAAAAGGGATAAAATGTTCAGCAAAGCCTCGCATTTTATCCCTTTTCCTCAACGTGTTTATTAAATTCAATAATACATGATCACTCATGTAAGGCCCATTTTCACTGGGCCTACATTTCAGAAGGCACGCTTTTGCTTGATGTGACACATTTTGTTATGTTTATTTACAGGGTGGTTGTAAAATAACCCCGGTCGGCTATGGTCACATGACCCATATGTTGAGTAGTCTAGCCAATGGTAGAGTGATATTAGTATTAGAGGTGAGTTTGCTGGTTGTTTTCCCCATCACGTGAACAAGTCCGTGAAATGAAGACCCCCCCTAAACCCCACTTTATATAGAGAAAACTGGGGTTAACGGGGGTATTCATTATTTTTCTTATTTCTGCTCCAAAACATAGGTTGTGGGTACTCGTTAGAACCGCCTCAATGAGGCGGTTCTAACGAGCACACACAACCTATGTAATGAGCATTTATAAGAAAAATATCAAGGATTTTCATCAGAAAAGTAGCCGTTTTGGAGATGTGAAAAATGCACTATGTGGCACGGGTGAGTTATCGTAATGCATGGGCAATTTTGCTTCTTGTGAGCCCTGTCATGAGAAAACCTATCTTCAGAGTTTGTGACCAGTGAGGGCCACCCCCCTCTACTTTGTCACTAACCTTTCAAACCATAAGCATAGTTGGGTAGCTGGGTGGCTTGGACTTTGAGGATATGTCAAACTTTTCAGTTGGGTTCTTCTCTTAAAGGAAAGAGTTCAAGCCTGATAAGTGCAGATTCTGGCCTGTGGTGTGATAATGTGCTGCTTACAGTAGAACTTCCCTGGCTCGAACCCCTTTGGAACCATGAAAATTTGTTTGAGACAGCGGTAGTTCAACCACGGAGGATTACTATTAGTGCATTACCAGCATAATGGAGATGATTGTTTGGTATCTTTTTAAAGTTCTATATTATAAATGTATGTTGTGTATACTCATTAGAATTGACGGCTATAAAAAGTCCTAACTGGATTTTGTATAAATGATGCCCCACCCACCCTCCCACACACACACCCATTGGGGCCTGGAGAAATAGATTGGGCTGTATGGTGCTTCCAGGCAGAGCTAAAACCGATCGCAAATGAGTACTGGTAAACCACTTAGAAGGTCTGCCTGCCCAGGCAAAGTGGTTCGAGTCAGACTGTCCCTGCATATAAACCCTATTTGGGTGGTAGGGCTTGAGACGTTATTTTGTGTGAATGTCCCATTAAATTGGAAGCAACATCCCCAAAATGACTTATATTGTGTTGACAGGGATGTCAAACCTCAATTCAACTAGACAAAACAAATCAGTGATAGTCATGTGGACACTTCTGCACTTGAGGGGAATGGGAGCATCTGGCAGATTCAAAGAGAGACAACTTTTGGGACTTCCAGTTCGCTTTTCTGTAAGCCCTGTCGCACGGAAAAAGGGGTGTACTCTTAAAGGAAAGAATTTGCTCCTTAGGAATTCTTCCTTTAAGAGTTGACCCCTATTGATATTAAGGCGTAACTATAACAAATTTAGTGACACAGAGGCCTTTCTGATATTTAATCTTCATCAGTGGGTCTCAACCCAAAAGTTCTGAAACCGAAACGGATGATGGACAAGTCCCGGCAAATACAGCACACCCCCCTCCCAGAACACACACCGACCGACGCAGATCATGAGACAGGTCAACTGGAGGCATCAGGCAAGAGACGCCTACATCAGGACTAATAGGCGACCCCCACCAAGCCAACATCAGCAAATATGGGAGACAAAAAATACTTTCGTAAGAGTTGCATCCCCTGAAAGTGGATCCATTCCCCTTAAGAAGTCAGCCCAAGAATTATGGAAATTTTGTGCATTGGAGTCATTGCTATTTTGTTTAGGTTTGTTTGTTTGATTTGAGGTTTAACGTCCCCGTCAACACTGTAAAGGTCATTTTGCAGATGTTGCTTCCAATTTTGTGGGACTTTTTCCCGACATTGAGATGAAATGACATCACAAGCCCTGCCACGCAAAGAAACCAATTGGGTTTATTAGCATGGACGGTCCACCTCGTACCGCTGTTCCTGGACAGGCGTAGATCGTCTAAGCTGTTTACCAGTACTAGTGTGCGGGCCAGATTCAGCTCTGCGTGGAAGCATCATGCAGCCCATATATTTCTTCAAACCCCTATAGGCGGGGGCGCGGTAAAGACTAGGGTAAAGTAGAGTTTCTATAGTAATCCTTGTCCTCTTGAACCAGTACATAACATTGACAAGTCTGTGTTATGAAGACCCCTTTAACCTTTTTTGTTCCAGATGGAATCTTCCATTTTATATATAGCAGGAGTCAATTTCAACGTTTAGGGGTGTCAGGTTGTGTTTTCTTCAAAATTTACTTTGAAATTGGCTGAAGGTTTTGCAAACAGTGTAGGCCCTGATCAGCCGCTGCATTCTGCTGCATCTGATCTGGGCCTGCATTGTTTGCCAACTACCCATTTTGGAGTTTCCAATACAAAATGGGTTAAACCCCACTTCATATATTTAACAAAACTTGAGATTTCAGGGGTATACATTATATTTCTTACATCTGCCCCAAGACATAGATATGGGTACACGTTATTACCAAATAATTGAGGCAGTTCTAATGAGCGACCGCAACCTATGTTTTTATGCCCCTGCGATTCGAAGAATGGTGGAAAGGGCATATAGCGTTGACCTTGTCCGTTCGTCTGTCCGTCCCTACGTCCGAAACTTAAACGCAGTCAATAACTTCCTTATTTCTTGATGGATTTTAAATTTACTCGGCAGAAATGTTAACCATCATGAGATGACGTGTCACATGCAAAACCCAGGTCCATACCTCCTAGGTCAAGGTTATACTTAGACGTCAAAGGCCAAAAAAAGGGTCCGAAACTTAAACGCAGTCAATAGCGTTCTTATTTCAGGATGGATTTTGAAATTACTTGTAGAAATTTTAACCATCATGAGACGATGTGTCACGTGCAAAACCCAGGTCCGTACCTCCAAGGTCAAGGTCATACTTAGAGGTCAAAGGTAAAAAAAAAGAGTCTGAAACTTAAATAACTTACTTATTTCTGGATGGATTTTGAAATTACTTTGAAGAAATGTTAACCATCATGAGATGATGTGTCACTTGCAAATCCAGATCCGTACCTCCAAGGTCAAGGTCATACGGTAAAAAAATGGTCCGAAACTTAAACTTTCTATGGATGAATATGAACATAGACATATTTTCAGGCGGGGGCATCCGTGTCCTATTGACGTATTTCTAGTTTTGTATAAATTAAAAAATATCCAACATTTTTATGCCCCCACATCATATGATGCCGGGGGCATATAGTTTTTCGGTTTTCCGTACGTGCGTACATGTGTACGTCCGTCTATACGTGTGTGTGTACGTACGTACGTACGTGATCCTGTAACCTCAGGTTAAAGTTTTTGTAACAGGTAGAGCCTGAACTTTTAGAACTCATATTTTCCTAACCATTTGATGGAACTGGTTCATCTTTGGTATGATGATAGATATAGGTCCAAAGTTTTATTAAGCAATATGCCCACCCATGCCTGTGATCTCAAGGTCAAGGTCACAGACTTAGAAATTTTCAATGTTAAAGACTCAGGTTAAGGTTTTTGTAACAGGTAGACTTGAACATTTTAGAACTCATATTTTCCAAACCATTTGATGGAATTGGTTCATATTTGGAATGATTATAGATATAGGTCCAAAGTTTTATTCATACCCCCACCCATGCCCATGGCCTCAAGGTCAAGGTCATGGACTTAGAAATTTTCCATGTTAAAGACTCCAGTTAAGGTATTTGTACCTGTTAGAACCTGAACTTTGATGATGGCTTTGGTTCATATGATGATAGATATAGGTACAATGTTTTATTCAGCAATACCCCCACCCATGCCTATGACCTCAAGGTCAAGGTCACAGACTTAGACAATTTTAATGTGAAAGATTTTAAAGAGCTCAAATTTTCCAAACTATATTATGGGTTTTGCTTATGTATGCTATGATGATAGATACAGGTCCAAATGTTTATTTGGCAATACCCCCACTCATGCCTATGGCTTCAAGGTCAAGGTCACTGTGGCTATTCTTAGAAAAACTTTGTCATCGCTCTAATGCCTACATTTCTTCACTGATTTCAATATAACTTCACACAAATGTTCCTTATGACAATATCTCGAGCGAGTTCGTCTTTCAAGGTCATGACCTCAAGGTCAAGGTCACTGTGGCTATTTTTAGAAAAACTTTGTCATCGCTCTAGCGCCTACATTTCTTCACCAATTTCAATATAACTTCACACAAATGTTCCTTATAAAAATAGCTCGAGCAATTTCAAATTTCAAGGTCATGGCCTCAAGGTCAAGGTCACTGTGGCTATTTTTAGAAAAACTTTGTCATCGCTCTAGCGCTTACATTTCTTCACTGATTTCAATATAACTTCACACAAATGTTCCAAATGACAATATCTCGAGCTATTTCGACTTTCAAGGTCAAGGTCACTGTGGCTATTTTTAGGAAAACTTTGTCATCGCTCTAGCGACTACATTTCTTCACTGATTTCAATATAACTTCACACAAATGTTCCTTATGACAATACCTCAAGCAAGTTCGACTTTCAAGGTCAAGGTCACTGTGGCTATTTTTAGAAAAACTTTGTCATTGCTCTAGCGCTTACATTTTTTCGCCAATTTCAATATTACTTCACACAAATGTTCCTTATGATAATATCTCTAGCAAGTTCCAATTTCAAGGTCAAGGTCACTGTGGCTATTTTTAGAAAAACTTTGTTATCGATCTAGCGCTTACATTTCTTCATCGATTTCAATATAACTTCACACAAATGTTCCTTATGACAATATCTCGAGCTATTTCGACTTTCAAGGTCAAGGTCACTGTGGCTATTTTTAGAAAAACTTTGTCATCAGTGACTACATTTCTTCACTGATTTCAATATTCTTACTGACAAGGTCACAGACTTACAAACTTTTGTTGCAACATGGATTTTCGGGGTGAGGCAGGGCCCTTGGCGGGGGCATCTGTGTCGTCTGGACACATTTCTAGTTCATAAAAAAATTAATTGATTTGGAGATCTGAAAGAATGAGCTATATCACAAAAAGGCATTGCCCTAATAATATGCCCTAGTTTTGCAAAAACACTGTAGATCCAAATAGGATGTTTCTTAGAAGCCGTCTCATTGGATTTACATTGTCATTCAGTTTTGTGAACTTATAGGAATAAATTACATGGAGTAATCTGATTGGTTGAAAGTCAGAAATGGGTGTGATTAAATTAATTTTTCAGCAGGACAAGTATTAAGACCTGTAAAGTTGTCTTATTAGTTGAGTAGTCTTAATAATGGATATGAAAATTAACCAAAGCCTAATTTTGGACTGACAAATTGGATTCTTAACCCTCCAGGCCCCTAGCATGTTAAGCAAGCAGCATTTTCAAAGTTTTTTTTTCTTATTTTTCAGAGGAAATAAGGTTTGACATTACATTTGCATTGCCTTCAGGGCACACAATTTCACATGAAATGTCAGGCCTTATTTTAGCTGGGAAATGATAACCTTTTGGCAGCGCCTGAAGGGACAGTCTCTATATTGGATGGTTTGACCCATATATGCCAGCTGTCCCTTTTTGGGATGTTGGCAAACAGTGTAGAACCCAGATAAGACGTCATAGACCGTGGCATCTGATCTGGGCCTGCACTGATTGCTCAAAGGACATACATTTCTGTACAACTTACATTCAACAAAGCAAACCTGACACCCCTATAATTGAAAATGGACCACTCCAAGCTTATAAGGTGGAAGATTCCATTGTTATATATGGGTTAATAGCAGAATTTTTCTGTACTTTGACACTTCATATGTGTGGCAAATCACAACAGCTGCAGGCTGATTTGTTACTTTGCCAACTGCCCACGTTGTATATAATGTTTTCTTATTTATCTATCTTCTCATACTGAGTCGGTCATATTTGGTCATTACCTTAGTTAGGTGGGTGGCTAAACTTAGAATTTAGCATAAAAAAAAATCATCACTGGATGAGCCCTTAGAACTATTTATAATGCGAACACAGAGGTATCCTAAAACGCATACCTCTGAGTCTCAATCTTATACTGTGCGGGCTTTGAACTCCTCTGCGGACTTGGCTTTATCTGCAGAAGAGGGAAGACTATTCCACTGAGGAATAGTTCTAGGGAAGAAAGAGTTTTTCAGGGCATCACTATAGGACTGGTACCTACGACACTGTGAGTTATTTGCTCTTGATGCCCTTGTCCAGGTTGACACTGTGGCAGGGGTCAAGTACCTATCCTTGTTAACTGATACTGTACTTATTATGTGGCTTATGGCATTAACAAGTTCATGAAATGACTATCCCTGTAAACCCCACTTTATATAGAGAAATATGGAGTTAAAGGGTATACATTATTTTTCTCATCCCAGTTGAAAAACATAGACTGTGTGTACTTGTTAGAACTACAGCTCCAACGAGTATCCACCATCTATGTTTGAAACAGAAATAAGAAATTAACAACAGGCCTCATATTTTTCAGGTATTTGCAGGATTTCAGGCTTTAGATTTTGATTTTTCCTCCGATATTCTATTTCACTCTCATGCTGCTGAATAAATTTATTTAGCCTCACCCATACTGTGAACCAATCAAATTACTTGATACATGTGTATAATATATTCCTTCAGTTAACAAACTGCATGACAAAAAGTGTAGATCCTGATCGGGTGGCTTCTCTGATCTGGATCTACACTGTTTGCAAATTAAGGTAGAGATTGTCGTTATCAGCAGGATAAGGCCTTTGAGATATGGCAAAGCTTGGTCAGTATGAGGCCTATAACAGCTATATCAGAAAAATATACATTTCACAACTATAAAAGAAAGCATTGGATAACAAGAATGAGTTAAACCCATTGTATACTAGTGGACTCTTCCATTGCTGTATGTTGGACAAGTCCATTTGTCATATAAAGGGTATCAGGCCTAATTTTTCATTTTTATTCTATTTTTGACGGAAAATATTCTGTTAGCAAATAGTGTAGGTCCTTATCAGACGCCGCATTCTGCAGCGTCTGATCTGGGCCTGCACTGTTTGCCAAGGTACCCCTTTAAGGGTTTCCCACATACAATGGGTTAAGGAGATAACTTTATCATATGATGTCGTGTCTGAGAGTGTAATAACGCCATGTAATAAATTCGATAATCCACTAGTGGATTAAATACGCAAATTAGTTAGACACGGCCCATAACGTTACATGTACGACGTCCTTAACGATGTCGCTTTTTCTAACGGCGGAATATTGACATTTTTGTAAACAATTCATGAATAAAATGGGTTATAAATGTCATATGATAAATAGAATCTTGCATTCGTGCTCATGTAGTATTGAATTTATTAAACTCGTTGAGAAAAAGGGATAAAATGCTCGGCACAGCCTTGCATTTTATCCCTTTTCCTCAACTCGTTTAATAAATTCAATCATGAGCACTCATGTAAGATCCTCTATGTATTGGAAATAGTCATTTGGGGAGGTAAATCAACAGTTTTGTTTTATGGCGACACGTCAGCGGAGCCATAAAATGGAATTTGCGACAGTAAAACCCATGATTTACCTTCCCAAATGACAATTTGCAATACAATTATCCCAATTCTAATGCACTTATTCTGTTGTTAAGTTAAAATTGAACTGTTGCACAAGGTGGCTGTGAGTTGCCTAAAACCATATGCCAGCCAATGAAAAGTAACAATACGTGATGAGGTCGGGTTTTCGACAGTATATTGCAGAATATACTGTCTTGTTCACGTGATGTCCTTATGTAAGATGTTTTTGTAAGGGTTGTCTTGTTGTTTCTACAGGGTGGCTATAACCTGGTGTCTATAGCTAACTGTATGACCACCTGTACGTCTGTGTTGTTGGGTGATAGTTGTCCACTGTTTGTATATGATACACCACAAGACATGTAAGTGTGTTTGTAGTTTGTTTGATTTGTTTGAATTGAGGTTTAACATCCCTGTCAACACTGTAAAGGTCATTTTGGAGACATTGCTTCCAATTTTGTTGGACTTTTACCCGACATTGAGATGAAATGACATCTCAACATTACGATAACTCACCCGTGCGACATAGTGCATTTTTCACATCTCCAAAATGACTACTTTCCTGATGATAATCCTTGATATTTTTCTTACAAATGCTCATAACATAGATTGTGTGTGCTCGTTTGAACCGCCTCATTGAGGCGGTTCTAACGAGTACCCACAACCTATGTCTTGGAGCAGTAATAAGAAAAATAATGAATACCCCCGTAAACCCCAGTTTCCTCTATATAAAGTGGGGTTTAGGGGGGTCTTTATTTCACGGACTTGTTCAAGTGATGAAGCCCTGTCGCCCAATGAAACCAATAGGGTTTATAAGCATGGATAGTCCTACTCGCACCGCTTTGCCTGGGCAGGCTTAGATCCTCTAAGTGGTTTACCAGTACTCGTGTGCGGTCCAGATTCAGCTGTGTGGAAGCATCATGCAGCCCATATATTTCTTCAAGCCCCTATGGGCGGGGGCTTGTGTTTGTAGTTTATAAAATGCATAGATACTCCTGGGGTGTACTTGATTTGTCTGCTCCAATCTGCTCTAGGAGTACTCCAAGTAGGTTGTTATTCAAGTTTAAAGAAAAATAGCAGAGCAAATTCCAATATGGCCACTGATATTAACCCATTCAGTACCAGAAACCCCTAAAGGGGTACCTTGGCAAACAGGCAGGCCCAGATCAGACGCCGCAGAACGCGGCGTCTGATCAGGGCCTACACTGTTTCCGAAAAGTTAAGCCATTTTTCAGAATAAATTTTGAAGAAAACACAACCTGACACCCCTGAATTTTGAAATGGACTCCTGCTATATATAAGGAGGCAGATTCCATTTGATACAAAAAGGGTTAAAATTGCAAGTGTTGCTGCTGTAATCACTGATTTTCAACAGAGGTAGTTCTTCTAAGTCAGGGTAGGAATGTTACACATCAGTAACATCATTAGAAATAGCTGTGTATAGTTTTATTAACTTAATGGTACACACAAAACCTGTGGCCGCTTTCACACGTGAACTTTGTCTGTCTCTCTGCCATTTTGATGCATCATGCCATAAAATGCCCCACATTGGTCAGAAGATTAAGTGGAGTATACTCTGTATGGCTACTTTTCATTACTTGATCCAGTTTTTGTCTATGTGGAGGAATATAGTACTTGGAGGAGGGGAATCAAGCATGCCCCGAATAAGAGACATACTGAGGATAATTTTAGGATAAGTTATCTTAATTTCTTTTTTAAATCATATGTTGTAGGTACTTGTTAGAATCACTTCATCGAGGTGATTCTAATAAATACACAGAAGACATGTTCCTTTTGAAACAAGTAAAAGTGTTCCTTTATTATCCTTGCTACTCCTCTGTCCATTATGATAACACACCCATGCGACATTGTGCTTTTTTATGCCCCCCGCCTATTTGGAGAATAGCCGAAGGGCATTAAGTTTTACCCCTGTCCGTCCAGCCGTTCCTTTGTCTGTCCGTCCGTCCGTCCGTCCTGACATCGTGTCCGGGCCATAACTCCTAAACCGTATGGAATATATTCATGAAACTTCACAGGTGCATTCATCACACTGAGACGATGTGTCATGAACAAGGAAGACACCTCTTGCATTTTTGGTTTTTGGATTATCTGCCCTTGACTTAGTACCATATAGTAAACCGTGCCGGGCCTTAACTCCTAGACCGTATGGAATATGCTCATGAAACTTCACAGGTGCATTCATCACACTGAGACGATGTGTCATGAACAAGGAAGACAACTCTTGCATTTTTGGTTTTTGGATTATCTGCCCTTGATGCATATATTTTATGATCGATTTGAAGTACATTTGTAATATTTTTATGAATGGCATTTGGCGGGGGCATCCGTGTCCTATGGACACTTTTTCTAGTTTTCAAATCTATGAAATGGCTACTTTTCTGATGAAAATCTGTGATATTTTTCTTATTTATACTGCAAACATAGGTTGTTGGTGCCTGTTAGAACCGCCTCAATCGGTTCTAACGAGTACCCACAACCTGTGTCTTGGAGCAGAAATAAGTAAAAATAATTTATATCCTCGTAAACCCCAGTTTTCCCTATATTAAGTGGGGTTTAGAGGCGTGTTCATTACACAGACTTGTCATCCTTGGGCTAGTTATTCAAAACTAACGGCATCGGTAGTTAACAAATCGTTAAAACTTTGATCATTTAATATGGTGAATATACTAACATTTTTGCTGAAAAAAAATGTGAGCAGCTTTTGCAAATGCAAAAGCTGATCACATTTTTTTTCAGCAAAAATACTACAATTTTAGATATTGTACTTGCTAGAACATTTAACAATACGACCACTAACGGGCTTGTTAAGCTAACGAGGCTTTGAACAACTGGACACTGATATCATGTCAGAGATTACCAGTTGGGGCCTTCTGAGCCATTGGAAGGATACTGTCCTTTTGGCTTTTTACTTGTGACGTTTTAACCTTTAACCTGCTGAATATTCATTTAAGCCACTCCCATTTCTGTTTATCAACCAATCAAATTACTTGATGTAATTTATTGCTACAAATTCATAAACTGAATGCCAAACAGTGCAGATCCTGATCAGATGGCTTCTTCAGAAGCCATCTGATCTGGATCTACACTGTTTGTAAAGATAGGTATTTTCGCCTACAGCAGGCTAAAGGTTAATTATGGGTTGGTACTTCTTACCATTTGGTATGATCTGGTTGACATCACATCATGACCAAGGACTCAATAGTCAACATTGGTTTTATCATTTAATCAAAAAACTTTATGATTTATATTGCCCTTCACTTTTTATACCCCCGGCGTATGCCATGGGGGTATATAGTTTTTGTCTTTTCCGTCTGTCTGTCTGTCTGTCCGTAAACAATTATTTTGTGTCAAAGATATCTCAGGAACTGCTTCACATAGAAACTTGAAATTTTGCACACATGATCAGTATGACTACTTGTATTGTGGGAAAGAAAATAAGGGCCAAGGGGTCAGGCCTTTTAGAGTTATTTCCCTTTGTAGTTCGGCACTGGCCGGGGGTATACGTGCCCCACTGGGCACTTTTGTCTAGTTGCCATTGTACCTGCTCTTGGGCTTCCCTAGTAAATGGGTTGTTGTTCATGTAAATTATGTGTGATGGGATATCGATAGATTATCCCTAAGAAAGCCACATTATGATAACAGGCCCATGTGACATTATACATGTATAATTCTTGCACACCAGACAAGGAAATCCGTGATTTTACCCTGGGATAGAAATTTATGTTCTGACCCTGGTGTACCGACCCCAAATCGAATATAATCGTGTGCTTGATAAATGCACTGGTTGATTACAACCTCATGCGCGGCGTCGTCATGCGTGCATGGGCGGCGTCATCATGCGTGATGTCACTAGACATTCCTGTTGTGTCATCACAAAATGGCAGACGTCGGTAACTGAAGTGACAGCAACATTAAAAATTCGTTATAGAAATGGAAGGTATAGTTGTGCAAGAAAAA
The DNA here is from genome assembly GCA_963580285.1 of Lucinisca nassula. NCBI lineage: Eukaryota > Metazoa > Mollusca > Bivalvia > Lucinida > Lucinidae > Lucinisca > Lucinisca nassula. Next base: position 15,775,950 of record OY757016.1, read on the forward strand.
GAATCCTATATGGGTATGAGGGGTGGATAGAAAAATCCGTCCCTCGGGATCACTGTCCGGCATCACTCGACAAGCCTCGTGATGCCAGACAGTGTCCCTGGGGACGGATTTTTCCATCCACCCCTCACACCCATATAAGATTCTTATATTCTTGCACACCAGAAAAGGAAATTCATAGTTTTAGCTTTGGATAGAAATTCTCTTTTGACCCTGATGTTCTTACCAAGGGACAGGGTATAAATCGAATATTCTGGCGTGTTTGATAAATGCACTGGTTGAAAATGACCTCATATGTGCCGTCTTTAAGGTTGACATCACAGCATGTTACATGACATCACTAAACAACACTAGTGTCATCACAATATGGCAGACATCAGCAACTGAAGTGACTGCAGTATTAATTCAGCCCAGAAATGGAAGGTATGCAAGAAAAAGAATCCTACATGGGTATGAGGGGTGGATAGAAAAATCTGTCCCTTGGGATCACTGTCCAGCATCACTCCCCAATCCTTGTGATGCCAAACAGTGACCCTCGGGATGGATTGTTCCATCCACCCCTCATACCCATGTAAGATCTTATGTTGCATTATCTTTATCAGGGAAAACTATGTCAAACTACAGGTATAATTGTTTCTATCTTTTTGCACTACTGCATTTTCATATGCAATAAGCAGGGAAACTGGGTCAAACTACAACACTGGTGCTTCCCATATTTGTAGTGCAGGTCAAAGAGCAGAACCAGGGCTTAGCTCACTGTTACGTAGCATACTTTCAGAGTCTAATTTTTTAAAGCAATGTCGCATAGAAAATATAATATTTGAAAATAAGATCTTGTGGAAAATTTAATTTTAGAAACTAATGTCTCATGACCAGATGGACATGCATACGTGTCAAGCGTCACAAATTGCGTTTTAAAAGCAATGAAAGAATTTTTATTTATAGATTATATGGGCCCCGTAAAGCGATTTTGGTACTTATCGCCTATGCGAGCAACGAAGGTTCAGGCGAGCCTGCGCATCAGCGCAGTCTCGCCAGAACCTTCGCTGCTCGCCCATACAAGCAGTGAATCAAGAGGAACCTTCAGACAGAAAGCCATATCCCTGGCCCCTCTGAATGGCTGGGCATGCACAGTTAAAATGTGTCATGACGGAATGCTCGAAGACCCAAATTCCCTTGGCGGGGCTCACATATCAGTATAGCAGATATAAAAGAATGCTCATTATCATATGAGCCCCGCCAAGCGAATTTGGGTCTTCGAGCATTCCGTCATGACAAATTTTAACTGCGCATGCCCAGCCATTCAGAGGGGCCAGGGATATGGCTTTCTGTGTGAAGGTTCCTCTTGATTCACTGCTTGTATGGGCGAGCAGCGAAGGTTCTGGCGAGACTGCGCGGATGCGCAGGCTCGCCTGAACCTTCGCAGCTCGCAAAGGCGATAAGTACCAAAATCGCTTGACGGGGCTCATTTTTCTATTGAAAATTAGTGTGGTTTTTAGCTCACCTGAGCACGAAGTGCTCAAGGTGAGCTTTTGGGATCGGTCTTTGTCCGTCGTCCGTGCGTCCGTCGTCAACTTTTGCTTTAAACAACTTCTTCTCCAAAACTGCTGAACAGATTTTGATCTAATTTCACAGGAATGCTCCTTGGGTGATCCTCTACCAAAATTGCTCAAACTTTTACGCTCGGGTGAACAAGATGGCCGCAAGAGCTAAAAATAGAAAAACCTTTAAACGACTTCTCCTGCTTAACCAGTGGATGGATTTTAAAATTATCTCACAGGAATGTTCCTTGGATAACCTTCTACCAAAATTGCTCAAACCGTTCCGCTCGGGTGAACAAAATGGCCGCCAGAGCTAAAAATAGAAAAACCTTTAAAGGACTTCTTCTCCTTAACCAGTGGATGGATATTGAAATTATTGCACAGGAATGTTCCTTGGGTGACCCTCTACCAAAATTGCTCAAACCGTTCCGCTCGGGTGAACAAGATGGCCGCCAGAGCTAAAAATAGAAAAACCTTTAAACGACTTCTTCTCCTTAACTAGTGGATGGATTTTGATATTACTTCACAGGAATGTTCCTTGGGTGACCCTCTACCAAAATTGCTCAAACCGTTCTGCTCGGGTGAACAAGATGGCCGCCGGAGCTAAAAATAGAAAAACCTTTAAACGACTTTTTCTCCTTAACCAGTGGATGGATTTTGAAATTATTTCACTGGAATGTTCCTTGGGTGACCCTCTACCAAAATTGCTTAAACCGTTCCGCTCGGGTGAACAAAATGGCCGCCAGAGCTAAAAATAGAAAATCTTTAAACAACTTCGTCTCCTTAACCAGTGGATGGATTTTGAAATTATTTCACTGGAATGTTCCTTGGGTGACCCTCTACCAAAATTGCTCAAACCGTTACACTCAGGTGAACAATATGGCCTCTAGAGCTAAAAATAGAAAAAACCTTTAAACGACTTCTTCTCCTTAACCAGTGGATGGATTTTGAAATTATTTCACAGGAATGTTCCTTTGGTGAATCTCTACCAAAATTGCTTGTACAGTTCTGCTCGGGTGAACAAAATGGCCACCAGAGCTAAAAATAGCAAAACCTTTTAAACGATTTCTTCTCCTTAACCAGTGGATGGATTTTGAAATTAATTCACAGGAATGTTCGTTTGGTGTCCCTCTACCAAAATTGCTCATACTGTTCCGCTCGGGTGAACAAAATAGCCACCAGAGCTTCTCCTGCTTAACCAGTGGATGGATTAATAGCCCTGTGGCCAAAAACAGCCCCGCCCCGGGGCCCACTGGTTTTACATAGGCTTATATAGAGAAAACCTATAAAAATCTTCTTGTCTGAAACCAGAAGGCCCAGGTCTTTGATATTTGGTATGTAGCTTCGTCTAGTGGACCACTACCAGGATTGTTCAAGTTATAGTCCTGGTGCCAAAAACAGCCCCGCCCCGGGGCCCACTGGTTTTACATAGGCTTATATAGGGAAAACCTTTAAAATTCTTCTTGTCTGAAACCAGAAGGCCCAGCTCTTTGATATTTGGTATGAAGCGTCATCTATTGGATCTCTGCCAAGATTGTTCAAATTATAGCTCTGGGGCCAAAAATGTCACCGCCCAGAGACCCTTTGGTTTTACATAGACTTATAAAGGGAAATTTTTAAAAATCTTCTTCTCTGAAACTGCAAGGCCCAGGTCTTTGATATTTGGTATGGAGCTTCATCTAGTAGACCTCTACCAAGATTGTTCAAATTATAGCCCTGGGCCCAAAACCGGCCCCGCCCCGGCGCCCACTGGTTTTACATAGGCTTATATAGGGAAAACCTTTAAAAATCTTCTCGTCTGAAACCAGAAGGCCCTGGTCTTTGATATTTGGTATGAAGCGTCATCTATTGGATCCCTACCAAGATTGTTCAAATTATAGCTCTGGGGCCAAAAATGTCGCCGCCCAGAGACCCTTTGGTTTTACATAGACTTATAAAGGGAAATTTTTAAAAATCTTCTTCTCTGAAACTGCAAGGCCCAGGTCTTTGATATTTGGTATGGAGCTTCATCTAGTAGACCTCTACCAAGATTGTTCAAATTATAGCCCTGGGGCCACAAATGCCCCCCACCCTGGGGCCCTTTGGTTTTACATAGACTTATATAGCCCTGGTGCATAGGCTTATGTAGGGAATATCTTTATAAAAATCTTCTTCTCTGAAACCGAAAGGCCCAGGTCTTTGATATTCGGTTTGTAGCTTCATCTAGTGGACCTTTGCCAAGATTGTACAAATTATAGCCTTTGTTTTTGTTTGGTATGAAGCTTCACCTTTAAGACCCTAAAATCTGCATTTCTACCCCTGGATAGTTATGTTTACTTTAGGATTTGTTGGGCAAAAAGGTGACCTGTTTTTTCGCGCGCCTCCCCACTAAAAATATTTTGGGAAAATTTTGTGTGTATGGCCCAACCGGCCGCTAAAATTTATATCTGAGGGTGTGTGGGGTCAAAAATGCCTGAAAACTGATGCTGCAAACAGTGAAAATGGCCAGTGCCAAACACCTTAATTGTTGACTTGACAGCTGTGTGAAGTTTAAAATTTGGTCAAAAATTCATGTGAAAACACACTTTTTGCCAACTTTGAGATGCCCCTTCTTTACCATGACAACAATGATCAAGTCATGAAAGGTTGCATTTGAAAGGCTACTGCCTAATGAACATTCATACCGAGTTTGGTGTAAAACAGACCATCCATTATGAAACAATGGCTAGTTGAAGTTGCTGTCAGGTGCAACACTGTGAAAATGAGCGAAATTCACAAAATACCTGAGTGGTAAAGGGTTAAGGCGATTTCAGCAAGAACCTACATTCAGTATTTTTAGCAAGAATGTAGACAGTGATATATAGATATATGAACAGGAATTTTCTTTCTGCTAGGGGCCATGTCAGATGGTGGCCTTTGTAATCAGATTTGATAATAATGTTTTTAGTTCACCGTCATGTAGTGAAGAGGTGAGCTTTCGGGATCACTTTTTGTCCTTTGTCAAGAGTGTGTCTGTCCGTGCTACCATGCATCCGTCCGTAAACAATTTCTTCAAATGACATCTCCTAAACCACTGATCAGATTTTGACCAAACTTCACAGGAAGTAGGTGGTCCCCTTTCAAAATTGTTCAAATGGTACCAGTCCGTTGCATATCTAGGTCACAGGAGCAAAAAAATAGATTTTTTCACCAAAAATAAATCTTCTCCTCTGAAACCACAAGACCCAGGTCTTTGATATTTGGTATGAAGCTTCATCTCTTAGACCCCTACCAAAGTTTTGAAAAATTTTAGTGCTGGGCCAAAAATGCCCCTGCCCCAGGTCCCTTTGGTTTTACATAGGATTAATACGAAAAATCTTTCAAAATCTTCTTCTGAAACCGCAAAGCCCAGATCTTTCATATTTAGTATGAAGCTTCGTCTACCAAGACTGTTCAAATTATAGTGCTGGGGCAAAAATGCCCCTCGCCCTGGGACCCTTTGGTTTTACATGGGCTTATGTAGGGAAAATCTTCTTCTCTGAAACCGCAAGGCCCAGTACCTTGATATTTGGTATGATGCTTCATCTAGTGGACCCCTACCAAGATTGTTCAAATTATAGTGCTGGGGCCAAAAATGCTTCTTCCCCTGGGCCCTTTGGTTTTACACGAGCTTATGTAGGTAAAAATCTTGAAAAATCTTCTCTGAAACTGCAAGGCCCAGGTCTTTGATATTTGGTATGAAGCTTCATCTAGTGGACCCTTACCAAGATTGTTCAAGTTGTAGTGCAGGGGCCAGAAATGCCCCCACCCCGGTTTTACATAGGCTTATATAGCAAAAATCTTTAAAAATCTTCTTCTCTGAATCCCCAAGGCCCAAGTCTTAATATTTAGTATAAAGCTTTATCTTGTGGACCTCTACCAAGATTGTTTAAATTATAGCCCTGCGGCCAAAAATGCCCCCGCTCCGGGGCCCTTTGGTTTTACATAGACTTATATTGGGAAAATTTTTAAAAATCTTCTTCTCTGAAACCATAATGCCTATGTCTTTGATATTTGGTATGAAGCTACATCTATTGGACCTCTACCAAGACTTTTAAAGGGAAATCATTAAAAATCTTCTCTGAAACTGCAAGGCCCATGTCTTTGATATTTGGTATGGAGCCTCATCTAGTGGACCTCTTCCAAGGTTGCTCAAATTATAGCCCAATGCCACAAATGCCCCTGCCCCGAGGCCCTTTGGTTTTACACAGATCTATAGAGATATAATCTTTGAAAATATTCTTCTCTGAAACAGCAAGGCCCAGGTCTTTGATATTTGGTGCGAAGCTTCATCTAGTGGACCTTTATCAAGATTGTTTAAATTATAGCCTGGAGACCAAAACTGCCCCGCCTTGGGCCCTTTGGTTTTACAAAGACTTATATTGGGAAAATCTTTAAAAACACTTCTTCTGTGAAACCACAAGGCCTGGGTCTTTGATATTTGGTTTGAAATTTCATCTATTGGACCTATATCAAGATTGTTCAAATTATAGCCCTGGGGCCAAAAATACCCCGCTCGAGGCCCTTTGGTTTTACATAGACTTATATAGGGAAATCTTTAAAAATCTTCTCTGAAACTGCAAGGCCCATGTCTTTGATATTTGGTATGGAGCATCATCTAGTGGACCTCTTCCAAGATTGTTCAAATTATAGCCTCGGGCCACAAATTCCCCTGCCCCGAGGCCCTTTGGTTTTATATAGACCAATAGAGATATAATCTTTGAAAATATTCTTCTCTGAAACAGCACGGCCCCCGCCCATAGGGGCTTGAAGAAATATATGGGCTGCATGATGCTTCCACACAGAGCTGAATCCGACCCGCACACTAGTACTGGTAAACCGCTTAGAGGATCTAAGCCTGTCCAGGAACCGCGGTGCGAGGCGGACCGTCCATGCTAATAAACCCTATGTGTTTCATTGGGCGACAGGGCTTGAGATGTCATTTCATCTCAATGTCGGGTAAAAGTCCCACAAAATTGGAAGAAATGTCTCCAAAATGACCTTTACAGTGTTGACAGGGACGTTAAACCTCAAATCAAACAAACAAACAAATTCTCTGAAACAGCAAGGCCCAGGTCTTTGATATTTGGTGTGAAGCTTCATCTAGTGAACCTCTATCAAGATTGTTTAAATTATAGCCCTGAGACCAAAAATGACCCCCACCCTGGGCCATTTGGTTTTACATAGGCTTATGTAGGGAATATCTTAAAAAAAATCTTCTTCTCTGAAACCGCAAGGCACAGGTCTTTGATATTTGGTTTGTAGCTTCATCTAGTGGACCTTTGCCTAGATTGTTCAAATGATAGCCTTTGTTGATATTTGGTATGAAGCTTCACCTTTTTAGACCTCCCTCAACATTATGCACATTATAGCCCTGGGGCCAATAATGGCCCACCCCGTTGCCCACTTGTTACTCTATGGATCAGGTGAGTAATCCAGGGCCATCATGGCCCTCCTGTTATTAAAATATGTATCTTGAAATGAAAACTCAAGATTCTCTTTATATTAGCTCGTCTGTTTTTTGAAAAAAAACTTTCGAGCTATTGTCATCACTCCGGCGTCTGCGTAGTCGTCCTGCGTCCTGCGTCGTTCCAAAAAAACTTAACCTTGGCTATAACTTAAAAAGTATTAGACCTAGCCTCATGAAACTTCATACACACACTCATCATCACAAGAGCTACATTTTGACCAAGGACCATAACAACATTGTTGATTTTGGCTGAATTATCTCCCCTTTTCCAATTTTTTTCTGAAACACATTTTTTGCTCTCATTTTAATACTATTCACAACAGAGCCTTCAAACTTCACATGAATGTTCCTTGGGACAAGACCTTTTCAGTGATACCACACTTTTTGATCTGTGACCTTGACCTTTGAACTTTGACCTATTTTTCGAAAATTTAACCGAAAACCTTAACCTTGACCATATTTCCAAAAGTATTTGGCCTACCTTCATGAAACTTCATACACATACTCACCATCACAAGAGCTACATTCCCTACAAGTTTTATAACTCCATCTTGCAATTTGATTGAATTATCTCCCCTTTTCTCTCCGTTTTTTTTTAAATTGTTTTTGTCTCTTATTTCAATACTATTCACAACAGAGCCTTCCAACTTCACATGAATGTTCCTTGGGACAAGACCTTTTCAGTCATACCACGCTTTTTGACCTGTGACCTTGATCTTTGAACTTTGACCTATTTTTCGAAAAATTAACCAAAAAACTTAACCGTGACCATATTTCCAAAAGTATTTGGCCTACCTTCATGAAACTTCATACACATACTCACCATCACAAGAGCTACATTCCCTACAAGTTTTATAACTCCATCTTGCAATTTGATTTGACTTAGAACTTTTGTTTTCTAAAAGAAACTGCAGACGAGCGTTGGCACCCGCTTGCGGTGCTCTTGTTTTATTTTCAGAGCTGTCAGTACCATAGGTAATGTTTTAGATACTCATAAAGAGTATTGGAAGTGCTTTAAATTTAGAGGTAAGTACACAGAAGTTTCTATAGTAAGGTCACCATTAGGACCGTTCAAAAGTGGTCTTTTAGACCACTTTTGAACAGTTCCAATGGTGGTCTTTTTATTCCTATATTAAGACCACCTTTGGGAATGTTCAAAAGTGAACAGTCCCAATTGAGGTCTCTTTCTAGATGACACTGGGTCTAGGACTCAAAAAAAAGAACTAAAGCGTTTCAATTTGGGCTTAAAATAACAATTTAAGCTGGACTTTGCAGCTGCAAAATATAAGTAAAGGCAATGATCATGAATAAATGCAATTACCTTGACATCAAAGAAAAAGAGAAACACAAACATAAATTAAAATCACTATAATGAAAAAGTCATAGGAGGAAAGCAAAAAAGACAGTTATCACGTGAACAAGCCCCGTTAAACCCCACTTTATATAGAGAAAACAGGTTTAAGGGGGTAAACATTATCTTTCTTGTTTCTGTTCTAAAACATAGGTTGTGGGTAATTGTTAAAACAGTCAATGAGGCGGTTCTTACGAGCACCCACAACCTGTATTTGCAGTAAAAATAAGCAAAATGTAAACGGTTTTCATCAGAAAAGTAGCCATTTTGGGGCTGTGAAATAACACACTTTCTTGCACACCAGATAAGGAAACCCGTGATTTTACTCTGGGATAGAAATTTATGTTCTGACCCAGGTGTTCCGACCACAAATCCAATATAATCGCCTGTTTGATAAATGCACTGGTTGATTACAACCTCATGCGCGGCGTCGTCATGTGTGACGTCACTAAACATTCCTGTTGTGTCATCACAAAATGGCGGACGTCGGTAACCGAAGTGACAGCAGCATTAAAAATTAGCAATAGAAATGGAAGGTTTGCAAGAAAAAGAATCGTATATGGGTGTGAGGGGTGGATAGAAAATTCCGTCCCTCGGGATCACTGTCTGGCATCACTCGGCAAGCCTCCTGATGCCGGACAGTGTCCCTCGGGACGGATTTTTCCATCCACCCCTCACACCCATATGCGATTCTTATAATATCGCATGTGTGTGTTATCATAATGTACTTCCCCCACAAATTGCCAAACAGCTTTTCAAAATAATAAGATATTGGCAATAAACATACGAAAAGACCAACTATACGAGGACTGTTCAAATATGAATGCAAGTAGAACGTTTTCTCATGCACTAATGCGAAAATCACCTGGAAGTAAATATCACAGCGTAGAAAAACATTTTACCTATACATTGATACCAAACCTGTAAAAATCCGTCCACTTTAGCCTTGTATATCGTTCGATAAACACTGTCTACTCTTGTATACTAATACAAAACATGGTTGGAAGAAGGTCAGAGTACGCCGTTGAAATATGGTCCTATATTAAGAATCGTTGTATTCTTGGTATACTGTGCAAAGACATTTTTTGATGAAATATGTTCGGTTTATGGGCATAATGAAATGTCTTTTCCGACAGTTTTTCGTTGGTGTTAGAAATTCAGCTGTGGGCTAGGCTCAACAGAAGATGCACCACATGATCGTCGGCTGAAAAGAGCAACATCTGCCAAGATGGTTGCTAGAGTAAAAGCAATAGTTGCTACTGATGCACGATGCATCACTAGGCAAATAGCTAGTATGGTTGGCATCTCATTAGGAGCAGCTCATACAATTCTGAAACGGAATTTGAAAATGAGAAAGATCTGTGCTAAATGGATTCCCCATCTGTTGACAGATGAGCAGAAAAAGACACGCGTTCAGTGCACCAAGAAGTTGCTTAAAAAGTTTCCAAATTACAATGCACGTTCTTTCACTAATGTCGTCACAGGTGACGAGATATGGGTTCACTTTTTTGAGCCAAAATGAAAGATTCAGAACAAAATATGGGCAACAAAGTATTGCAAAAGACCATGCATTGCAAAGCGGACCATGAGCGTCAAGAAGCTAATGTATGCCATGTTCTTTTCAAATCAGGGCCCTGCTATTCAGGTTGCTGTGCCTAAAGGCAAATCTGTAAATGTGAAGTTTTACAAGAATAAAGTTCTTCGAAAATTGAAGAAATATTTCAAAGAACGAAGACCCGCAACTGGTTTGGCCAATGTCAGATTGCTACATGACAATGCGTCATCGCACAAGGCGTTCATTGTGCAAGACTATCTGAAGCAGGAAAAGGTTGTTGAACTCCCTCACCCCCCGTATCCCCCTGACCTTGCCCCATGTGACTTTTTTTTGTTCCCGCGGCTGAAAAAATACCTTTCTGGTCGAAAATTTGTACAGCACAAACACCTCGGTTCTGCAATATTCCAGTGCCTTCATAGTATACCTCGAAAAGACTACCAAAATGCATTCAATGATTGGATCAGAAGACTGAAAGTTTGTGTATCTTTTAAAGGGGAATACTTGGAGGGGACAAAATAAATTTTTCATTGAAATCTATCAAGGAATCATTTTTATGTGCTTAGTTGCATTCATATTTGAACAGTCCTCTTAACAATAACAAATTCCACCAAAGTACAGAAGGACAATATGCCCATGAAATATAATTCTTCTATCTCAGCATGTAATATAATTCTATCTTTCATGGCTGTAGTTATCTTTATGTTAAAATTTGTGATGTGCTTATATCTTCCTAATCATGCTCTAAAGGGAATTCGGTAATTCAGCTGGCTGGTGATCAGGACACAAGTTTAGTACCTGCCGGGGTCGCGGGGTCGGCTATATTCTAATCTTTTCTACATCTTTGTCTCCATTTCCACTGATTCAAGCTGCTTGAAATAAAGGTGAAGGAAGTTCATTTCTGTTAAGAGTGAAAATACCTTGAATGTACTGAAGACATCTGTTCATTAGCAAGAATAGATGGGACAGTGAATTTATGTTTAATGGAATTGTTATTTCTTTTCATTTCTATTTTTATTTTTCACAGTTGGCATCCCAGTTCAGACAGAAGCAGACCTGCCAGACACAGACTCATCTTCATCAGAGGCTAGCAAAGAAGAAGGGTAGGTTTGGTGTTTTTGATTTTCACTGCCCAGTCAACACTATTTAGGTCATATCTCTTCTTTTTTTTCAGAAACTTTCCCATCTCTCTTTCTTGCCTCTGCTTTCTTTTCTGCCCCATTTTCCCTTTTTTGGGAGATGACACAAAATGACTGCCAGTGGTTGACATTTTGTTTAACTCAGTAACAACAACAGTAGCAGTCAAAACAACAACAGTAGCAGTCATAACAACAACAGTAGCAGTCATAACAACAACAGTAGCAGTCATAACAACAACAGTAGCAGTCATAACAACATATCAACAACAGTAGCAGTCATAACAACAACAGTAGCAGTCATAACAACAACAGTAGCAGTCATAACAACAACAGTAGCAGTCATAACCAGAAAAGTAGCAGTCATAACAACAACTGACTCATGTTCCAGAAAATGATGTTCTGCTCTATCTATTTATTTCCTCATACAGTAGAACTTCGATGGCTAGAACACCAATGGCTCGTTTACCATAGATGAGTCGAACACATTCTTGAGCCCCAAGGGAAATCCTCTACATAAGAAATATTGGGGGACAATTAAGGAGATTTTAGTATTTTATCTTGCAAAAGTATGCTGTGTGTACTCAATAGAATCGCCTCGATGAGGCGATTCTAATGAGTACACACAGCATACATATTCATTATAGAATACCGAAAAGATGTCAAAAAGTATCTCGTTACGCCTCCTGACAGTAACCTCAGTGGCTCCAACTACCCCTGTCTCGAACAGATTTTCGAGGTCCTAAAGGTGTTCGAGCCATTGAAGTTCGACTGTACTGGGATCAGTCACATTTTGTACACACCAGGTTTGCAGGATGAAAGCCTACACCATAATCATGTAATTACGCTAGGGGGCTTTAACCTGCAGGGGATGACTTTCCCTGCATAGGGGGCCTCCAATTAATATCCCGATCCGAAGGACGGCACACTTTTTTACATTCATACCTGCAAATGATGCCAAAGGAGCTTGTTTGGACACCGAAATAATCACCACCACCGGAGATCAAACCATGGGCCTCTAACATCACAGGCAAGTCTACTAACCACTGAGCTATTGCACTTTGTTCTTGCAAAATCACAGAAAGCTAACTTGATTAATTTTATTCAAACTTGGTACAATATATCATTACAACATACCGCAGATCTTCAAGGTGACAGGCCCCCCAAAACAGTCAATTTTGGTCCAAAAATGGCTTGTCTGCTCTCTAAGGTCAAGGGCTCCAGAGACGTATTCTTTTGGGGCCAAAACATGGCTTATCTGTACCCTATATCATTTAAGAATAATTGATGAATGTTGATCAAACTTGGTGCAATATTTAACTGCAGTCTACCAAATTTGATTAGATTCTGGTAATCTGACCTTTTTAATGACTGTTTTTTTTCAAGGTCACATGCTCATGAAAACTGTCAGTTCTTGGCCAAAAATGGCTTGTTTGCAGTTTATATTTTGGTGACCATAACCTAGTTATTAAAGTCAAATGGGTGTTTGAGATATATTTATGGTGGGGGGGGGGGGCATTGTTTCCCTCTGAACACATTTCTAGTGAAGAAATAGGAAAAGTTCAGAATAGAGCTGCTAGATTTGTAACAAGCAATTACTGTTTCGAAACTGGAAGCATGACTGGAATACTAGGAAAATTAAGATGGGCGTCTCTCAAGAAAAGGGGAAAAGACAGTAGGCTCATTCTTTTATAGAAAGGTTTAAAGGGTACTGCCAGCATTCCAACAGATGACCTTGTTCCCCTAGCTAGGCACTTTAGAAATCATCATGTGTTGGCCTTTCAGAGCTTTACTGCAAAAACTGACATTTATGAAGAATTGTTCTTCCCTCAAACCATTAGAGATTGGAATGCCCTTCCTTATTTGATTATTTCGACTGCTGAAGGTACTGAGGATTGTGTAGCTCAGTTTATCTCTTTGGTAAGAGCTAGGGATTAACTTCCCACATCACAGGTTCTGGTGTTTGAATGTCATTTGACATGTCACCGGTAGCATTTCTGATTCTGAAACGATTCACTGTTGTTACATGTATGACGCCATGTACTGCAACAGACAGCCAGGTGGACATAAAACTGAAATAAATACAAGGATCAAGTTGATCGGGGTCAGCTTGGAAATGAGTTTCAATGCAGTATAAATTAAATTGATTTGAACTTGGTTTAATTGTTTCCTACTGTGATCAAGCAAGTCTCATCACGTGAACATGTCCGTGAAACGAACACCCCACTAAACCCCAGTTTATAGAGAGAAAACTGGGGTTTACAGGGGTATATATTATTTTTCTTATTTCTGCTCCAAGACATAGGTTGTGGGTACTCGTTAGAACCGCCTCAATGAGGCGGTTCTAATGAGTACCCACAACCTATGTGCGCAGTATAAATAAGAAAAATATCAGGGATTTTCATCAGAAAATTAGCCATTTTGGAGATATGAAAAAATGCACTATGTCGCACGGGTGTGTTATCGTAATGGTCCATTAGGATGACACATCTGTGTTTTTTTTTTTTTTTTTTTGGTTTGGGTTTTACGGCCCTTTCAAGATTATTTCACTCATATCGAGCCGATCGTTAATCAGAGGTGGGCGAAAACCGGAGTACCCGGAGAAAAACCACCTGACCTTCCGTTGCAGAACTTGGCGTCTCACACGTGGCCCGAGCGAGGCTCGAACCTACGGCGGTGAGAGACCTAATGACTAAGAGTCAGCGCTCTTATCCACTAGGCCACGGAGGCCCGTTAACACATCTGTGTTACATAGTACATTCTTTTATGTCTTCAAAATGGCTACTTTTCCAATGAAAATTTGTGATATTTTTCTTATTTTTACTCTGAAAATAGGTTGTGGATGCTCGTAAGAACTACCTCATTGAGATGTCAAGGCAGTTCCAGCGGGTTCTAAGAACAGAAATAAGCAAAATAATGTTTAACCCTGTAAACGCCAGTATTCTGTATATAAAGTGTAGGGTTTAGAGGGGTGCTCATTTCACAGACTTGTTCAGGTGATGTTAACATGGCATTCCCTTATCACCATAAATTTTACTTTTCAGGACTGAAGAAACTACAATTCCTACCAACACAGTAGTTAATACAGAAACTAGATGATTCACCCCTGCCACCTCTTTAATCCTCATACTGCTCAATAAATTTAGCCATTAAGTCCGTCCTTGGCATGGTAATACAAACAAGACTGTGTGTGTTTCAGTTCTTTTTGTCGCACCTGCTATTAGCATGGCGCGATATAGGCACCCTGTTTTCCATCCGTTCGTTCGTCCGTCCAATCTGTTGGTCAAGGCGCAACATAGCCTTTGGTGGAATTCTTGTTCTCAATGAAGTGCTAAACAATCTTTTGTGGAGACAATTTTAATGAAATGTTCAGCTCCATGTTTGGGAGAAAGAAACAGAAAAAGAAAATCTGACAGGTTTGACTTTGCTGAAGTTGCCTAAAGCAAGGTTTAGACACTTTTCATTGCTTCTATTAACTAAAACAAGCAAAAGGGTCAGTCCACACAAGTTCTAGCAACATTTGTTACAGCCCTTTTAAGAAATCCTTTTGCCTACAGTATGTTTATCCCATTCTGCCCAGTTGTTCAAAACTAACAACGCCATTAGTTGTCAGGAGCCAGTTGTTCAAAACTAATGACATAGTTAAATAACTTAGATCATTTTAGGGCAAATTCACTTTAATATCACATTTTTAGCTCGGCTGTTTTCGAAGAAAACGATGAGGTATTGTCATAGCTCTGGCGCCGTCATTGTCTGCGTCGTTGTCATGCAAAAACTTTTTGTAATATCTGTCATTACTGATCATATTTACTTGAAACTCGGACTAGTTGTTGATTATGAAAAGGGGAACTTATACCAATAGGTAAGGTAACCCTCAGAATATTTTTGGCACAGTTATGCCCCTTTTTCGACTAAGAATTTTTGCAGCCGAGCGTTTGCACCCGCATGTGGTGCTCTTGTTTCAGCAAAAATACCAAGCTTTTAGATAGTATAATTAAAAATGTGCTAGAATAATTAAAATTTGCTAGTATAATTAAAAATTTGCTAGAATAATTAAAATTTGCTAGAATAATTAAAATTTGATAGTATAATAAAAATTTGCTAGAATAATTAAAATTTGCTAGTATCTTTTATTCTTTAAAAATTTGCTAGAAAAATTAAAATTTGCTAGAATAATCAAAAATTTGCTAGAATAATTAATCCTTATCTTGCTGTTCACGACAACCCCTATCTATGCAAACAGTGTAGATCCAGATCAGATGGCTTCTGAAGAAGCCATCTGATTAGGATCTACACTGTTTGGCATTCAGTTTATGAATTTGTAGCAATAAATAACATCAAGTAATTTGATTGGTTGATACACAGTAATGGGTGTGGCTTAAATGAATATTCAGCAAGATAAGGGTTAATATTTGCTAGAATAATTAAAAATTTGCTAGAATAATTAAAATTTGCTAGAATAATTAAAATTGCTAGAATAATTAAAAATTTTACCACTAACAAGCTCATTAAGCTGACAATGCTTTGAACAACTGGAGCCTGAAGATGTTGATTGTCCACTTAATATTATGCAAACTTGATACTTTTAAGGGAAATGGAGGACACCTGGAAGATTTTTGTGCCGTTTACCTTACTAAGACTGTTAACATTTCGTCCACTAACAAGCCAGTTAAGCTAACAATGCTTTGAACAACTGGACACAGATTGTTAAACTTTGATCATGAAATAAAGCAAATAATTTTTTATAGCAGTAGTTTTGCTGAAAAAAAAACAAGTACATCACAAAAACACGCCTATATAATTTTGACCCCCCTTGAACCCCACTTTTATATAGTAAAACTGGGGTTACCAGGGGTACACCTTATCATTCTTAGAGCAGAAATAAGAAAAAAATATCACAATTTTTCATCATTAAATTTTCATTTTTTCGGCGATAAAGGTGGCAATGTATTTGTATAGGCATGTTTGCGTATTGAGCTTTTGCGTTGCTACTTACTTTTTTCAGCAAAAATACAACTGTATTAGATTTACTTACTAGAACAGCACATTAAACTAATGCTGCATAGAACGAGTAGCCTCTTGTCTCATATAGCTGGAGTCCATTTTGAAATTTATGAAAATCATAGCCTTAATTGCATCACGAAAACACGCCTATATAATTTTGACCCCTCAAACCCCACTTTTATATAGTAAAACTGGGTTTGCAGGGGTAAACCTTATTTTTCTTATTTCTGCTCAAAAATATAGATTGTAGGTACCCGTTAGAACCGCCTCAATGAGGCGGTTCTAACAAGTACCCACATTCTGTATTTTGAGCAGAAATAAGAAAAAAATCACAATTTTTCATCCACAAAAAAATCAATTTTTCTGAGGTAAAGTTTGCAATGTATTTGTATAGGCGTGTTTTCGTAATGGTAGCATTGGTGAACTTTTTGCAAATAGCGAAGGCCCTGAGCACATGCTGCATGTTGTGGGATCTATTCTGTACCTGCACTGTTTGCTGTTATCCTGTTTTAGGGTTAACCCATTTTTTACCAGCAACCCCAAAACGGAATGCAGCATTTGATCAGGGCCTACACTGTTTGCAAAAAGATCAGCCATTTTCCAAATAGATTTTGAAGAAAACACAACCTGTCGCCGCTACATTTTGAAGTGGACTCCTACTATAAAAGGAGGAAGTTCTGTTTGGTACAAAAAGGTAAATGTTTCAGTGTTGATGAGACCATAGATCAGTATTAGTGAATTGTTTTGTTATTCTTTTAATTAGTTTTTCAGATATTGTTAATAAACAGTCAAAATATAAATTGCTGTTTTACCTAATGCATTGTTTGTTTCCTTAATTATATATTTTGTACACAATCTAATGCATAGCTCCAGATAAGGTTGAGTGCTATGAATAACTTGAAGATAATGTCTGTCTTATTTAGAAAATATATTATACAGAGGACCCTCTTTATAAAGACAGTATTTGTTCCCAATTATTGTGCCGTTATAAAGAATTTATAGAGGATCTTACATGAGTGTTCATGTATTATTGAATTTATTAAATGAGTTGAGGAAAAGGGATAAAATGCGAGGCTTTGCCGAGCATTTTATCCTTTTCCTCAACGAGTTTAATAAATTCAATAATACATGAGCACAAATGCAAGATTCTTTTTATCATATGACATTTAAAACGCTTTTTATTCACGTTTATTTTACAAAAATGTCAATATTCCGCCATAAGTAAATGCGAGGCTGTTAAGGACATCGTATATGTAACGTTACGGGGTGTATCTAACTAATTTGCATATTTAATCCACTAGTGGATTATCCCATTTATTACATGGCGTTACTTCACTCTCAGACGCGACGTCATATGATAAACCATTATAAAGCATCCCAGTTAGGCGTATAATAGGTAATAAAAGGCTTTTCCCCATTATTACTCCAAGAAACAAATGTTACATACATTTTTTAAAATCGCCACGGAGAGGCAATTCCAACAAATATCTAAAACTTTTGTTCTTGGAGTATTAGATTACAAGACTCTTTCATGACTATGAACTCGATTTGTACATTTCCAACCCCAAGGGAAGCTCACACTGCTCGGAACTGAGGCTCAGCCTTGAGCTAAGTAGTCATTCCATTCAAATTGTTATTATAACGAATGTTGGTATAAAGTGGGTTGACTGTACTGTGGGTATTCTAACAAGTACCCGCAGCATATGTTCCTACACGAAAAAAAGAAAATACTGGGTTATTTTTGTTACTTCTTCTTATCTGGTGCTTTGTTGGGGATTTCTGAGATTTCTAAATTCATAAAAGAGTAATCGCCAAGGCTACGGCAGTTTTTCAGCACCCCCACCCATTTGGGCTTGGAGAAATAGATTGGTTTGCATGATGCTTACTGGTATATGCAGAGCTAAAACCAACCCAACTTGGGTACGTGTAAACAACTTAGAAGGTCTAAATAGAAGGGGAGGCAATGATCAGGAATCGATACAATTAACCCACAGCTCCCATCAGAGACACCAAAGGGAAAGAAACACAAATATGAAAAAACCGAGCACAATGGAAACATTAATAGCGGGACGCCAAAAGGACAGTTACTTTCCCACAAAATGGCCAATTGGCTATCCAAAATAAAATAATATAAGCGACACAAACATCCAAAGACAAACCATAACAAAAATATACGGCAACAGAAGAACCGCCTTGGAAGGTCAGCAAAACAAATTTGACTGGGGGGGGGGGGGGGGGTAAATTGTTTTTACGTGGCCCCAATCCTCACCCTTACTTACATCATGATTTAGACAAATAATTTGTTCAGTCCGCATGAAGGCCACCTAACTCATCAGTGCAACATCTCCGTGAACGCAAAAATCAAACAACCACAGAGATAAAACAATGTTGGGGACTCTACAGCAAGAAACCACTGAAATGCTGGAGCAAAAGAAAACCAACAGTTAGACACTGATGGGTCCGACCAGAGACAGAGTATCAGGCACCAACCAACATTGCAATGAACAAGATCTCTCTGATGCTCAGTAAGCCTTTACGCTTGAACCATCATAGAATCTGAGGCCTGACCCACTAGCGTGCAATTAAAGAGGGAAGCCTGCCCAGAAATAATGGTGCAAGTCGGACTGCTCCTTAAGCCCCAGCGGTTTGTTTGGGTAGTAGGGCTTGAGATTTCTTATTATCTCCTTGTCGCATAAAAGTCCCACAAAATGGAAAGCAATGTTTCCAAAATGCCCCAAATAGTGTTGACAGGGATGTTAAACCTCAAGCCAAACTAAAACAGAACAAACACAACTTTGTGTGCTGCTGCTCTTTTCACATAATTCTAAGACTCGCAGAAATTTGGGAGAATGACAAAAGTCAAAAGTATGTACATGGACTGTTCAAATATGAATGCAACTAAGCACATAAAAATGATTCTGTTGTAGATTTCGATGAAAAATTTATTTTGTCCCCTCAAAGTATTCCCCTTAAACAGATATACAAACTTTCAGTCTTCTGATCCAATCATTGGATGCATTTTGGTAGTCTTTTCGAGGTATACTATGAAGGCACTGGAATATTGCAGAACCGAGGTGTTTGTGCTGTACAAAGAATATGGCATACATTACCTTCTTGACGCCCATGGCTCAAAAAAGTGAACCCATGTCTCGTCACCTGTGACGACATTAGCGAAAGACCGTGCATTGTAATTTGGAAACTTTTTAAGCAACTTCTTGGCGCACTGAACGTGCGTCTTTTTCTGCTCATCTGTCAACAGATGGGGAATCCATCTAACACAGATCTTTCTCATTTTCAAATCCTGTTTCAGAATTGTATGAGCTGCTCCTAATGAGATGCCAACCATATTAGCTATTTGCCTAGTGGTGTATCGTACATCGGTAGCAACTATTTCTTTCACCCTAGCAACCATCTTGGCAGATGTTGCTCTTTTCGGCTGACAATCATGCGGTGCATCTTCTGTTGAGCCTAGCCCACAGCTGAATTTCTTACACCAACGAAAAACTGTCTGAAAAGACATTTCATTATGCCCATAAACCGAACATATTTCATCAAAAATGTCTCTGTACCGTATACCAAGAATACAACGATTCTTAATATAGGACCGTATTTCAACGGCGTACTCTGACCTTCTTCCAACCATGTTTTGTATTAGTATACAAGAGTAGACAGTGTTTATCGAACGATATACATGGCTAAAGTACACGGTTTTTAACAGGTTTGGTATCAATGTATAGGTAAAATGTTTTTCTACGCTGTGATATTTATTTCCACGTGATTTTCGCATTAGTTCATGAGAAAACGTTCTACTTGCATTCATATTTGAACAGTCCTCGTACAACACTTCTATTGCTTTGTGGTACCAAATGGCAGTTATTGCCCTGAAACTTGCTTTTCATCCAGGCACCCAGGTTAGAATCCAAATGACTTAGAACCGGGTACTAAATTTATAAACTTTTTTCACTCATCTCAATTGAGCATGACAGTTTTACTACTTATTAGTATTAAAGTCAGCCAGTAATGATTTTTCCATGCACAGATCAAAGACATCTGTCCTGCTCCTAAATATTATAATGCCTACTATTGTTGGCACTAAATATTTATCACCAGGACAAATTTTAGGCTCTGACAGTATGATTACGCATGAAAACTTTTAAACCTTTTCTCTGGTATTTTTGCACCAATTTCACAACTCTGTTATTGTTAATTTACATTTAGTAATAAAGCTAGTAATAAAATCCATCATTTACATATTTGTTACTTTTTATTACAAAATAGTAATGAAATCAGTCATTCACTTATTTGTTACTTTTTATTGTAAAACAATGGTAATACACTACTGAACAAACTACCATTAAAACTTGTTAATAATTCCCATTAAACATACCATTAAAATCCATTAATAATGGTTCTATTAATGGCCAATTTTAAGAGAGAGAGACACCCAAAAAGTTAAAAATTTGTTAAAATGGTCGTCAAAATACCATTAAATCAACCCATTAATTAAATATTAATGGCAATTATCTAGGCATTAAATACTATTCCAAAATACAATTCATGGTCCTATAGTAGTTTTTGAAAAAAAAAATGCCCGTCAAAACATCAAATCTAAAATTTGGAGGTTTTTTCGTGGCCATGAAAAAACACTGCCATTAATTGGACCATTATTAATGGATTTTTTGGCCATTTCTTTTATCGTCATTGATTTTATTGGCCATTATTCCAGAAATAATAAAATAACAATTTTTACAAACTAATATAATAGCCATTAAATTGTGAATGTTTTCATTAATTTATGGCCATTAAATCATGCATTAGTTATTTAATGGCCATAATTTTATATAAGTGAAAAATAATAGCCCTTAAAATGAAGAGAGGGATTAAATGGCACTTAAAATGGTGAATAATGTGGAAGAGGTCTATCAAAAATGTTATATCCATTAATGTACTGGGAATTCAATGGCTATGACAATGCTGGTGTGAAGTTAATGGGCATAAAGTTTTTAATGATATATCGATGGCCATGGAATTAAGGTTATTAATGACCATCATTTTAGGATAATATAATGGCAAATAATTTTGGGATGGCAGTATCAGTTACAATACTAAGGATCTAAATTGCAAAAGCATCCATGAAAGGCAGAGAAATTGACTGGCCCTGAATGCTTTCATCCTGCAATTTTGTTTATATTTAATGTACAACGTCTGTTGCCCTCCTGGTGTTCAGGTGAAATTGGAAGAAAGAACCGAAAACTACATTAAATGAGTACTGGGATATCTGAAGTACTCCAGTGCATTGAGAGACATCCCCTGCTCAGGTAGAAGGTCCCCTTCACTAACTACATGATTACTATGTAGGCTTTCCACCTGTAAATCTGAAGTGTATAAGATGTACACTGTTTAATAGCCTCAATGGTGTTTAAGACATTCTAGAAGAAAGAAAGAAGACGTCCGAATCAAAGCACACTTCTGAATTGGATGAAAACCAATTGCTAGAGCTTGAAATTGGAGCTTGTATTGAGATTGCAAAGCAGACTGTGGCCTATGCAGTGGTGATGTTCTGAATGAACATACGGCCGTTCAGTGTGATCAGTGTGAAATGTGGATTCACACTGATTGCGCTATCCTTTCAGATGCTGAGTATGGCAAACAGGTAAACTCGAGTTGTTCATGGATATGCCCGAAGTGCGAGTTCTTTAATTTTAAGAAGTTCTATGGGAGGCACCATGATCTTGTTGATCCGTACAATGTGGCCATTTCCAGAATTATTTCTGATATGTTTGCCAATGGGAAGCCATAGGAAGACTTCTTAAATCTCGGACATACCCTTCTCCGTATTTACATCTTTTCTTCGTTCGGGTCGATGGGCATGGTGGGCGAAGCTTGCTTATCAAGTAATGCTCCATATCCGCGGATGCCTGATTACACTCTTCTGGAGTCCATGTCTGTTGATCTGAACATTGATATTTACCATTTTATCTATGAATTAATGATTTTGGATTAACGCTTTGGTACTACGACCTAAACTACTTGATACTCACCAACCACATATTGTGGTTATTCAGGAAACAAAGATTGACAGTTCAATTATTACTTCGGAGCTTTTCCCTGAAACTTGCGAATACAGTGTGTACAGAAAAGATAGAAAGACTCATGGCGGCGGGTTGATGTTGCTCGTTCACAGAGACATCTCTCATATGCGAATAATGGAACTGGAAAACGATTCAGAATCTGTTTGGGTTTAGGTTTTTGCAAACAAAACTTCCCACTTTATTGCAAGTTGGTATCGACCACCCAACGACACTGTCGAAAACTTCCAGTTATTTAAAGATCAGCTTGATCGCATTAAGTCTCAGAATAAGGGTAAAAAACTTCCCGCAGTACATGTCCTAGGTGACTTCAACTTTAGAGAGATTTGTTTGGCCAGATAGGCTCAGCAAACAAGGCACAATGCTGAGTCCGTCAGAGGGACAGATGTTGGTTGACATCATGAATGACCATGGCTTGGAACAGGTTGTTGACTTCACTACTCGAGATAGAAACACTTCGGATTGATTTGCCAGGACAGTTTTGGGGATATTCAATCCCCGGACAAACTAAGCGATCATGACATTGTCTCTGGATTTTTGAAAATATTCATACCACCTACAAAGAAACCTCGTAGAAAGGTGTACTTATATCAAAATGGTGACTATGCAACTACGAGGAAGGATGCCCTAAAATTTCAAGAGAGAAATACTTTTATGGTCATTCAGACACTCGGTCTGTCCAGGAGAACTTTGATTTGATAAAGTCTTTCATTCAAGCTTCGTCCGAAAACCATATCCCCTCCAAAACTAGCAGGTCTGTATCTTCAATTCAGTGGATCACACCAGAAATAAGAAGACACATTCGGAGGAGAAATAAGATTCATGCTAAGGCAAAAAAAATTGGGAAGTGGTAAACCCAGAGCAAAATTTGAAAATTTGAGACGAGAAATTAAAATGACATCAAACTGTATGTAAATAACTTGGTAGGTGATGTAAAGGCGAATCCCAGAGACTTCTACAGATATATCAATAGCCAGAAGAAAGATAGGCAAGGTATCCAACCCCTCAATAAAAGAGGAGGGAACGGGTGGCTGAATCAGACCCTGGAAGAGCAGAGGAATTGGTTGGTCAATTCAATGATGCATTTAATAAAACTCCCGTCTCCGTATGACCTTAGCTGTTGGTGGGACGTAAAACTAAAACTCACTCACTCATTTAATAAAACTGAGTTCAACGAGGTTCCATTGACTGGAAGATCGGCCCCTTTCATGGAAAAAAGTGTTGTATCCTCGGCGGGAGTGATCAAGTTACTTAAAGGCTTGAACCATTCTAAAGCTTTAGGGCCTGATGAGCTTAATCCTAGAGTCCTGAAGGAACTAACAAACGAGTTGGGTCCAGTTTTTGCTCAGCTTTTCCAACAATCTCTCGATACGGGTGAAATTCCCAAAGAATGGCTCCTAGCGGATATCTGTCCACTTTTCAAAAAAGGGGACAGGACTCCTGCTCGTCATTATCGCCCGGTGTCACTGACCCGTGACCCATGTAAATTGCTTGAACACATCGTCTGCTCAAACATCATGGTCCACTTGGATGAATATAAACTTTTGTCAGACAGACAATATGCATTTAGGAAACAGCATAG
The DNA here is from genome assembly GCA_963580285.1 of Lucinisca nassula. NCBI lineage: Eukaryota > Metazoa > Mollusca > Bivalvia > Lucinida > Lucinidae > Lucinisca > Lucinisca nassula. Next base: position 15,799,669 of record OY757016.1, read on the forward strand.
TTGCGAAACTCAGTTGAGCACGGTAATTAATGATTGGGCAAAAATCCTGTGCAAAGGGGGGGCAGGTAGACGCATTTATGCTGGACTTCGAGAAGGCTTTTGATATTCCCCTTCATGTACTACTTAAATCCAAATTACATGTATTTGGTCATGGAATTGGAGGGAAGACTCTCAAATGGATAGATTCCTTCCTTTGCTACAGAAAACAGCGTTTTGTTGTCAATGGTGACTCTTCTGTATGGGCACCAGTTTTGTCTGGAGTCCCGCAAGGGACTGTTCTTGGTCATCTATTGTTATCCCTGTACATCAATGAAATTTACACTGACATTGACTCAGAAATGGATATGTTACCGGGAAATTAGAGATACAGATGACTCACTGAAACTTCGGGCTGACAGATAGATTAGGATGCTGGGCCCGAAAATGGGGCATGAGATTTCAGCCAGTTAAATGCAATATTATGCAGATAACTAGGAATAGATATAATACGGTTGAGGCTTCTTACACTTTGTGTGACAATCATTCACGATTTGAGATGGAATACACACATTAGCAATATGTGTACAAAGGCGACTAGAACACTTGGTTTCCTGGGGCGAAATCTTCGCCAGTGTCACCAGGATGTGAAAGAGACATCATACAGGGGACTTGTTCGCCAAATCTTGGAATATGGTAGTTGAATCTGGATCCCAAGCGGAGTGGTCCTTAATGAAGAAATTGAAAAAGTTCAGAATAGAGCTGCTAGATTTGTAACTGGAAATTGCTGTTTTGAAACTGGGAGCATGACTGGAATTCTAGGAAAATTAAGGTGGGAGTCTCTCAAGAAAATGAGAAGAGACAGTAGGCTCTTACTCTTATACAAAGGTCTAAAGGGTGCTGCCAGCATTCCAATAGATGACCTTGTTCCCCCAGCTAGGCACTGTGGAAAGCACCATTAAATGTCGTTTCAGACCCTTACTGCAAGAAAGGACATTTATAAAGAATCGTTCTTCCCCCGAACCATTAGAGATTGGAATGCCCTTCCCGATTCGATTATTTCGACGGCTGAAGGTGCTGAGGATTGTGTAGCTAAGTTTACCTCTGGTTAGAGCTAGGGACTAACTTCCCATATCACAGGTCCTGGTTTGACGTGTTACCAGTAACAATTCTGATTCTGACTAAATTTCAAAATTGTAAAAATATCTGACAACGCATTAATTTCAGTATATTACACTGAAATTAGTTCCTCATAGGGTACTGTTCAATGTCACAGAGATCTAAACTTTACGTGGATTTTAACCGGATTTTTCTCATTTTCCGCGAACAAAATTGTGCATTTTTTCAATTTTGAGAACTTACAGAAAGTCTGTTGACATGGTAGTTGTGTCATGTGCTTTTTATTTTCGGTCGTGCACTGGACAACCATGGTATAACTGGGTAAGTATTTAGCAACACTTCAACCCTTGTGCGTTTTTGTGTCGTCTCCAAGAGAAAGTAAGAAAAGAAACAGTAGAGATGAAAGTGAGGGACACTGGAGAAAGAAAGCAATGAATAAAAGTGTAGAAACTGAAGAAATAAGAACATTTGGCATGCACCCTTACCTGCTGTAAGGACAACAGACCTTGCTCAACTGTTAGCCAATCGCAGTTGTATGCTCCATTGACGCAAGAAAAACATCACCTTCGCCACATCCATCACCCCCAACTATGGTAGTAACCTTCCCATCTCTGATCACATCACACAAGAGCGCTCATCAGAAACGCCTTGTGGCTGATCTAATCTTGTTTTGTTATGAAAGAAACTTCATGGTGTTCCTTTCCGTTGAAAAGCAACCTGAAATCATTGAAGCCTTAAGCTAAACTTCTAAATATTTAGATGATTTATTTAATATTGACAATAACTATTTCGATGATTTGGTCGGGCCCCTTGGAGTCTAACTGTTGGTTTTCTTTTGCGCCAGCAATTCTGTTGTTGTATGCTGTCGAGTCCTCAACCTTGTTTCATCTCTTTAGTTTTTTGATTTGTATGTTTTCGGAGATGTTACACTGATGAGTTAGGAAGCCTACATGCGGACTAAACAAAATTAGTGTATACCGCGACAGAGGTAAGGGCGAGGATTATGGCCATGTAAAATCGATTTAAGCCCCCAGTGGAATTCTTTCCCCTGACCGTTCCAAGGCGGTCCTTCTGTTGTGGTTTATTTGTGTTGTTTGTTACTCACTGTGTGTGTCGCTCGTGTCTTTTTATTTTGGATGGCCATTTGGCCGTTTTGTGGGAGTGACTGTCCTTGTGGCCTTCCTTTGTTTGGGTTTCCGTTGTGGTCTGGTCGCTTCATGTTTGTGTTTCTTTCCCTTTGATGTCTTTGATGGGTTGAGTAAGTTAATTGTATCGATTCCTGATTTTTGTTTTACTTCTACTTTGATCAATCAAATTTAGCCCCCACGATCTTCAGTTAAATAAAGCAACTTCTGAAACCGAGTCTCCGGTTTTGGATTTACATCTATCTGTTGTAGACGGGTTTGTTTCTTGCCAAATTTATGATAAACGCGATGATTTTATTTTGAGATTTTAAACTTTCCTTTCTCAGATGGTGATGTTCCTTGTGCATCCTATGTCATGTATGGTTCGCAGTTAATTCGATTTGCCAGAGTGTCTAGTCATGTAAGTTAATAAATTGTTTACTGCTGAATTTCTTAATCAGGGTTATTGGTATCATTAACTACGCAAAGCCTTTTCAAAATTTTATAGACGTCATTCCGATTTAATTTCAAATTTAAATCTCTTCAGCAACAAGTCTATCAGCAACAAGGTCTATCAGAACCAACTTTTATGGTGACTTGGTATATAAATTCAGAAAAAAATATATGCTTTCAATGACTTCTGCACCCGATTTCATAAAACCATTCTTCCATATAAAAAGATTGGGTACAACATAAATGTTATACAACAGACTGCGTACATGGTAGTTAACCCAGTCACGGTTGACAACTTTGCTCCCCTCTTTTATTGGGTGGGTCAGGCCTCAGAATCTATGACGGTTCCGGTGTAAAGGCTTACTGAGAATTAGAGAGAATTTAATTTTATGTAATGTTGGTTGGTGCCTGATGCTTTGTCTGTGGTAGGGCCAATCAGAGTATCTGTTGGTTTTCTTTTGCTCCAGCATTTCAGTGGTTTCATGCTGTCTAGTCCTCACCGTTGTTTCATCTCTGTGGTTGTTGATTTTTGTGTTCTCGGAGATGTTGCACTGATGAGTTAGAAGGCCTTCATGTGGACTGAACAAATTATTTGTCTAAATCGCGACGGAAGTAACCCCCCACCCCCACGTGGAATTCATATCACTGACCATTCCAAGGCGATCTTCTGTCGCGGTTTATTTTCTTTGAGTGTGTGTATCGCTTGTATTTTAGCTCGCCTGTACAAAGTACATGGAGAGCTATTGTTGTCACCTCGGTCGTCCACGTTTGCGTTTCAAATGCTTATATCTCAACAGTCACTCATCACAGAGCACTCATCTTTCGAACGTAAGTACCTGGGAGAGTCTTCTGATGTTCAACGAGAACAGACTCCTGGGTTCATGCCTCGGGGTGGGGCTATCGGTCAAAATCTTGAACACCTATGTAATACTGTATTTAAAGTTTTTGAAATGCTTATATCTCAACAGTCACTCATCACAAAGCATTCATATTTACAATTAGGATACTGGATTATTAGTTCCATGTGACCTCGCAATATATCTAGGTCAGTCTGACTTATATTTTATGGTTCAGTGATTTTGTCTTTTATCTTGAATACTATTTGATGGAGAAACGTCATACCTTAATTATTTATTCCACGTAATCCCATGCTTGACCTCAAAATATATCTTGGTAAGTTTGACCTATATTTAAGCCCCCAACTTTGAAAAAGTTGGAGGGGCATATTGCTTCTGGTTCGTTCGTTCGTCCGTCCGTCTGTTCGTCCGTTCGTCCGTCCGTTACGCTTTTGATGCATAGCATAACTATAGAACCGTGTATGCTAGGGTTTTGAAATTTCATATATGGATTCCTCATGGAAAATTAGCTGACGCGTATTTTTTTCTCGTCCGGATTATGCCCCCTTCAAGAGTTATTGCCCTTTGAAATTTTTTTAATAAAATCTTGTCAGCAAGATATCTAAAAAACTATTGGAGCTAGAGCCTCGAAAGTTGGTGAATATATTGGTGATGATTAGATGAACTGATTAACTTTTGACAAAATTCCGAAAAATATTTTGTGAGTTATGGCCCTTTGTCATTTTGGTAATTTGTGCCCATTGTAATGTATGCTAAAAGTGATGCATAGCATAACTTTAGAACCGTGTATGCTAGGGTTTTGAAATTTCATATATGGATTCCTCATGGAAAATTAGCCGACGTGTATTTTTATTCTCGTCCGGATTATGCCCTTTTTAAGAGTACTTGCCCTTTGAAATTTTTTATATAAAATCTTGTCAGCAAGTTATCTCAAAAACTATTGGAGCTAGAGCCTTGAAAGTTGGTGAATAGATTGGTGATGATTAGATGAACTGATTAACTTATGATGAAATTCTGAAAAATAATTTGTCAGTTATGGCCCTTTGTCATTTTGGTAATTTGTGCCCATTGTAATGTATGCTAAAAGTGATGCATAGCATAACTTTAGAACCGTGTATGCTATAGTTTTGAAATTTCATATAGGCATTTCTGATGGAAAATAAGCTGACGCGTATTTTTTTCTCGTCCGGATTATGCCCCCTTCAAGGGTTATTGCCCTTTGAAATTTTTCTAATAAAATCTTGTCAGCAAGATATCTCAAAAACTATTGGAGCTAGAGCCTTGAAAGTTGGTGAATATATTGGTGGTGATGAGTAGATGAACTGATTAACATTTGTTAAAATTCTGAAAAATAATTTGTGAGTTATGGCCCTTTGTCATTTTGGTAATTTGTGCCCATTGTAATGTGTGGTAAAAGTGATGCATAGCATCACTTAAGAACCGTGTATGCTAGGGTTTTGAAATTTAATATATGGATTCCTCATGGAAAATTAGCTGACGCTTATTTTTTTCTCTTCTGGATTATGCCCCCTTCAAGAGTTATTGCCCTTTGAAATTTTTCTAATAAAATCTTGTCAGCAAGATATCTCAAAAAGTATTGGAGCTAGAGCCTTGAAAGTTGGTGAATATATTGGTGGTGATGAGTAGATTAACTGATTAACTTTTGACAAAATTCTGAAAAACACTTTGTCAGTTATGGCCCTTTGTCATTTTGGTAATTTGTGCCTATTTGAATGTATGCTAAAAGTGATGCATAGCATAACTTTAGAACCGTGTATGCTAGGGTTTTGAAATTTCATATATGGATTCCTCATGGAAAATTGGCTGATGCGTATTTTTTTCTTGTCCGGATTATGCCCCTTTCAAGAGTTATTGCCCTTTGAAATTTTTTTAATAAAATCTTGTTAGCAAAATATCTCAAACACTATTGGAGCTACAGCCTTGAAAGTTGTTGAGTATATTGGTGTTGATGAGTGTATGAACTTATTAACTTTTGACAAAATTCCGAAAAATGCTTTGTGAGTTATGGCCCTTTGTCATTTTGGTAATTTGTGCCCATTGTAATGAATGCTAAAAGTGATGCATAGCATAACTTTAGAACTGTGTATGCTATGGTTTTGAAATTTCATATATGAATTTCCTAATGGAAAATAAGAGGCGTATTTTTTTTCTCATCCGGATTATGCCCCTTTAAAGAGTTATTGCCCTCTGAAATTTTATTAATTATCCCCTCGAACAACATAGTTGTGAGGGGGGGGGGATATAGCATTTGTCCCGTACATACTTTTGTCATCGCTGTAGCGCCAACATTTCTTGACCGATTTTAATATAACTTCACACAAAAGTTCCCTATAAAAAAATCTCGAGTCAATTCGACTTTCAAGGTCATGACCTCAAGGTCAAGGTCACTGTGGCTATTTTAAGAAAATCTTTGTCATCGCTCTAGCGCCTACATTTCTTCACTGATTTCAATATAACTTCACACAAATGTTCCTTATGACAATATCTCAGCGAGTTCGACTTTCAGGGTCATTCCCTCAAGGTCAAGGTCACTGTAGCTATTTTTAGAAAAACTTTGTCATCGCTCTAGCGCCTACATTTTTTCACCAATTTCAATATAACTTCACACAATTGTTCCATATAAAAAAATCTCGAGCGAGTTCGACTTTCAAGGTCATGACCTCAAGGTCAAGGTCACTGGGGGCTATTTTTTAGAAAAACTTTGTCATCGCTCTAGCGCCTACATTTCTTCACCAATTTCAATATAACTTCACACAAATGTTCCTTATAAAAATATCTCGAGCGAGTTCGACTTTCAAGGTGATGGCCTCGAGGTCAAGGTCACTGTGGCTATTTTTAGTAAAAAATTTTCATCACTCTAGCGCCTACATTTCTTCACTGATTTCAATATAACGTCGCACAAATGTTTCTCATGACAATATCTCGAGCGAGTTTGACTTTCAAGGTCATGACCTCAAGGTCAAGGTCACCGTGGCTATTTTTAGAAAAACTTTGTCATCGCTCTAGCGCCTACATTTCTTCACTGATTTCAATATAACTTCACACAAATGTTTCTGATGACAATATCTCCGCGAGTTCGACTTTCAAGGTCATGACCTCAAGGTCAAGGTCACTGTGGCTATTTTAAGAAAAACTTTGTCATCGCTCCAGCGCCTGCATTTCTTCACTGATTAATATAACTTCACACAAATGTTCCTTATGACAATATCTCAGCGAGTTCGACTTTCAGGGTCATGACCTCAAGGTCAAGGTCCCTGTAGCTATTTTTAGAAAACTTTTGTCATCGCTCTAGCGCCTACATTTCTTCACCGATTTCAATATAACTTCACACAAATGTTCCTTATGACAATATCTCTAGCGGGTTCCACTTTCAAGGTCAAGGTCACTGTGGCTATTTTTAGAAAAACTTTGTCATCGCTCTAGCGCTTACATTTCTTCACCGATTTCAATATAACTTCACACAAATGTTCCTTATGACAATATCTCAAGCAATTTCGACTTTCAAGGTCAAGGTCACAATGGCTATTTTTAGAAAAACTTTGTCATCGCTCCAGCGCCTACATTTCTTCACCGATTTTAATATAACTTCACAAAAATGATCCTTATGACAATACCTCGAAAGAGTTCGACTTTCAAGGTCAAGGTCACTGTGGCTATTTTTAGAAAAACTTTGTCATTGCTCTAGCGCTTACATTTTTTCACCAATTTCAAAATCTTTTTACACAAATGTTCCTTATGACAATATCTGTAGCGAGTTCCACTTTCAAGGTCAATGTCACTGTGGCTATTTTTAGAAAAACTTTGTCATGGCTCTAGCGCTTACATTTCTTCACCAATTTCAATATAACTTCACACAAATGTTCCTTTTGACAATATCTCTAGAGGGTTCTTAAGCAATTTTGACTTTCAAGGTCAAGGTCACTGTGGCTATTTTTAGAAAAACTTTGTCATCGCCCTAGCGACTACATTTCCTCACTGATTTCAATATAACTTCACACAAATGTTCCTTATGACAATACCTCGAGTGAGTTTGACTTTCAAGGTCAAGGTCACTGTGGCTATTTTTAGAAAAACTTTGTCATTGCTCTAACGCTTACATTTCTTCACCGATTTCAGTATAACTTCACACAAATGTTCCTTATGACAATATCTCGAGCTATTTTGACTTTCAAGGTCAAGGTCTCTGTGGCTATCTTTAGAAAAACTTTGTCGTCGCTCTAGTGCGTACATTTATTGATGGATGTTAATAGAAATTCACACAAATGTTTCTTATGGTAATATCTCGAGTTGCTTTGACTTTCAAGGTCATGACCTCAAGGTCAAGGTCACTGTGGCTATTTTTAGAAAAACTTTGTCATTGCTTTACCGCCTACATTTATGATTTTAATCTAACTTCACACAAAAGATGCTTATGATAATATCTTCAGCAAGATCTACTTCACGGCCATGGCCTCAAGTCAAGGTCCCTATGACTATTTTAAGAGAAATATTGTCATCACTGTAGAACCTACATTTATGGATGGATTTTCAAACAAACTTTGCACAAATGTTGCATATGATAATATCTCAAGCAAGTTGGCCTTTTGCCATTTCAGTGTTTTCCACACACTAATTGTCTTGTGCGAGGGGATTTGTATCGCATGCGATGCCTTGTTTTTTTTTTTTTTAATAAAATCTTGTCAGCAAGTCCATATCTTGAGAACTATTAGAGCTTCATTAATCATTCTTGGTACAAACTTGCATCCAGGCATTGCAACTTCAACGCAAGCATCCATATCTGACCTTGACCTATAGTTCATGGTTCACTGACTTCGTGAATTATTGCGACCATCCTGACTTTCACTCTAATGTAAGAGTCCATTTCTCGAAAACTATTAAAGCTTTTTAAATTATAATTGGTACAAACTTGCATCTAGGAATTGCAACTGCAATGCAAGCATCCATATTTGACTTTGACCCATATTTCATGGTTCACCGACTTTGTGAATTATTGCGACCACCCTGACTTTCACCCTAATGTAAGAGTCTATTTCTCAAGATCTATTAGAGCTTCAATAATTGCTTTTGGTACAAGCTTGCATTTAGGAATTGAAACTTCAATGCAAGTATCAATTTCTGACCTTGACCTACATTTTATGGTTCACTGACTTTGTAAAATAGTGTGACAACCCTAACTTTCACCCTGATGTAAGTGTCTGTTTTTAAGAGTTTCTTTGATGATACTTGGTACATGCTTGCAACTAGGAGTGAAATTTTTATGCAGGCATCCATGTTTGACCTTGACCTAGATTTCATGGTTTGGTGACTTTGCGCCCCCACAGGCGCGACATAGCCTTCGGGGGAATTCTTGTTGTATGTTTTTGAGTCTTTAACAATATTTGTTGAATATTTTGCCATCTAGGGACAAGCAAAGGTTGGGGGCATGTGCTTTACAAACACCATTTCTAGTTTTGGTTCTGTGTTGTTGCCTATTATCTTGAATACTAATTGATAAACAAATGTCTCACCTGGATTATTAGTTCAATGTGACCCGATGATTTCCCTCCATGTATATCTAGGTCAGTGTGACCTATATTTCATTGTTCAGTGAAATTAGTTCAGTGAATACTAGTTTAATGAAGAAATGTTATACTTAGAATATTACTGCAATTCAACCAGATGATTGACCACAAAATATATGTAGGTCAGTGTGACCTATATTTCATGGTTAAGCGACTTTGCCTTATATCTTGAATACCATTTGATGGATAAACTTTATATCTGAATAATTAATTCCATATGACCCGATGAATGACATAACACTATATCTAGGTCAGTGTGACCTATATTGCATGATTCGGTGATTCTGCCATGTATTTTGAATGCTATTCCTTCGAAAAACTTCACACCTGAATAACAATATCCATGTGACCAGATGATTGACATAGAAATGTATCTAGGTCAATGTGACCTATTTTCATTGTTCAACGATTTTGCCTTATAATTATTATTTGATTATGAAATGTACTATCTGGAATATATGTTCCATATGACCTGATGAGTGACCTCAAAATATATCTAGGCGATTGTGACCTATATTCCAAGGTTCAGTAATTTTACCTTATATCTTGAAGGCACGAAACGGGCGAGTTATGCTGGCTTGCGACAGCTCTTGTTTTATTGGCCATTTTGTTGGAAAGTAACTGTCCTTTTGGCTTTCCGCTATTGATGTTTCCATTAGGGTCTAGATATTTCATGTTTGTCTTTCTTTCCCTTTGGAGTCTGATGGGAGCTGTTAGTTAATTGTCCCGATTCCTGATCATTGCCTTCACTTCTGTTTTGACCACTCAACAGCACACTAATGTCAGAGCAGAAGCAAACCACAAGCTAGTCCACAGGATCCGAACTCATCGGGCTACATCCCTATTAGAATAACTAGGATGGAGCCGTCACAGAGTCTGAAGTCAGGCTCTAAGCCTTCCAAACACAGAGCGTAGCAACCCCGCGGGTATACTGTGATGATTAACACTGAACCAACCTAAAATGTTCTTGATGTTATTTAAACGTTGATTCATCGTTGAGGGATCTGCATTTAAAAAGTCGGATAACTGACCTGCATCTGCATGTATAGCTGGTGCAATTTGACAGGAGGCAGACCTCTATGCAAAGAATAAATTAGTCAGTCTTTTCGCCTGATATGTCGGTTTCGGTAAAATTCTCGTGCATTTTCGGCATCTCGTGAATGGCGACCTAGTATTGAATAACCATATCGATCTGAAGATTTATACATGCATTCAGTCGGGTGTGACATTGTCAGATTATGGTAAAAGACATGACATAATGTTCTTGAATTGTACAGAGAAATATGCTTCTGAATTATAAACAAAATCTCCGTAAAATGCAGTTTCCGATAGTCACTGTTGCAGAAGTGTTTTCACAGAAACATGAAAAGTTATCAATTTAATTGGACCGCGCTAGGCGAAACTGTGTCTTCTAGCATTTGCGCAAAGCAAGACTCTGATCAGACTGCATATCGTGCAGTCTGATCAGAGTCTTCGCTATGCGCTATATGTGTGCTTGCTGGCCCACAGTTTCTTAAAGCAGTACAGGAATGCTTCATAATTAGTGGCTTCGCAGGATGATTTGAGTCTTAGCTAAGCATACATATTTGAAGGCATCTTTTTGCTTGATACTGTCCATTTTCAACTGAACATGTCATCTCTCGGACAACACGCATAGCTTATAATTCTAAAGACACTTTTATAAGTTTAGCCCCGCCATGGTAAACCTGCCAGTGGGTTAGCGCCCAGTTAAGAAATAAAGGCTGCTCGTTTACATAAACTAGCAAGTCTCAAAATGTTGATATTATAAATGAAAAAAAAAAAAATATGAGGCGTTCTAGCGGGGCTTGAAGAAATAGAATGGTCTGCTTCCGTGCAGAGTTGTACCCGGTCGAACTTGAGTACTAGTAACAATTGTTGACATTTTAAAATTTATAAGCAGGACAAACAATATTCTATGCTGATCTGAGCAGATACATGCCTTATTTGTTTGTATTTTTATAATTATGAGAATTTCGAATTTCATGCTCAGATGATTTGAGCATGAAAAAGTTTTACAACCACGGGGTCAGACGCTGTTGAAGACTCGCACCATCAGCAAATACTCTAATAAGACTAGTCGCATAAGTCTCCGTGTAGGTTTTGTTGGTTTTTGTTTGATCTGAGGTTTTACGCAACCCCCCCCCCCACCCCCACCCTAAACACTATATCGGTCATTTTGGAAACGTTGCTTCCAATTTTGCGGAACTTCAACCCGACACTGAGATGAAATGTCATCTCAAGCCCTGCCGCAAACATGTAGTTGAAATACTTGCAAGATATGATAAAGAAATATAACCTTTTTTTTTTCTAAAATGGAAGTTTATAACAACCACAACAATAGTGAAAACAATTTTGGTGACCAAACAGTCCCTCAGTACCAGCTGTAGTTAATGTCTTCTGTAAAGATTTCTGCTTTGGAAACAAAACATGAAAACCGTCGAGTGTACAAATTTTCCAGGTCAGATTAGCTAGTTTCGTCAAATTAGGCCTCTTCAGTGACCCCGAGTATATTCAATCCCTATTTAAACTACTATATTCTTTAAGCCTGATTTTTAGCACACCAGAGCCGAAGACTCAGGGGTAGCTTATGGGATAGGCAGTTGCCCGTCGTCGTCGTCGTATGTCGTCTGTGGTATGTCGTATGTCGTCGTCTTGCGTCAACACTTTCAAACGACATGTCTGAAAATGCTGGACCGATTGGGCCCAAATTTCATCTATAGCATCCTTTGATTTGAGGATTGAAAGTTTGTATGTTTTTTATGAAAATCAGCTTTATAGTTTGGTTGCTATAGCAACCTAGATTTCCCATAGATCTGTGGTCACGTAAAATCGATTTAAGCCCCCCTCCCCCCCCCCCTCCCCCCATTGGAATTCGTTTATCTGACCTTTTGACCTTTCCAAGGCGGTTCTTCTGTCGCGTTTTATTTTTGTAATTGCTTGTCTTTGAGTGTGTGTATCGCTTATATCAGTTTGTTTTGGTTAGCCAATAGGCCATTTTGTGGGAAAGTAACTGTTCTTTTGGCTTTCCGCTGTTGATGTTTCCATTGGGGTCTAGTTGTTTCATGTTAGTGTTTCTTTCCCTTTGGTGTCTCTCATGGGGGCTGTGGGTTAATTGTATCGATTGCTCATCATTGCCTTCACTTCTATTTTTTATAATGGGGAAAATTGAAAAACGTCATTTACTAACAAGCCTTTGCAGATATTCTGACATTTTAGCTCACCAGAGCCGAAGGCTCCGGGGGAGCTTATAGGATAGGCAGTCGTTTGCGTCGTCCTCCGTCAACACTTTTAAACATCTCCTCCTCTGAAGCCACTGGGCCGATTGGGCCCAAATTTTATCTGTAGCATCCTTGGGCTTGGGGATTGAAAGTTTGTGTTTTTTTATGAAAATCGTCTAACTAGTTTGGTTGCTATGGCAACTTAGATTTTCCATAGACTTATAATGGGGAAAATTGAAAAATGGCATTTACTGCCAAGTCATTGCAGATATTTTGACAAAACTTTTATAGAAGTGTTTCTTGAGTAAACTTCTCGCAACCATATGTTTTTATGCCAACCTGAGGGTCCCCCAGGTTGTGCCGGGGCCATACCCCCACCCCCTCCACTTCATAAAAGGCCATATATCACAGAAACTATTCAGATCCCGACCTCTAAACCATATATATTCTTGTTCCTATTGATAAGATGCATTCAGTAACACCAACCTTTAAGTCCTCAGGGATGCGCCGAGGACATACCCTATCCCCTCCACTTATTTAAAGGCCCAATATCTTGGAAACCATTCAGATGCCCACCCCTAAACCATATACATTCTTGTTCCTTATGATAAGACCCATTCAGTGACATCAACCTGGGAGTCCCCGGGATGCGCCGGGGCCATGCCCCACCCCCTCCATTACATAAAAGGCCCAATATCTCGGAAACCTTACAGATCCCCGCCCTTAAACCATATATATTCTTGATCCTTATGATAAGACACATTCATTTGACATCAACCTGGGCGTCCTCGGGGATGCGCCGGGGCCTTGCCCCACTCCTTCTCGTCACAAAATGCCATTTATCTCAGAAACTGTTCAGGTCCTCACCCCTAAACCATATATATTCTTGTTCATTATGATAAGACGCATTCAGTGACACCAACCTGGGGGTCCCCAGGGATGTGCTGGGGCCATGCCACACCCCCTCCACCCTACAGATGACTACCCCTAAACCATATATATTCTTGTTCCTTATGATAAGACACATTCATTGGGAGTCTCCCGGGACCTTGCCCCAACCCTCCACTTCACAAAAGGCCTTATATCTCAGAAGCTGTTCTTAGCCCCACCCTAAACCATATATATACTCATCTTCCTTATGATAAGACGCATTCAGGGATACCAGCTTGGGAGTCCCCGGGACATGCCCAGGCCATGCCCCATCGCTTTACTTCATTAAAAGCCATATATCTCAGAAACAGTTCAGTTCCCCACCCCTTAACCATGTACTTGTTCTTTATGATACGACTCGTTCAATCACACCAACCTTGGGGTCTCTTTGTGCTGAGGCAATGTGCCCCGCCCTTCCACTTCATAAAAGGCTTTATATTTCAGAAACCATTCAAATCTCCACCCCATAATCATATATGTTCTTGTTCCTTATTATTAGCACGCCTACTGTGGGGGGGGGGGGGGGGGGGGTCCGCAGGGGCCATTCCTATCCTTTCCACTTCATAAAAGGGCCTCAAATCTCAGAAACCGTTCAGATTCCCACCCTAAACCATATATATACTTGGTCCTTATGATAAGACACATTTAGGGACAATAATCTTGGGCTTTCTTGGGATCAACAGGGCATGCCCTAACCCCTCCACCACTTAAGAGGCCTTACAGATCCCCACTGCTAAACCATTTATATTCTTGTTCCTTATGATAAGACGCATTTAGTGATACCAACCAGGGCTCCATTGGGCCCATGCCCCCACCCCCTCTACTTCATAAAAGGCCTAATGTTTCAGATACTGAGTCCACATGGGTGCTCATTTGGACATGGGGGTTCATTTGGTAGATTAAAATGATATCATGATAAAATACATGGCTGCCATTGGGCAAGGCCCACCTGAGCTCTGATGAACATAGTGGCCCATGGGCCTCTTGTTTATAGAAATGTTCCTTGAGCAAACTTCTTTCAGCCATATGCTTTTATGCCAACGTGGGGTCCCCCAGGGTGAGCCGGGGCCATGCCTCACCCCTTCAATTTCATAAAAGGCCATATATCTTTCACCATTTAGATCTCCACCCCTAAACCATACATAGTCTTGTTCCTTGTGATAAGACGCACTTAGTGACACCAATCAGGGTGTCCCCTGGTTGTGCTGGGGCCATGCCGCACCCATTTTATGAAGTTGAGGGGTGGGCATGGCCCAGGACTTGACCATGGGCACCCCGGTGGCACCCATGTTGGTGTTACTGAATGCGTCTAGTTATAAGGAGTGTGAATATATATGGTTTAGGGATGGGGGTCTGAATGATTTCTGAGATATTGGGCCTTTTATGAGTGGAGGGGCCTAATACTTCAGATACAGAGTCCACATGGGGGATCATTAGGGTATGGGGGTTCGTTTAGGAGACATTGTAATTGGTAGATTTAAACCAGTGCTTCAGCTGAAGTGCACGCTCCGCCGGATGCTTTTAGCTTTATGAGTGTTACCATATATGGGTATGGCAGCCATTTTGGTCATGTGACCTGGACCTACAACGGTTCCCCCAATAAGTGTGCCTTATCGTAAGGAGCAAAAATATATCTTATACTTTAGTACTGTATTCAAAATCGTTTGCAGGATAAAATGCATTCTCACATTTTCCAATACAAAAGCATATGTGTCAAAATTTGACCTAGGCACAAAGAAGGTCAAGGTCAACCCAGGGTCACCATTTTAGCAATTTATGATGGGCCTACGTCCCAGATGCCATTTATCAAGTTTCATGGAAATCTGCCCAGTGGTTCTGGAGAATACTATTATTGAAGGGTTTTTACCATATATACCTTGGCGGCCATTTTGGTCATGTGACCTGGACCCCATGAGCAAATTTTGGTTTCCACTATCCCATAGCAGCTCCATATGAAAGTTGACTTCAATCGGCCCAACGGTTTCCGAGGAGAAGCAGTTCGAAAATTTTCACATTTTTCGCCTCGGCGAGGCTATACTAAATGGAATGTAATATTTCGCAAGTTCATTGGTTAGATCTCATTGATATGTATCAGTATGCCAAAAATTGTTTAAATATTCCAAGGGGTTAAGTCACTATCACCAATTTTCACAAACGGGTTACGGACGGACAGACAGACAGACCATATATGGCTTGGCGGCCATTTTGGTCATGTGAGCTGGACCCCATGAGCAAATTTTGTTTACCCCCATCCCATAGAGGCTCCATATGAAATTTGACTTCAATCGGCCCAACGGTTTCCGAGGAGAAGCAGTTCGAAAATGTTCACATTTTTCGCCTCGGCGAGGCTATACTAAATGGAATGTAATATTTCGCAAGTTCATTGGTTAGATCTCATTGATATCTATCAGTATGCCAAAATTGTTTAAATATTCCAAGCGGTTAAGTCACTATCACCAATTTTCACAAACGGGTTACGGATTTTTCGCCTCGGCGAGGCAATACTAAATGGAATGTAATATTTCGCAAGTTCATTGGTTAGATCTCATTGCTATCTATCAGTATGCCAAAAATTGTTTAAATATTCCAAGCGGTTAAGTCACTTTCACCAATTTTCACAAACGGGATACAGACTGACAGACAGACAGACTTTATATGGCTTGGCGGCCATTTTGGTCATGTGACCTTGACCCCATGAGCAAATTTTGGTTTCCCCCATCCCATAGAGGGTCCATATGAAATTTGACTTCAATCGACCCAACGGTTTCCGAGGAGAAGCAGTTCGAAAATTTTCACATTTTTCGCCTCGGCGAGGCTGTACTAAATGGAATGTTATATTTCGCAAGTTCATTGGTTAGATCTCATTGATATATATCAGTATGCCAAAAATTGTTATAATATTCCAAGCGGTTAAGTCACTATCACCAATTTTCACAAACGGGTTACGAACGGACAGACAGCAAGACAGACCATATATGGCTTGGCGGCCATTTTGGTCATGTGACCTGGATCCCATGAGCAAAGTTTGGTTTCCACCATCCCATAGAGGCTCCATATGAAATTTGACTTCAATCGGCCCAACGGTTTCCGAGGAGAAGCAGTTCGAAATTTTTCACATTTTTTTCGCCTCGGCGAGGCTATACTAAATGGAATGTAATATTTCTCAAGTTCATTGGTTAGATCTCATTGATATGTATCAGTATGCCAAAAATTGTTTAAATATTCCAAGCGGTTAAGTCACTATCACCAATTTTCACAAACGGGTTACGGATGGACAGACAGACAGACCATATATGGCTTGGCGGCCGTTTTTGGTCATGTGACCTTGACCCCATGAGCAAATTTTGGTTTCCCCCATCCCATAGAGGCTCCATATGAAATTTGACTTCAATCGACCCAACGGTTTCCGAGGAGGAGCAGTTCGAAAAATTTCACATTTTTCGCCTCGGCGAAGCTATACTAAATGGAATGTAATATTTCGCAAGTTCATTGGTTAGATCTCATTGATATGTATCAGTATGCCAAAAATTGTTTAAATATTCCAAGCGGTTAAGTCACTATCACCAATTTTCACAAACGGGTTACGGACGGACAGACAGACTGACAGAATGACCGAATGACAGAATGACACGGTGATTTTAGGGCACACTTAGAAAATCAACCGACTTCAGTCGGTCGCTTTTTCTGCAGGTCGTGCAATAATAGCATGTTAAAATACATGGCTGTCAGTTGGCAGTGCACATCTGTGCTCTGGTGAGCATTGTGGCCCATGGGCCTCTTGTTAAAAACTACCAACCAGATACAAAATATGCATTATGCTTTCTTTGTTTGATTTGAGGTTTAACGTCCCCGTCAGCACTGTAAAGGTAATTCTGGAGACGATGCTTCCAATTTATTGGGACTTTTACCCGACCTTGAGATGAAATGACATCTCAAGCCCTGTCGCCCAATGAAACCAATAGGGTTTATAAGCATGGACGGGCCGATTCGCACCGCTTTGCCTTGGCAGGCTTTGATCCTCTAAGCTGTTTACCAATACTCGTGTGCTGGTCGGTTTCAGCTCTGCGTGGAAGCATCATGCAGCCCATCTACTGAGTTTCTTCAAGCCCCGATGGGCGGGGGCCGCATATGCCTTATACTATGCAGTGATTTGATTGAATGTGCTGTTTACGTAATCACGATATCTCTTACATGGCGTAATTGTGACGTCACATAAACGTCGGTACAACGACACGACATTTATGCAACGTCAAATCAACGTCGGTGCAACGTCATGACGTTGCACCGACGTTGATTTAACGTTGCCCTAGCGACGTGTGCCGGCTGGGATATCTCTTACATGACACTATTTCTGTATCCAAGCCCAATGTGGTCAGAATAAACATACGCAGCAATATTATGGAATTATTTTGGTGGTTTATTGTTCCCCAAAGCATCTTTCCTTGCAATCGAATTGATTACAAGACATTATTATCACTTTCTTCGAACAGAAGCAAACTTATTGCCAAAATGGAACACGTAAAAAACTAATTGCTTATGAGAAAATGAATACACTTTCAGGAGTGGTTGTAGTTGTTGCTTTTGGAGTTTATGGCCCATTTGACACTGTTTCAGTAAATATCTTACCACACTTTTCTTTGGCAGGTTTACAGACAAACGATATAGAGGATCTTACATGAGTGTTCATGTATTATTGAATTTATTAAACGAGCTGAGGAAACGGGATAAAATGCGAGGCTGTGCCGAGCATTTTATCCCTTTTCCTCAACGAGTTTAATTAATTCAATAATACATGAGCACGAATGCAAGATTCTATTTATCATATGACATTTAAAACGCATTTTATTCACGATTGTTTACAAAAATGTCAATATTCCGCCATTAGTAAACGCGACGCCGTTAAGGACGTCGTACATGTTACGTAACGGAACGTATCTAGCTAATTTGCATATTTAATCCACTAGTGGATTATCGAAATAATGCATGGCGTTATTACACTCTCAGACGCGACGTCATATGATAAAAACCCTTAACTTCCAATCACAAGGATTGTCGTCTGCTTTATTGTCCGTCGATTACTTTAAAAGTCATTATTACAAACAGTATGGACCAAGATCAGACTGCTCCTCTACGATGTTATCTTGATTGCACAACATAGATCTTGTACGGACAACATAATATCTTGTGCGCACAACTTATTATTTATCTTGTTCGCACAACATATTATCCTGTTAGCACAATTTTCTTCATATGTTGGCCATACAAGATCTATGTTGTGCAAACAAGATAATATCTTGTGCGCACAAGATATTAAGTTGTGCGAGCAAGATATTATGTTATTCGCACAAGATGTTATGTTGTCCGCACAAGATAATATCTTATTTTCTTTTGCATTTTGTGCCCACAACATATTATCTCCTTTTGAACAAACGTTAAATCAATATTTTGAGCCTGCTCTGAAAAGGAAGTCCTGGAAGTGGTCACTCTTGTATCAAGTGGAGAGAAACACGTATCCATTTCACTAGTTCTGCCGAGTAATGGACGAATCGGATTGGATCACTAGGACAGAAGGTCTTATCATCATCACCATCATCATCATCATCATCATCGGATCAGAAGCATCAACAACAACAGTAACGAAGCGTTTTGTTATGCGTTTTCTTTGCTCTAAACATTTACAGTAAAAAGTTCAAGATTAAACAATTTTGATGATATATATGGCTGTTGGGGACTACTTTTTTCTTTTTGGACAGAAGATTTTAGGTGAGACCAAGGTTTCGTGTATCTTGCGTCCAACTGATATTGGCTTACAGAAGGGCAAGGCCTAAAGGGTGTTCAAAGGTCTAAACGGTGCTGCCAACATTCCAACAGATGGCCTAATCCCCACCCCCACCCCCAATTAGGAGCGCCTGAAAGCATCACTCTTTGGCATTTCAGGTGCCTTCTACAAGAACTGACATCTACAAGGAATCCTTCTTCCCCAAAGAACATTAGAGATTGGAATGCCCTTCCAGATTCGGTTCTTTCATCCGCGGAATGTAGTTAATGTTACTTCTTTGACGAGAGTTAGGGTCTAATTAACTTCCCTTTTTCACAGATCCTGGTTAATGAGTCTCAGATTCAGGGCTTTGTTGAGGAGGACTGTTGTTATTACTTCGGGTTCTGCACTTCGTTTCATTTTCGTCTGTCTCCCGGGCCTCAACTTGCATATCTTCTATCTCTGTCATCCCGTTTTCAACTTTCATATCTTCTATATCTGTTTGCTCGTTCTCAACTTTCATATCTTCTGTCTCTGTCTCCCCGTCCTCAACTTTCATATCTTCTATCTCTGTCTCACCGTCCTCAACGTTCATATCTTCTATCTCTGTCTCCCCGTCCTCAACTTTCATATATTCTATATCTGTTTCCCCGTCCTCAACTTTCATATCTTCTATGTCTGTCTCCCCGTCCTCAACTTTCATATCTTCTATCTCTGTCTCACCGTCCTCAACTTTCATATCTTTTCTCTCTGTTTGCCCGTCCTCAACTTTCATATCTTCTATCTCTGTCTCACCGTCCTCAACTTTATTATCTTCTAACTCTGTCTCCCCGTCCTCACCTTTCATATCTTCTATCTCTGTTTGCCCGTCCTCAAATTTCATATCTTCTATCTCTGTCTTCCCGTCCTCAACTTTCATATCTTCTATCTCTGTCCCACCGTCCTCAACTTTCATATCTTCTATATTTGTCTCCCCGTCCTCAACTTTCATACCTTCTATATCTGTCTCCCCGTCCTCAACTTTCTTATCTTCTCTCTCTGTTTGCCCGTCCTCAACTTTCATATCTTCTATCTCTGTCTCCCCGTCCTCAACTTTCATATCTTCTATCTCTGTCTCACCGTCCTCAACTTTCATATCTTCTATCTCTGTCTCACCGTCCTCAACTTTCACATCTTCTATCTCTGTCTCCCCGTCCTCACCTTTCATATCTTCTCTCCCTGTTTGCCCGTCATCAAATTTATTATCTTCTATCTCTGTCTTCCCGTCCTCAACTTTCATATCTTCTATCTCTGTCTCACCGTCCTCAACTTTCATATCCTCTCTCTGTCTCAACGTCCTCAACTTTCACATCTTCTATCTCTGTCTCCCCGTCCTCAAATTTCATATCTTCTATTTCTGTCTCCCCGTCCTCAAATTTCATATCCTCTCTCTGTCTCAACGTCCTCAACTTTCACATCTTCTATCTCTGTCTCCCCGTCCTCAAATTTCATATCTTCTATTTCTGTCTCACCGTCCTCAACTTTCATATCTTCTATGTCTGTCTCCCCGTCCTCAACTTTCATATCTTCTATATCTGTCTCCCCGTCCTCAACGTTCATATCTTTTCTCTCTGTTTACCCGTCCTCAACTTTCATATCTTCTATCTCTGTCTAACCGTCCTTAACTTTCATATTTTCTATCTCTGTCTCCCCGTCCTCAACTTTCATATCTTCTATCTCTGTTTGCCCGTCCTCAACTTTCATATCTTCTATCTCGGTCTCACCGTCCTCAACTTTCATATCTTCTATCTCTGTCTCCCCGTCCTCAAATTTCATATCCTCTCTCTGTCTCAACGTTCTCAACTTTCACATCTTCTATCTCTGTCACCCCGTCCTCAAATTTCATATCTTCTATCTCTGTCTCACCGTCCTCAACTTTCATATCTTCTATATCTGTTTCCCCGTCCTCAACTTTCATATCTTCTATGTCTGTCTCCCCGTCCTCAACTTTCATATCTTCTATCTCTGTCTCACCGTCCTCAACTTTCATATCTTCTATCTCTGTCTCCCCGTCCTCAACTTACATATCTTCTAACTCTGTCACACCGTCCCCAACTTTCACATCTTCTATCTCTGTCTCCCCGTCCTCACCTTTCATATCTTCTATCTCAGTTTGCCCGTCCTCAAATTTCATATCTTCTATCTCTGTCTTCCCGTCCTCAACTTTCATATATTCTATTTCTGTCTCACCGTCCTCAACTTTCATATCTTCTATATCTGTCTCCCCGTCCTCAACTTTCATATATTCTATATCTGTCTCCCCGTCCTCAACTTTCATGTCTTTCTCTCTGTTTGCCCGTCCTCAATTTTCATATCTTCTCTCTCTGTCTAACCGTCCTCAACTTTCATATTTTCTATCTCTGTCTCCCCGTCCTCATCTTTCATATCTTCTATCTCTGTTTGCCCGTCCTCAACTTTCATATCTTCTATCTTGGTCTCACCGTCCACAAATTTCATATCTTCTATCTCTGTTTGCCCGTCCTCAATTTTCATTTCTTTTATCTCGGTCTTCCCGTGCTCAACTTTCATATCTTCTATCTCTGTTTGCCCGTCCTCAGCTTCCATAGCTTCTATCTCTGTCTCCCCGTCCTCAACTTTCATATCTTCTATCTCTGTCTCACCGTCCTCAACTTTCATATCTTATATCTCTGTCTCACCGTCCTCAACTTTCATATCTTCTATCTCTGTTTGCCCGTCCTCAACTTTCATATCTTCTATCTCTGTCTCCCCGTCCTCAACTTTCATATCTTCTATCTCTGTTTGCCCGTCCTAAACTTTCATATCTTCTATATCTGTCTCCCCGTCCTCAACTTTTATATCTTCTATCTCTGTCTCACCGTCCTCAACTTTCATATCTTCTATCTCTGTTTGTCCGCCCTCAAATTTCATATTTTCTATCTCGGTCTCACCGTCCCCAACTTTCATATCTTCTATCTCTGTCTGCCCGTCCTCACTTTTCATATCTTCTATCTCGGTTCTATCTCTGTCTTTCCGTCCTCAACTTTCAAATCTTCTATCTCTGTTTGCCCGTCCTCAACTTTCATATCAGCTATCTTGGTCTCACCGTCCTCAACTTTCATATCTTCTATCTCTGTTTGCCCGTCCTCAACTTTCATATCTTCTATCTCGGTCTCACCATCCTCAACTTTCATATCTTCTATCTCGGTCTCACCATCCTCAACTTTCCTATCTTCTATCTCTATTTGCTCGTCCTCAACTTTCATATCTTCTATCTCTGTCTCACCGTCCTCAAATTTCATATCCTCTCTCTGTCTCAACGTCCTCAACTTTCACATCTTCTATCTCTGTCTCCCCGTCCTGAAATTTCATATCTTCTATTTCTGTCTCACCGTCCTCAACTTTCATATCTTCTATATCTGTCTCCCCGTCCTCAACTTTCATATCTTCTATATCTGTCTCCCCGTCCTCAACGTTCATATCTTTTCTCTCTGTTTACCCGTCCTCAACTTTCATATCTTCTATCTCTGTCTAACCGTCCTTAACTTTCATATTTTCTATCTCTGTCTCCCCGTCCTCAACTTTCATATCTTCTATCTCGGTCTCACCGTCCTCAACTTTCATATATTCTATCTCTTTCTCCCCGTCCTCAAATTTCATATCCTCTCTCTGTCTCAACGTTCTCAACTTTTACATCTTCTATCTCTGTCACCCCGTCCTCAAAAGTCATATCTTCTATCTCTGTCTCACCGTCCTCAACTTTCATATCTTCTATATCTGTTTCCCCGTCCTCAACTTTCATATCTTCTATGTCTGTCTCCCCGTCCTCAACTTTCATATCTTCTATCTCTGTCTCACCGTCCTCAACTTTCATATCTTCTATCTCTGTCTCCCCGTCCTCAACTTACATATCTTCTAACTCTGTCACACCGTCCCCAACTTTCACATCTTCTATCTCTGTCTCCCCGTCCTCACCTTTCATATCTTCTATCTCAGTTTGCCCGTCCTCAAATTTCATATCTTCTATCTCTGTCTTCCCGTCCTCAACTTTCATATATTCTATTTCTGTCTCACCGTCCTCAACTTTCATATCTTCTATATCTGTCTCCCTATCCTCAACTTTCATATATTCTATATATGTCTCCCCGTCCTCAACTTTCATATCTTTCTCTCTGTTTGCCCGTCCTCAATTTTCATATCTTCTATTTCTGTCTAACCGTCCTCAACTTTCATATTTTCTATCTCTGTCTCCCCGTCCTCATCTTTCATATCTTCTATCTCTGTTTGCCCGTCCTCAACTTTCATATCTTCTATCTTGGTCTCACCGTCCACAAATTTCATATCTTCTATCTCTGTTTGCCCGTCCTCAATTTTCATTTCTTTTATCTCGGTCTTCCCGTGCTCAACTTTCATATCTTCTATCTCTGTTTGCCCGTCCTCAGCTTCCATATCTTCTATCTCTGTCTCCCCGTCCTCAACTTTCATAACTTTTTTCTCTGTCTCACCGTCCTCAACTTTCATATCTTATATCTCTGTCTCACCGTCCTCAACTTTCATATCTTCTATCTCTGTTTGCCCGTCCTCAACTTTCATATCTTCTATCGCTGTCTCCCCGTCCTCAACTTTCATATCTTCTATCTCTGTTTGCCCGTCCTCAACTTTCATATCTTCTATATCTGTCTCCCCGTCCTCAACTTTTATATCTTCTATCTCTGTCTCACCGTCCTCAACTTTCATATCTTCTATCTCTGTTTGTCCGCCCTCAAATTTCATATTTTCTATCTCGGTCTCACCGTCCCCAACTTTCATATCTTCTATCTCTGTCTGCCCGTCCTCACTTTTCATATCTTCTATCTCGGTTCTATCTCTGTCTTTCCGTCCTCAACTTTCAAATCTTCTATCTCTGTTTGCCCGTCCTCAACTTTCATATCAGCTATCTCGGTCTCACCGTCCTCAACTTTCATATCTTCTATCTCTGTTTGCCCGTCCTCAACTTTCATATCTTCTATCTCGGTCTCACCATCCTCAACTTTCATATCTTCTATCTCGGTCTCACCATCCTCAATCTTCTATCTCTGTCTGCCCGTCCTCAACTTTTCATATCTTCTATCTCGGTTCTATCTCTGTCTTTCCGTCCTCAACTTTCAAATCTTCTATCTCTATTTGCTCGTCCTCAACTTTCATATCTTCTATCTCTGTCTCCCCGTCCTCAACTTTCATATCTTCTATCTCTGTTTGCCCGTCCTCAACTTTCATATCTTCTATATCTGTCTCCCCGTCCTCAACTTTTATATCTTCTATCTCTGTTTGTCCGCCCTCAAATTTCATATTTTCTATCTCGGTCTCACCGTCCCCAACTTTCATATCTTCTATCTCTGTCTGCCCGTCCTCACTTTTCATATCTTCTATCTCAATTCTATCTCTGTCTTTCCGTCCTCAACTTTCAAATCTTCTATCTCTGTTTGCCCGTCCTCAACTTTCATATCAGCTATCTCGGTCTCACCGTCCTCAACTTTCATATCTTCTATCTCTGTTTGCCCGTCCTCAACTTTCATATCTTCTATCTCGGTCTCACCATCCTCAACTTTCATATCTTCTATCTCGGTCTCACCATCCTCAACTTTCATATCTTCTATCTCTATTTGCTCGTCCTCAACTTTCATATCTTTTATCTCTGTCTCCCCGTCCTCAACTTTCATATCTTCTATCTCTGTTTGCCCGCCCTCAATTTTCATATTTTCTATCTCGGTCTCACCGTCCCAAACTTTCATATCTTCTGTCTCGGTCTCCCCGTCCTCAACTTTCATATCTTCTTTCTCTGTCTCCCCGTCCTCAACTTTCATATCTTCTTTCTCTGTTTGCCCGTCCACAAATTTCATATCTCCGATCTCGGTCTCACCGTTCCCAACTTTCATATCTTCTGTCTCTGTCTCCCCGTCTTCAACTTTATCATTTTCTATCTCTGTCTCCCCGTCCTCAACTTTCATATCTTCTATCTCTGTCTCCCCGTCCTCAACTTTCATATCTTCTATCTCTGTCTCCCCGTCCACAACTTTCATATCTTCTATCTCTGTTTGCCCGTCCTCAAATTTCATATCTTCTATCTCGGTCTCACCGTCCCCAACTTTCATATCTTCTGTCTCTGTCTCCCCGTCCTCAACTTTCATATCTTCTATCTCTGTCTCCCCGTCCTCAACTTTCATATCCTCTATATCTGTCTTCCCGTCCTCAACTTTCATATCTTCTATCTTTGTCTCCCCGTCCTCAACTTTCATATCTGCTATCTCTGTCTTCCCGTCCACAACTTTCATATCTTCTATCTCTGTCTCCCCGTCCTCAACTTTCATATCTTCTATCTCTTTTCTCCCTTTCTCTTGGAGGCGGCACAAAATGACCCACAAGGGATGACGTTTCGTTAAACCCAACACAACCAATCCACAACCATCAATTGGGCAGCTGATTTTGAGACTAATGAACCCTTCATTCGCTTATCACCTCCAGCATATGATTTGCAAAGTATGATTTCAGAGAAAATAAAGCTTGAAATTACATGAAATTCGTCTGCTAAATTCACACGGCATGCTGAATTCACATGCAATTAAGCCAGCGCATGATAAAATTTACAAGTATGCTTGAGCGACCAGCGAAGACTAAGATCGGCCTACACGTTCTTGTCAAAGTGAATGTGTGCGCATGTTAATTAGAGTCTCTGTTTTATTGTAGGTTTTGTCATGCGCCGGCTCAATTACGAGCATTCGGAAAAAACGCCGCCTTCAGCAGCGATCTGAAATTATACGAGGACCATTTTAAGGAGAATGGGAACACCTGCCAGATTTTTCCGCCATTTTTCTAAGGGAGACAACTTGCTGGACTTCCTGTTAGCGTTTCTGTAATCCCTCCCCATTGAAAAAGGGGTCTCAGTCTTAAAGGAATGAATTTGCTCCTAAGGACTGAGAAGCAAATTCTTTGACCCCTACTGACATGGGAGACATAAATACCTTTGCAGGAGTTGCCTCCCCTGAAGGTTTTTCCATTCCCCTTTAAAGTCCTGAGACTGAAACTTGCATAAGAAAATTATATTAACTTTCGAAAAAGAGTACAAATTCGCTAGAACTGGTATGACTGACTAATCAACTGCTTCAACGCACGCAGAAACATGATGCATGTATGGACAATGGCGCATTTTAGCAAGTTGTATGCAATAGAATCAGACGAGAATTCCTATGTTGTTCTGGACCCTTATTTTTTGCAGTGCATTTTTACGGCTATTTTTTTATTTATTTACTTTTTGATCTGCATATCGCTATTACGCAAACACGCCTATACAAATACATTGCCACCTTTATCGCCGGAATAATGAAAATTTTAGAATGAAAAATTGCGATATTTTGCAGAAATAAGAAAAATAAGGTATACCCCCGGAAACCACAGTTTTACTATATAAAAGTGGGTTTCAAGGGGGTCAAAATTATATAGGCGTGTTTTCGTGATGGCGGTGACGTCACCCACATAATTTTTCTTCAGCTCTATTGCATACTTTTGACTGACCTTTGCATTTGGCTACCTTTACCACATGAAATGGTGGTCATATTGACACAGGCCATTCAAGTGCTTATCCTTGTTTTGAAAAAAAAAAAAAAAAAAAAAAAAATACACGTGTTTGTAAAATCTGGATATTTGCATTGTCAAGACCATTATATTTATGTTACTGCTCCAATATTTTTTGGAAACAATTCAAGTCTTTAAAAAATGTTATAAAGACAAAGCCGACAGATAGACCTACCTTTCAGATGCAGGTTAGCCGGGTAATTCTCGCGCATTGAACACAATATCATTTATCATATACAGCAAAATTCCGCTATTAAGACCACCTAAAATTAAGACTAATTCTGCTTTAAAAAGCTTATTTAGAAGACTGCAGTTATTCTTTCATTGATTTTTCTGCATACAGTTTCTTGTGGCCAGAGACCAGCTTTGGGACTGTTTAAAAGTGGTCTTAGAGACCACTTTTAAACAGTCGCAAAGGTAGTCTTAATAGGTGAATTTTACTGTATTTACATTTCCAGTATAAAGTCTATTGTAAACCTATACAGTAGGAGAGTTGCTAGGGCCGTCGTCAAGATTTTAATTTTTTGTAAGCTTCCGCGAAAGGGATTATTTTTATAGCAAAAAAAATTGTGAAATCGGAAGCTACTTCCGGTCATTTTAACATAAGCATACCGTCGTCACAAATGATAAAATTTGCATTCAAAAGCACAAATGAAAACATCAACACTTCCTAAAACGTTTCATTACTTCAGTTATGGTTGTCACTGAAATGGAACGTTTTCGAAGCTTCGTTTATCAGGTAACCCATATTTTTAAACAAACTTCTGGTCAAACAGTACCGGTCAGTTATTTTGGAATAAAAAAATGGTCAGAAAAAATTTTGGTTCAAATTTTCCCAAAATGTTTGTCATACATTATTCTATCTTTCAGCTGAGTATCTACACTAAAGTAAACACAGTATTGGAAATGTTGACGTCAGAAGTTGGGTCAATATTTGACCTAGTCGCAACGCTTGCACACACGAATTTTTAAATTACATGGCTGCAAAGAAAAGTATATTAAAATTTAAACGCTTAAAGAAGGCGTATTTCGTCAAAATACGTTATGGACCTTGGTTGTTAGACCACAACTAAACTAACTGTCTCTGGAATTCTTTATTTTTGTCGGTAAGTTAAGCAGTTTCACACTTTTTGATACGGCAACTGAGGTATGACCGACTCAGTATCGTAAGGAGATAGATAGATAGACAGAAGCCGTTTGTGAACACGTAGATCAGAATCAGATTTTTTATTGGTGTCACATCCTTGGACAATCCTTCACCAGATACATGCTAATCCTATGCAAAACGCATCACTAGTACGATCTCTCTCTCTCTCTCTCTCTCTCTCTCTCTCTCTCTCTCTCTCTCTCTCTCTCTCTCTCTCTCTCTCTCTCTAAGTCTATCTGACGGCATTGTATCTGTCGGTATTCCATTACTGCAGCCTGTGAGTGGTGACTGCTAAATGTTCGAGCCTTCATAAAATGACACCGACTTATAGAAAGATTGGATTAGTGTACTGCGCTTCGGTCAAAGCCTGCAGGACCACTTCTGATCTCCCCCCCCCCCCCCCCCCCCCCCTCCCTGGGCAAATGACTTTTAAACGTCGATGCAAGATCATGCTGCGTGTTTATATGCTTGGACGGGCCGACTCGCACCACTTTGCCTGGGCAGGCTGAGACCTTCTAAGCAGTTTAACAGTACTCGTGTGCGGTCGGTTTCAGCTCTGCGTGGAGGCAGCATTGTGCAGCCCAATCTATTTTTGAAAGCGCCGGTGTGCGGTGGCAAAATATACCCCTGTAAACCCCAGTTTTACTACACTTAAAAGTGGCGTTTAAAGGGTGTCAAAATTATACGGGTCTGTTTTTGTGATGGTACTCACCCATCGGGTTTTTGGTCAATGTAAATCAGTAACAGAAAGGCAATCATTACGGATGAGATGACTTATTTTGCGGCATCTTATCTGGATCTACACTGTTTGCATTCGTATGTGTGAACAGTATACTCTGTAGAAACCTTAGATTTTTAACAGCTGAGTAAAAGCCCGACCCCGCCCATTGGGACTAGAAGAAATAGCTGGGCTGCATGATGCTTCCACGCAGAGCTGAAACCGACCGCACAGGAGTACTGGTAAACCGCTGGGAGGATCTAAGCTTGCCCATTTCATCTTAATGTCGGGTAAAAGTCTCATAAAATTGGAAGCAACGTCTCTAAAATGACCTATATATTAGATGCAGTGTTGACGGGGACGGTAAACAAATACGGACTTTTTTCTCAGCATATACTCAGACGGGGACGGCCCCCGCCCATAGGGGCCTGAAGAAATATATGGGCTGCATGATGCTTCCACGCAGAGCTGAATCCGGCCCGCACACTAGTACTGGTAAAACCATAGAGGATCTAAGCCTGTCCAGGAACCGCGGTGCGAGGTGGACCGTCCATGCTAATAAACCCTATTGGTTTCAATGGGCGACAGGGCTTGATATGTCATTTCATCTCAATGTCGGGTAAAAGTCCCACAAAATTGGAAGCAACGTCTCCAAAATGACTTTTGCAGTGTTGACGGGGACGTTAAACCTCAAATCAAATAAACAAAACTCAGACGGGGTTTTAATATGACATGACATTCATTGACACGACATTCATTATCCACTAAATGTGAATTTCAAGGTGAGGCAGCTACCGTCTTCCAAAGATTACCTGCCTTAAAAGGAGAATTGGGGGGGGGGGGGGGGTTGCGCCATTGCGCTACAGCTTGTTTGTAGATATAATTTCTGCAAACAAGCTGTATCGCACTTTGTGACAAAGCCTGATAAATTACGCCATCACGAACAAAAAAAAAAAAAAAACTAAAAAGGATGAAAAAAAAAAAAAAAAAAAAACCCAAAAAACTTGCTGCTGCGAATGAAAATAAATTATCCACTTTCGGTCGGTTTCTAGGAGCATCCTCCACCGCGCGACTTTTGTGGTTCCAATTTTAGACCCAGGTATCTCTTTCTTGCGGAGAGTGCCCGGCTAACACAAAACAGCGGACCAACGTCGGGCCGACAGCGATACGACGTATTAAAGTTAGCCCAGCGTTAAGACGTCGTATCGCTGTCGGCCCGACGTTGGCCCGTTGAGCGGATGGTGCAAAACCGATCTTTTTATTGCACTTTATTTACGTCAGAGTGCAGTCAAATGATTCTTTCTCTCTCTCTCTCTTTCTCTCTCTCTCACACACACACACACACACACACACACACACACACACACACAACATCGGGCCGACGTCGGGCCGACAATGATGTCCCGAAATGCTATGCTACATGATTTTTTGTGTGTCTCTCTCTCTCTCTCTCTCTCTCTCTCTCTCTCTCTCTCTCTCTCTCTCTCTCATGATTGAGCAGCAGTGACAACTAAAATAAAGTATCATTGAGCAAACGTGATGGAAATGCTTCGAGGTGGATGGGACAAGTTCAAACTGAGGCTGCGCGTGAAATGGCAATTAACAGGGTAAGGTGCTCATTTTGTCTACATTGTTAGTCTATATTGTTAGTTGACCTTGATTATTAGATGGGTATTATAAGGTAGTATTGGTTTTTCGTATATGACGTCAGTACAAATGTATACGTCACATGTTTTTGTTGTTGTTGTTGGCAATACACCTATTATGGCATGGAAATGCAAATATTGACAGGCTCTTCGAGGCTATTTTTGACTTAAATGGAAAAAATAAATTAAACATCGTGTGTGTATTGGAGTTCAGATTTGCCGTTGAAACCTGATGAACTGCAGGCGGGGTAAACAAATCAGTAGCTGGGGAAATACTTCAGGGTTAGTCCTTTCGTCTCATTATTTTCCTGTGTTTACAGCCATGTTGGATGGCTTTTGTTCCTGTTCAACGAACGGAACTAGTTCAGTTTTTTTGGAATAAAAAAATGGTCAGACATAGATTTTCCTGAAATTTAACTCAGTTGCAGATTATTCAATTTCCGATTTAATGATTACGGTGAAAATTTTCCAGTTTATCGCTAAATATATTAATTTTTGTCTTTTCTGAACCCACTGAAACGACCCAGATTTCTTTCACGTTTACCGCATTTTTATACACACTTTTTGCTGAGAATCGTGTTTGTTTTGTATTTCATCGGAAAGAAATGCGCACAAAGTTTCATATCTGTCTATTTTTCAAAGGTGAATTTTATCAAACAGGCTGTGTCAAAAGCATGAAATTCAGACTCGACAGGCATTTTCATCTTTGAATTATAGTCCCATCGAATTTTGGCACGAGAAAAATGTTTTTAAATCTACCTACGCCGGCCTCTGAGATTCGCTACTGATAGAAAACGATGTAGTTCATACTTCCATGAACGCTTCGAGTCACGTGATTTTCAGTGACGTCAACTGACGTCAGTCTAAGCCATGGTTCTCTGCGGGCGTTGATGACGTCAACGTTATTCCGCTCTTTGTAGAAAAAAAAAAAAAAAACAGCGTGTAAATGTATTTAAGCTTTAAAAATTTGCCCTATAAGCATTTTGTCGCCCAGTGATGAGGGACAAAGACTGTAAATATAAAAAATAAACTTGATTTTTTCTGCTTTTCCACAGTGGATTATAATATGACGTCGTTGATAAGCAGTGGATAGCGTCGTGTAATAAAAAGCATACGCCATGTGTAATAACATTTTGGTGGGATTAAGTAACGCCATGACGACGTCCATGTAAACAGTGCCTTATTTTGCGAAAAAAATTGTCAAATTCAAAGGCGATAAAATCCAATTTAAAGTGGTCATATGATAAACAAACTCCTACACTCATAGTCGTTTCATATGAAATTTATGAAACGAGCCGTTTCATAAATATCATATGAAATGACCACGAGTGTAAGATCCTCTATTTCTGCAGATGAAGCTTTCAGAATGTGCAAGAAACAATCTTCAAAAGCAATGCAAATGATGTGGAATTAGCTAAATTCCTTTGAAATGATTTTTCAAATGCATGTTCCGTTGCAAGCACAGCATTTGATCCTCTGCAAATTCAAATTAAAAATGATTCTGTATAATTCATTTTGAGCAAGGGAGTAGATTAAAATGCAGTAAATCATAGTTTCATAGAAGTGCATTTTGATTTAAGACGCTTTTAGCTGGAAGAATATTGCCTCAAATATGCTTTGTCATCAGCTTTTGTATGCAACAGAATTGAGGTGAAATTCTACAAATGAAACACGTGTTCCCAAGTCTTCAAAGGAAAGACAAACTGCTCGTACTTCATTGAATGTCGCATATTGTTTGTGCCTGGATGGTCTAGAGGATTCTAGTGCGGACTCGAGCCAGGCTCGGGTCACTTGTGAGACGCAAGGTTCTGCAATGGAAAGTCAGGTGTTGTTGTTTTTTTTCGGGTACTCCGGTTTTCGCCCACCTCTGATTAACGAATCGACTGGAGTTAGTGAAATCGTCTTGAAAGGGCCTTAACCAAAATAAAGAGAAAAAAAAAAAGAAAAGAAAAGAAAACGTAGCATATATTAGAAACAGTTAATGCTTTTATTGCCACCAAGTATCCATTAACAAATACTTGCCTGTCTTCATTTATTTTCTTTTTTTTAGAAGCCTCCGTGGTGTAGTGGCTACGCTACTCGCCTTGTAAACCAGGGGTCGCAGGATCGATCCCGTGCTCCTCCAGACTTTCGGCTGAGTCTTTAAACCGAGGTTCCGTCTCCGTATGACCTTAGCTGTTGGTGTGACGTAAAACTCCAACACTCACTCACTCACTCACTTCATTTATCTTCTTAGGACTGCCCTAGATAATGCGAGCGTCAGGGGGGTCCTAGTACCATTTCTTACGCCTTTGGAATGGATCGGCCTGAAAATGAACCCGCGACATACCAGCCTGAGGCGGACGCTCTACCACTGAGTTATCGGACCGACAGACCGTCTTTCTCTTGTTGCTGAATGTCTTTGAAATCGGGGTGCCTTGGGGGCTAGGGTTCATTTAAAAAAAAAACGAGCTTCTTCCTCCAATCGGATTTGGGGTGGGGGTGGGGGTTGGTTGGGGGGTGTAGTATCTAATAGTAGTCTTTTTTAATCTCTTCGAAATTTGGAGCTTTTCTTATATCTCCTGGGGGAATAGGCATAGCCAACAGGTAACGTGGGTATTTGTTGCTAACTGATCGACAAATTTTCCTATCTCTCAATATAAACAGGCTGTGTGTATTCATTTGAACCGCCTCACCGAGGCGGTTCAAATGAATACCCACAACATAGGGTTTTCTATAGAACTGACAAAATATTCATAATTGTCACAAAAAAAACAAACACCTCAACTGTTTCTCTTACAGCGTGTGATTTTTTTTCTTTTCGGAAATTTCTCATGATTCAATGTAGAGCCATACTGACAAAGGAAACAAAGGCTGGAAAATGGTACTGAACCTCGACTTGTACCATTAACCCCTTAAGAGTTGCTTCCCCCGAAAATGTATCAATGCTCCTAAACGTTTATCTAAATTGTGAAAAGGAACCGCGAGATAGTGACTCAGCATGAATAGATTCATCCTAAAAAAACTCAATTTTAAGGGGAATGGATACACCTCCTGGGGGAGGTAACACTTCCTTATTATAATGTCACTAATCAAGTAATTTCGTATTGGCACAGGTACAGGTCCGAGGGCCAATGCAGGTGAACGAGGACCTGTAACTGGGTCAATACGAAATTACTTGATTAAAGACAATTATATTAATTGATACAATTAAAGAAACATTTGACCTCACTTGACCTCAGTTAATATTGGATGACCTGGTGTTAATACAGATGACCTCCGATCAATACAGGATAGTCAATTAATAAATTGCGTTAACACACCCGTCTTGCAAAATGTATTCTTTCATTTCTCCTAAATGGCTACTTATCCGATGAAAAGTTGTGATATTGTTAAAGTGCTCACTCATAGGGGCTTGAATCATGAAAAAATTGAAATTTTTTTTTTTTTTTTTTTTTTGGAACTATAATAGAGACAAGGGGGGAAACTTCGGCTCAATTTTTTGGGGGTTACCTCATTTTACCCAGTGTACCTTTTTCGCAAATGCAATTTTTTACCTGCTTATTATGAATTATACAAGTTAAATAAGTCCACTTTGCAAAAATAATCCGCCTCTGTCTGCCACTTGCAGGAAACATGTTTTTCTCGCATGGATTAACTCAGCAAAGCAAAATTCGGCATAGACGTGTGACAAAAATTTTGAGGTTTTCATCAATCACAACCGAACTAGTGATACGGGGGAAACTTTTTTCACTTTCATCCGTTGTCTTTCATTTAACTTTAGCTCGCTTTGCCAATTTGAATCCAAAAAGATGTACTCGCAGCTCTAAATATAGATTTTGCAACTTTTGCTTCACTTTCCGCAGTGTTCTGTCAATGATCGGTACAGAAACCCGAGCGCTTGCCATAATCGTGTTTAAAAGGCGGGACGTGCAGGACAGATATAATCCGGAACTTCGGAAACTACGCCCGGCAGTGGATTTGTTACTTTTAAAATGTGTGTGATAGCCTTGATTTCTCCTTTGATTTATTTTTTCAATGTAACATATTCTGCTAGGACTACGTATACACGTATTACGCAGATAAGATAACTGGATGGTGTTTCTACGTATAATGGGTTGTGCTCTGGGAATTTTGTATTGTATCGCTTTGCGGTCAACTTCCAATCAGCCGCTGTAACTTTTTTGACACATGCGCAGAAAAGGAAATAAAATGTTTACTAAAAAGCAGAAGACGGCCTTTGATCTGACAAAAAAAAAAAAAAAAAAAAAAAACAAGGCCCAACTGCCTTGTTTATGTCCAGGCTGGGACGGGCACAACCTACGTTATCGAGTAGATTGCCAGAGAGCTCCGTATTGAAGGGAAATGTTTGTCAGTTTCTTGCACAACGGGTATCGTATAAATCTATGTGTTTTTGGCAGAGTGCTTAAGAACGTGTGTACATGACGTTTGTTTGTTTGTTTGATTTGAGGTTTAACGTCCCCGTCAACACTGTAAAGGTCATTTTGGAGACGTTGCTTCCAATTTTGTGGGACTTTTACCCGACATTGAGATGAAATGACATCTCAAGCCCTGTCGCCCAATGAAACCAATAGGGTTTATTGGCATGGACGGTCCGCCTCGCAATGCGGTTCCTGGACAGGCTTAGATCCTCTAAGCGGTTTACCAGTACTAGTGGGGGCCAGATTCAGCTCTGCGTGGAAGCATCATGCAGCCCATATATTTCTTCAAGCCCCTATGGGCGGGGGCCGCTGTGTACATGACGTCGTCACCTTATGTTTAAACGCTCGTTCCCGGTACACGGCGGCGGTTAGCTAAGCAAAAAAAAAAATAAATAAAAATGCAGCGGTGTTAAGCCAAACGGTTCAGAATTTTAGTTAAAAGAGATACGGCTATATAGAAATACTTTGAAATTGTTTTACAAATTTAAACTCATAGTGGTCGGAATGACTGACGACTTTAAGCGTGTGTTCTAATATTGTTACCTAAATAACAATGGCTGTTTTGGTGCCAATAGGCCTGTGGGAATTTTCCTTCTTTTTTTCTTTGTGATAAGTGGAAACCAAGGAAAAAGCGTTTCAACATGTATTTTGTCTAATGTTTGCTGTTCTCTCTCTCTCTCTCTCTCTCTCTCTCTCTCTCTCTCTCTCTCTCTCTCTCTCTCTCTCTCTCTCTCTCAGATATTTGGATTAAATCTGTGGAGGTCTTAAGATTAAGTAGAGGGGTATGGAAATATTGTGTACTGTTCATTCCAGAGGTAGAAAGAACGGTGTACAGACCTAAACTGCATCAACCTGGCCCAAGGATTATAAAACTTTTTTTCATGCTCAACTGATAGGGTATGAAATTTATCCGGCTCATAAATAAAAAAATGTAATGTGAATCACATAGAAAACAGTGTAGTTCATACTTCCGTGAACGCATCGAGTCACATGATTTTCAGTGACATCAAGTGACGTCATTCTAAACCATGGTTCTCTACGGACGTTGGTGAGGTCAACGTTGTTCCTCTCTTTGTAGTAAAATGGCGTGTAAATGTTTTTTTTTTTCAGTTTAAAAAGTTTGCCCTATAAGCATTATCTTTCGCCCAGTGATGAGGGGCAAAGAATGTATTTATAAAACAATAAACTTAATATTTCTGCTTTTCATGAAAGTATGAACGACAGCGAGTCGCTAACAAAGTTTACATGAACCCCTTCGGGGTTCACTTACTTTGCACACAACCCACTGCGTTCGTACTATCATGAACAGCAGAAAAATAAATTTCATTTCTTAAGTGTTTGTTTTCTTTGCCTCATATTGCTGCCTCACTCTAGGGTTTATTAGCTATCTCATTATGTCAGTCATTGCAAAACACCCACATTGAGCCGGAGGTAATTTTGTTTTCAAAACGTTTTCTGTAGCATGTTTTGTTATCCATGCAATTAGGGGAGCAGCTTCTCAGTTTCCCCTTAAATGTACATTTTTAACAGTCAGAATGACATGTCCTTATCAACTTTTAATGAAATGGACATTCAATTTGTCATCAAACTGCTGTCAAGTGTCAAAGAAAGCAGGTCATGAAATGTACATGCAATGGTTTTTATTTCATGCGTAGCACTTTACATGTAAACGGATGCTTTAGACACAAACTTTAGTGGCTCACTGGAAAAATGATGACGATATTTTTCAGGCGGTATGAATATTAAAATACTGACATTTTGTTGTGTTACATTGGTGTGAATGTGCTTTATCGCTTATTAATTTCTGTATGTTTGTGCAGTTCACAACGCATTCTTTAAAGTTTTCGGACCTGCCCATCGGGGCTAAAGAAATAGGTGGGTTGCGTGACGCTTCCAAGCAGAGCTGAAACCGACCGCACGCAAGTACTGCTAAACCGCTCAGAGAATCTATGCCTGCCCGGGCAAAGCGGTGCGAGTCAGACCGTTCATGCTTATAAACCCTATTGGTTTCATTGGGCGACAGGGCCTGAGATGTCATTTCATCTCAATGTCGAGTAAAAGTCCCACAAAATGGATTCAACGTCTCCAAAATGACCTGTTGATGGGCACTTTAAACATCTAATCAAACAAATAAATTCCTTAAAGTGTTTGGGTGAGAAAATAATTAATATTGCGGTCGTGCCTTCGGGCTCGTTTTCAGTGAATTTAAGTCTCATGCTCGACAAAATCCTACATGATACTTAACTAAACTGAAAACTTGCTTGAAAATTATTTGTTTCGGCCTCAATCCCAGCATACATTCTATTATTCAGTTCTTATCTAAGCAGGAAACGGCCCCGCCCATCGGGGCATGAAGAAATGATGCTTCCACGCAGAGCTGAAACCGACCCGCACACGAGTAATGGTAATCCGCTTAGAGCATCTAAGCCTGCCCAGGCAAAGTGGTGCGAGTCGGCCCGTCCATGTTAATTAACCCTATTGGTTCATTGGGCGGCAGGGCTTGAGATGTCATTTCATCTTAAGGTCGGGTAAAAGTCCCACAAAAATGGAAGCAGCGTCTCCAAAATAACCTTTGCAGTGTTGACGGGGACGTTAAACCTCAAATCAAACAAACAAATCTAAGCAGGGAAATTTATGAACTGTTAGTATTTAAAAATAGCATTACAAATTTAACGCTCGACTGAATTGAGCATGAAAAACGTTTTATAACCTTTTAATAGCCTGGTCGAGAAACACTAAGATTGGAATGCCGCTTTACTCAACAGCACCAAAATTAAATCTCCTATATATTGAAAAGGCCCCATTTCTCACTTACTTTCCAATACACTCTAGGCTAATACAAGTACTTTTTCAACAGATCTAAGCACCTCACAATCAAACCTTTCATAAAAGTCATCTATTTTAAGGCATTCAAGAGTTCTGCAACGGAAGGCCTGGTGTTTTTTTTTTATTATTATTTACCGGATACTACGGTCTTCGACCACATGTGATTATGAGTGAAATAAACTCGAAAGGACCGTAAAATGATCCCCGCTCCACCCCCCCCCCCCCCCCCACCCTTACTCACCCCCCCCCCCCCCCCCCAAAAAAAAAAAAAATATATCAAGGTTGATATGCTCTGGCTTATTCTGACCTTTTTTGTTTGCCGTGTTGTGGTGAGTTGTGGTGCCTATTCAGATATTAATACAAACTTGCTGAGCAGAAGAATTGAGCAGTGTTTTTTTTTTTTTTACCCAAGTCCCTACATCAATGGATTTGGCCGAATTCATAAATAGATGCGTCCACTTCAGAAACTCGCGGATGAGAGAGCATGTGTGGGCTGCACTGTAGGGGTTCTGTCCCCTTAAATCCCTGTTGGAAAAGAACCCATTGGGCAAACTTAAGTAGTGCTTATTGTCATTTACTGGCCATTAGCGACCCAGGATCAAAATTTCTGATAAAAAGGAATATGTTGCAATAGGGAACAAATTGTTTCCATGCTGCATCATTTTGAACATTTACGTATTGGTGGCATTTTTAACAAGCTGGCTGTTTTTTTTTTCTGTCTACACAAGCATGGGTGAAACTGTTTTGAAAATAACACAAAACGTCCACGATTTCAACAAAAAATACATTTTACTTTTTCTGAGTCCGGTAAGAAGATAACTACGGCTAATCCCTGCCTTCCTAAATTTAGCCACCCACCTAGCTCAGTGCCTCAGATGCTAAAGGTCCCAGGTTCGATCCCCAGCAGCGGTGACAAAATTTCGGCATCAGAACACGTTCCATTGGCATCATAAATTTTGCAGGTATGAATATCATAAAGTGCATCGTCCTTCGAATCTGGACGTTAACTGGAGACCCCCTGTGCAGGGAGAACCATCCCCTGTGCAGGTTAAAGAACCCTACCGTAATTACATGGTGACTGTGTACTCTTTCAGCCTTCAAAACTGGAGTATATGCAGTATACATCGTCTGTGTCCCCTCTTGGGGTTTAGTTGAAAATGGAAGAAAAATAGCGATAATGCTCATTTGTCACTACTTCGAACGGTATAAAAAGTAAACAGCACCGGTCGTTCCGGTCGTTAGTTCATCGATAGAGTAGCCCGGAATCAGCAGAAAAACCAAGCTTCGCGACGATTGTTTTCTTGATCTGTTACAAAAAGCGATGCAAAAGTAGTAAAATCTAAATTTAGAGCTGCAAATACATCATTTTGGATTCAAATTGGTCAAGAGAGGTTCATTTTAATGAAAGACATCAGTTGAAAGCGAAAAAAGTTTCCTCCGTAACACTAGTTCGCTTGTGATTGATGAAAACCTGAAAATTTTTGTCACACGTTTATGCCGAATTTTGCTTTGCTGGGTTAATCCATGCGAGAAAAACATGTTTCTTGCAAGTGACAGACAGAGGTGGATTATTGTTGCAAAGTGGACATATTTAACGTGTATATTTCGTAATAAGCAGGTGAAAAACTGCATTTTCGAAAAAGATACACTGGGTAAAATGAGGTAACCCCCCCAAAAATGGAGCCGAAGTTTCCCCCCTTGTCTCTAATATCGTACCAAAAAAAAAAAAAAAAAATTTTTTTTTTTCATTTTGTTCATGATTCAAGCCCCTATGGCTCACTGAAGCGGTTCTAGCGAGTAACCGCAACCTTTGTCTTGGAGCAGAAATAAGAAAATTAAAGTACACCTCTGTAAACCCCAGCTTTCTCTTATTTTAAAGAAGTGGAGTTTGAAGGGTGTATTTCACGGACTTGGTCCAAGTCTTGATTTGTTTGTTTGTTTGAATTTAGATTTAACGTCCCCGTCAACACTATTTAGGTCATTTTGGAGACGTTGCTTCCGATTTTGTGTGACTTTTTACCCGACATTGAGATGAAATGACATCTCAAGCCCTGCCGCCCAATGAAACCAAAAGCCTTATATGCACTGGGCTGTCTGACTCACATCACTTGCCTGGGCAGGCTTAGTCTTTCTAAGCGGGTTACGAGTACTCATGTGTGGTCAGTTTCAACTCTGCGTTGAAGCACCATGCAGCCCAATCAATTTCTCCAAGCCCCGATGGGCGGGGGCGAGGGTCAAGCCTTGAAGGAATACGATTAGATTAAACATAGTTTATTGCATTTTGCAGGGACTGGAC
Source organism: Lucinisca nassula (assembly GCA_963580285.1). Lineage (NCBI taxonomy): Eukaryota > Metazoa > Mollusca > Bivalvia > Lucinida > Lucinidae > Lucinisca > Lucinisca nassula. Next base: position 15,839,366 of record OY757016.1, read on the forward strand.
CACCGGGCTGATATCGCCTGCATCTCGGGCCATACCAACCCGGCGGTTCAGGCCCTGGCCCTCGAACAGTCCATAAAACTTGATAGTACCCTCGGGTTAAATGACGTTACACCACTAAATAACAGCGACGCCCTATGGTGTCATACATTTACGAGTGCACAGGCTCAATTATACTGCGAACACAACAATATGATTCTCCTAAATCTTTATTAAACTGTACAGATGCGTCACTCTCATGAAGATGAGACCTGCCTAGCTACTATTGTAGGCATTATCGAATACTAGCATTTAAATATATTTTCCCGATCACTCTGTAGCTAGCCAAAGATCCCTAAGTTTTTCATATGATCAGAGATTGGGTTTCTGCGCAGTCTGATCGGAAATTTCGCTGGACGCATGTGTGATTTTGTATGTTTAGCCGTACCGGAGTTCAGCTGTCTACACTTTATTGATAGCTCTTATGGTCTTACAAACAATGCCAATTTCCAAGTCTCCCTAAACCTTACATGCTTTGTGTCTCATACAAGGAACATTTGCAAACAATGTAGTCCAAGATCAGGCGCCGCAGCACGCGGCGTCTGATCAGGGTCTACTATGTTTGCCTACAGTATAACCTTTTTCTTAAACAAAGATCAACAAAACAAATCAGGCTTCCCTAAAACTCGACACGGACATGTCCAGTCATAGCTCTTAACCCTTTTTGTACCAACCTTATATATATGGCAGGAGTCCATTTCAAAATTAAGGGGTGTCAGGTTGTGTTTTCTTCAAAATTTATTCAGGAAATGGCTGACATTTTTGCAAACAGTGTAGGCCCTGATCAGACGCCGCGTTCTGCGGCGTCTGATCTTGGTCTGCACTGTTTGCCAAGGTACCCCTTTAGTGGTTTCTGGTACTGAAAGGGTTAACTGGAAAATTCTATCAGCAATTCATGGGTTAATCAGAAATCTACATCTTTCATCATCATTTTCGGATATTCTGATGTTTTGTTTCTCCCAAATGATCCTTACACGAATTGAAATGAATTACATAAAAGAAGAGAATTTTCGTTATCTCAAAATAAGCGGTAATAAAGCCTATAAAGGAGCCAAAGTTGTCCAAGAAAAGAAACAATACGATTAAAATAAATAAATTAAAAGATGAGATGGTCGCCGCCAAATAAAAGAATGAAACATTTAAAGTGTACACGTACCTTCGAGCATTTCGCATTATGCGCGTCTGACTGGTGATCAGGAGGGCGCGGGTTCGATATCTGCCGGGGTCGGCAACATTCTTTCGTGGGAATTGATCATGAAATCTTTTCTACGTCATTCTCCCCCTTCCGCTGATTCAAGAAGGACAGTTGTCAGTTTCTGGCGAAAGAATGTACACTGTACCTGTTATCCGCTTACGTATAAAAAGTAGAAGTAAAACAAAGATCGGGAATCGATACAATTAACTTACTCCACCAATCAAAGACACCAAAGGGAAAGAAACACAAACATGAAGCGACCAGACCATAATGGAAACCTAAACAAAGGAAGGCCATAAGGACAGATACCTTCCTACAAAATGGCCATCCAAAATTTAAAATGACACAAGTGATACACACAGTAAGTAACAAACAACAACATAAATAAACCGCCACATAAGAACCGCCTTGGAACGGTCAGTGGAAAGAATTCCAATGGGGTGCTTAAATCGATTTTGCATGGCCATAATCCTCGCCCTTACCTCTGTCGCGGTATATACTAATTTTTTTAGTCCGCATGAAGGCTTCCTAACTCATCAGTGTAAAATCTCAGAGAACATACAAATAAAAAAACTACAGAGATGAAACAAGGTTGAGGACTCGACAGCCTACAACAACAGAATTGCTGGAGCAAAAGAAAACCAACAGTTAGACTCCGAGGGGCCCGACCAAAGACGGAGCATCAGGCGCCAACCAACATAAAGAATACTAAAATAAAATAAAATTCCATTTATGCTTTTACGCTGAAACCGTCATATAATCTTAAGCCCGACCCACCGGTGTGCAATCAAAGAGGGAAGCAAAGTTGCCAACCGTGTTTGGGTAAACCAGCATGCATGCAGTCTGTTTTATAACATTTATGTTGTACCCAATCGTTATATATCGACGAACGATTTTACGAAATTGGGTACTAAAGTCATTACAGGCAAGTATTTTTCTAAATTTATATACTAAGTCATCATAGAATTCCAGTTCCGATAGGCCATGTTGCAGAAGTGTTTTAAGTCCAACATTGAATTTTGAAACCAAATCAGAATGACGTCTATAAAACTTAGAAAAGGCTTTACGTAGTTTATGATACCGATACCCCTGATTAAGAAGTTTAGCGGTTAATAACACTCTAGCGAATCGAATTAACTGCGAAATATAAACCCCGTACGATGTCGCACGAGGAACATCACCGTCCAAAAAAGGAAAATTTACAATCTCGAAATCAAAATCATCACGTTTATCATAAATTTTGCAAGAAACAAATCCATCTACAATAGATAAATATAAATCCAAAAGGGGGCCTCGGTATCAGAGGAATTTGCCTTGTTTAACTGAAGTTCTAGGGGATAAATCTGACTTATCAAACCATCAAAGTAAGTATTGTCAATATTTAATAAATCATCTAAATATCTAGAAGTAGAACTAAAAGCTTCAATAATTTCAGATTGGTTATCAATGGAAAGCGACAACATGAATAAAAATCAAAAAATGAGTTCCTTTAAGAGCAATGAAAACATTCATAAGAAAGAAGATGGGTCATACTACGTAGTTTCGGCTAATAAAGCCTCATCAGTGACCCTGTTATGATCCGGCAAAGAAAGCCAGAGGAAACATACTGCAATTTTGCGATTTTCGAATAGGCAGTTGATACAAAGACTGATAAAAATCAAAATGGGGTCCAAATAATTAAAAACCTGTCTAGAATATGAGTCTAACCAATAATTTATTTCTGATTTCTCAGAATATTCACGCTGATCTCAAAGGACCAAAAGTAAAATATAAACTGCACTATGGTTGATGTACGGGGAGACGTTTTACGGCCGCCACACGGCACAACACCAGCTGCAGTGAAGGCAAATAAAAATCAAAAAATGAGTTCCTTTAAGAGCAATGAAAACATTCATAAGAAAGAAGATGGGTCATACTACGTAATTTCGGCTAATAAAGCCTCATCAGTGACCCTGTAATGATCCGGCAAAGAAAGCCAGAGGAAACATACTGCAATTTTGCGATATTCGAATAGGCAGTTGAAACAAAGACTGATAAAAATCAAAATGGGGTCCAAATAATTAAAAACCTGTCTAGAATATGAGTCTAAACCAATAATTTATTTCTGATTTCTCAGAATATTCACGCTGATCTCAAAGGACCAAAAGTAAAATACAAAACTGCACTATGGTTGATGTACGGGGAGACGTTTTACGGCCGCCACACGGCACAACACCAGCTGCAGTGAAGGCAAATAAAAATCAAAAAATGAGTTCCTTTAAGAGCAATGAAAACATTCATAAGAAAGAAGATGGGTCATACTACGTAGTTTCGGCTAATAAAGCCTCATCAGTGACCCTGTAATGATCCGGCAAAGAAAGCCAGAGGAAACATACTGCAATTTTGCAATTTTCGAATAGGCAGCTGATACAAAGACTGATAAAAATCACAATGGGGTCCAAATAATTAAAAACCTGTCTAGAATATGAGTCTTAACCAATAATTTATTTTGATTTCTCAGAATATTCACGCTGATCTCAAAGGACCAAAAGTAAAATATAAACTGCACTATGGTTGATGTACGGGGAGACGTTTTACGGCCGCCACACGGCACAACACCAGCTGCAGTGAAGGCAAATAAAAAAAAAAATGAGTTCCTTTAAGAGCAATGAAAACATCTATAAGAAAGAAGATGGGTCATACTACGTAGTTTCGGCTAATAAAGCCTCATCAGTGACCCTGTAATGATCTGGCAAATAAAGCCAGAGGACACATACTGCAATTTTGCGATTTTCGAATAGGCAGTTGATACAAAGACTGATAAAAATCAAAATGGGGTCCAAATAATTAAAAACCTGTCTAGAATATGAGTCTAAACCAATAATTTATTTCTGATTTCTCAGAATATTCACGCTGATCTCAAAGGACCAAAAGTAAAATATAAACTGCACTATGAAGTCTCTTTCATAACAATACAAGAACAGATCAGCCACAAGAGGTGCGCATTTCGTACCCATCGGAATACCCACAATTTGTCTAAATAACTTAGTACCGAATCTAATATAAATATTGTCAAGTAGAAAGGTGAGAGCATCACACACTTTCTGACATGACCAAAGTGTATAATTCTTATGCTCTTTAAAAGTGAAAACTGCATTTCTGACATTACATGCAAGATAGAGAGAATCTTCTCTGTGAAAAGCCCATTCAATTAAATCATTAAGTTTTTCTTTTATAAGATGATGAGGAAGTGTAGTGTAAAGAGTGGAAAAATCGTAATTAGACTTGAAGCACGAAAACGTCTGGATTTCAATTTATTTAAAACCTCATTCGAATTTTTTAATAGACCAAAACAGATTTCTTCCTGATCTTTCAAAGACTTTTTCACAATGTTTCATCACATGCGTTTTAATAGCAGTAAGACAGGAAGTTAATAATTTAGAAAGTTCAGTGGTAGTGCAAGAGCTAGAATTTGCAATAAACTGTGCTTTGTAAGGTCTTTAATGATGTTTTGGTAACCAGTATAGCGTAGGAAGCTTGTCTTGGCCTTCTGTAACACACACAGCAAACTTGGTGGCCTTCTGTAACACACACAGCAAACTTGGTAGCTGAATGACAAATATGTTCATCTACTATAGCTCTCTCTGCAGCTAAAGGCTGAAGTTCATAGGCCTTAGTACCACCAAGTTCCTGCTTAAGCGTGTTAACATAGTGGAGCCGTCACACAACGCGGCCTTGTCTGCAGGGGCCAAAACAAACTTCTTATGAAATTCTTGAATACCTAATTTAAGATGACGTAAAGACGTCTTAGGCTTAGGCGGTAATAAGTAAGTATTTTCAGAATAGAAAGAAATGCGTTTATTCACTAGTTTTAAAATGCTAAGTTTCCAGTCCTTAAGGGCTTTATGCTCAACATATTCTCGCTTACACCATCGAATACCGAATTCATTCAAGGCAGCAGCGATTTCATCTCTACATTTTCTGAAATCAATTTTAGAAGGAAGCCGATATTTCGGTCCTTTAGAAATTATATTCCTTATCCTAGAATCAGGAACAATTTTCAAATTGCCAGTAATTACCTGACCAGCAGCAGGATAGCAATACATTGAGTTTTCACAGTCACATGAATCAGGAGTATTAGTATCAAGATCTGAAACAAGTTTATTGAAATTAAAAATGATAGATCTAACAGGTTTGTTATATTTATAGCAAATTATAGGTGTTTCAGTATTTTGAAAATAAGCAGGAATGGAAGAAAGCACCGAGCTCTCGTGGAAAATACTGGGCAAATCTGTAAAATCCATACCCTTATTAATGAAGGATATTTTGAAGAAATGGCGTTTATGATTAATTTCAGAATCAATGTAAGGACGGAGAGTATGCTGAGTATAGCCTCTAGTTAAGAGAGCCGCATCATATAACTGATTAGAACTATCGTAGAATTTATTCGCCTCGGTGTCCAGAAAACGTAAAACAGAAACGGGTAATGAACTTAGAAATGAAAGCATGGAGTGGCGTCCATGATTTAATAATATAACTGACAGTCACTTCAGTCTAGTATTGTTTCGTTTAAAAGAACGTAAATTACGTTTATAGTTACCATATTTCCTGGTGCCGTGAGATCTAGTTCTGCGTTTTCGACATTCCAGGAGCGAGAAAATATCAAAGTCCTGCATTCTGGAAATATTACCCTCATGATAAATGTTGTCATTAAATCCCAGTGGAAAAGGGGTCTGTAGAGATTTAATCCATTTCAGTTTAGTCTCATGTCTTTTGATAATTTTGAATCTAGATGTAGAATTTGCATCGTAGTAAAGTTTTTTCCACTGGTTGTTTACAGAATGACCCGTACGTCGAAAGTGACGGTACAAGAAAGTGTCAGTTTTCTTAGGCTTACTCATTCTACGATAATGCTCGTTCAATCTAGTTTTAAGCATGCGGTTAGTTTGACCGATGTACTGCATATTACAGTTTGCAGCACGTCATGTAATTAGATAAATTAAATCTGTAGACTGTCATGTCAAATCAGACATGTTAACTACCGTTTACAGATGAAGTAAGGGTAGATGCAGTGCTTAAATGCGAACAACATCTGCACCTCTTGGCATTGCACTTAGAAATACTAGGATACATTCCACTTCTTTTCCACGGATTAGTATATTTTCGAAGGATGGGTGACTTGAGAGGAGACAATCTTATACGAAGATTATTTTTAAACATATTGGTATTGCCTGCTCCATTGAGATTAACTGAAGTTACAGAAGACAAATTTAAGGGTCTGACCAATACCGAAGGCAACATAGTATTAAAGTTCTTAATAGAATGGGGAATCCGTACAGAAGAAGCAGAGTGTAATCTAAGGGGTAATATTGATAGTTTAAATGTATTTGTGATTCTCATGTGGGTTTATAAGGTTTTGATACCGTCAAAACTAAAGCGATCTTTATACCGGTCATTTAGTAAAACAGCATATAAAATTACTGAAGATAATTCCTTCGAATAGAAGGAAGGTACAACAAAAGCCCACAAAACATCTTTGTCTACTTAAAGTCCAGGGATGTCAAACAAGCAGTTGTTATACAACGAGGAACGAACATCGGTTTAATAATGACCTTCAACAGGTATCTAAAGGATGTCAATTGATGGAACAGTGAAAAGCAATTGCATAAGCAATTCCTGAGGAGTGGAAAAAATAGGAGCATTAAATGTATGTACGGGGAGACCTATAACCTGAAAAAATGCGTGTTGTATACATATGAAAAACGCCATTACAACGTTATAGCGTAAGCATGCGGGTGCAATCAAAGAACATTATTTCCATAGAAACACAACAACATCGGGTCACGAGCGCAGTAAGCGAACCCCAAAATGGGTCCATGTAAACTTTGTTCCTGGCCGTAATTCGGTCATACTTCAGTTATCGTAAAATAAATGACATTCATTGCTTTAGTCTACAATGTGCACTATATGGATCTGCTTTCTGTCGCAGGTATTATTAAAAAAAAACAGGACTGAAAGTGGTCTAACATTTTTGGCATACAGGCTGATTTATCGTCCCTGTACGCAACGGGTCGAAGTCGTATTTCGATTTTCACGTCTTAGTCCTGTCGCGTCATGAAAAAAACTGTTTTTGACCTTTGCGAACAACAAAGGTGCTAAACAGCTTGCGCATTCATCTAGAAAACACGCCTGTATAATTTTGACCCTCTTGAATCCCACTTTTATATAGTACAAGAATTCCGCCGAAGGCTATGTCGCGCCTGTGTGGGCGCAAAGTCATCGAACCATGACATCTAGGCCAAGGTCAAACACAGACCCTTGCATAAAAGTTGCCATTCTTAAATGCAACCTTGTACTAAGTATCATTTATGAAGCTCTAATAATTCTCGAGAAATGAACTTAACTATTAGGGTGAACGCTAGGGTGGTTGCAATACTAAACAAAGAAAGTGAACCATAAAATGTAGGTCAAGGTCAAATATGGATGCTTGAATTTAAGTTTCGATCTCCAGATACAAGTTTGAACCAAGTATTATTAATGAAGCTCTTATAGTTCTTGAGAAATAAACTTGGCCATTTGGGTGAACGCTAGTATGGTCGCAATATTTTACAAAGTCAGTGAACCATGGAATTTAGGTCAATGTCAAATATGGATGCTTGCATTTAAGTTGCCATCCCCAGATTCTAGTTTGTACCAGATATCATTAATGAAGCTCTTATAGTTCTTGAGAAATAAACTTGACCATTAGGGTGAACGCTAGTATGGTCGCAATATTTTACAAAGTCAGTGAACCATGAAATTTAGGTCAAGGTCAAATATGGATGCTTGCATTTAAGTTGCCATCCCCAGATTCAAGTTTGTACCAAATATCATTAATGAAGCTCTTATAGTTCTTGAGAAGTAACCTTGACCATAAGGGTCAACGCTAGGGTGGTTGCAAGGTTTCACAAAGTCAGTGAATCATAAAATGTAGGTCAAGGTAAAATATGGATGCTTGCATTAAAGTTGCCATCCCCAGATACAAATTTGTACCAAGTATAATTATTGAAGCTCTTATTGTTCTTGAGAAATAAATTTGAACATTAGGGTGAACGCTAGGGTGGTCGCAAATGTTGACGCCTTGACAAACGGACGGACGGGCGAACAGACCAACGGACGGGAAACCGGGCGCCTATATAGCGCCATGCTAATAGCAGGCACAACAAAAACTGGGGTAAACAGGGATAAACCATATTTTCTTATTTCTGTTCTGAAATGTAGAATGTGGGTACTCGTTAGAACTGCCTGGATGAGGCGGTTCTAACGTGTATCCTCAATCAATATTTTGAGCAGAAATAAGGAAAATATCACAATTTTATCGGAAAATTCTTATTTTGTCTTCGGTAAAATTTACAATATATTTGAATGGGCGTGTTTGCACATGCGCAGGCTGATCAGCACCTTTGTGTCCGAGTAATCTTACCTGATCGCAACCCTGAAGATGTTTGCTGCAACAGAGATTTGTATGTATTTGTTTGAATTTTACGACCCACCAACAGCTGAGGTCATACGGAGACGGGACCTTTGTTTAAAGACTCATCCGAAGGTCTGGAGAAGCCCGGGCTCGAACCTACAGCCCCTGGTTTATGAATCGTGTAGTATAACAACTACACCACGGGGGCTTATGCGACAGGGATTTGTAATTATTATTATTAATATTTTTTTTTTTTTTTTTTTGATTTGAGGTTTAATGTCCCCGTCAAAGCTGTATAGGTCATTTTGGAGACGTTGCTTCCAATTTTGTGGGACTTATACCCGACACTGAGATGAAATAACATCTCAAGCCCTGTCGCCAAATGAAACCAAAAGGGTTTATAAGCATGGACGGACCGAATCGCACAGATTTGACTGGGCAGGCTAGATCCTCTAAGCGCTTTACCAGTACGTGTGTGCTGTCAGTTTCAGTGCATGTGGAAGCATCATGCGGCCCATCTATTTCTCCAAGCCCCGATGAACGGGGGCGTAGGGATTTGTCATGAATAAATACAGGTGTCTACTGTCTTAATTAAAAACAAACTCAGCCTGTTAACGTCTTTGATACAAACTAACTTCGCTCAATACTTTGTCAATTTTAAGTTTCCTCGAACCCTGGTGGCCTTTTGGTTTTTCAGTCAGGTCTTGCGTACGTACGTGCATGCATTACTGCGTCATCGGAGAAAGGGAGCTTTTACCAGTACTTTCCATGATTGTTCAAACATTCAAATTACGCGACGTCTCAAACTGTCAGCACTGTGTCCGCTGCTCAGATAGAACAGTACGACACGTTTCTTTTCATCACGTAAACAAGTCTGTGAAATGAACACCCCCTAAATCCCACTTCATATAGAGAAAAGTGCGGTTTACGGGGGTATACACTATTTTGCGTATTCCTGCTTCTTGACATAGGTTGTGGGTACTCGTTAGAACCGCCTCAATGAGGCGGTTCTAACGAGCACCCAAAACCTATGTTTAGGGCATAAATAAGAAAAATATCACTAATTTTCATCAGAAAAAAATGACCGTTTTGGAGGTAGAAAAGAATCCGCTATGTCACACGGATAGTTTATCGTAATGTCCTGAAGTTTCAACACTGTTGCAAGTCTGTGCGGCTGACCAGGCTGGTTTGTGTCTTATCTGGTGGAAAATACTGAAGACAGACTTTCTCATGATACGGCTGAAGATGACGTAATAGTGACGTCACATCGACGTCGATACAACGTCATGACGTTAATACAACGTCACATCAACGTCGGTGCAACGTCATGACGTTGCACCGACGTTGATTTGACGTTGTCCTAGCGACGTGTGCCTGCTGGGAACTTTTATTTGAAAATGCAAGCATATAATGCCTTGTAGTTAGTATTTTATGTAAAAACTAATAAATTTTATGTTTAGGCACAATCCTGTTACGTAATGAAGGCTGTAGATGCAGGTTTAAAACTGGCTATATATATTTGCGGTTATGTCTGGAATTCGTTCGTCATTCGATGCATTTTAGCCCTTAGTCTCTTTTTTTCTTGACGAATTACCTCGTTCGATTGACGTCCAGTCATAGTAACGATTGTTTAAATTTAGGTGAGCTTTAGCAGTGAACTGTTGAGTAATAAATCACAGGTAGTCAATCAAGTATAACAGATCACGAGTGCGTAGCGCGAGGGATTTGACTACTTGCAATTTATTACTCAACAATTCACTGAAAGAGCTGGTCTCAAGTTTAGACTCGAACACTAACAAGAATTCCGCAGAAGGCGGCGTCGTACCTGCTAGGGGCAAAAGTCAGAGGAGCCACAATCAGAACTTAGTTATTAAATAAGTAAATTTCATTCTTAGCAGTTGGTAGTTGATGTAAAATGTGTCACAGTCACTGGACCAAAATTATAGGCCATGGTCACCAGGTCAAGGTATGTGCCAAATCAGTACATCGACGAGAAGCACTATGCAAGGCTTGGTGGCTGTAGGCCATTTATTTAAGGACATATAGAACATTGACGTAAAATGTGTTAAAGTCAATAGAGTGCATACTATGGGTCAAGTTTACCAGGTCAAAGTACTCGGAGAGTCAGTAAATGTAAGAGAAGCACCATGCAAGGTTTGGTGGGTGTAGGCCTTATAGTTAAATGAATATGGCATGTCAACCTAAAATGTGTAAAGTCAATGGAGTAGGAAAATAGGTCAAGGTCACCAAGTCACGGTACATGCACAGTCAGTACATCTTGAAGCAGCATTATGCAAGATTTGAAGGTTGTAGGCCTATTATTTGCAGAGATCTGGAACTTCGACGTAAAATGTGTCAAAAGTCGCTGGAGCGTAAAATATAGGCCTTGGTTACCAGGTCAAGGTACCTGCAGAGTCAGTACATCTAGGAGAAGCATTATACAAGATTTGATTGTTGTGAGCCTTTTATTTGAGGAGATCTGGAACTTCGACGTAAAATGTGTGAAAGTCTGTGGAGAGTAGAATATAGGTCAAGGTCACCATGTCAATGTACCTGCAGAGTCAGTACATCTAGGAGAAGCACTATGCAAGCTTTTATGGATGTAGGCCTTTTATTTGACAAGATCTGGAACATCAACCTAATTTGTGTCAAAGTCACTGGAGCGTAAAATATAGGTCAAGGTCACCGGGTCAAGGTGCGTGCCTAGTCAGGAGCTTAGGATGAAGTTTCATGAAAGGTTTGATGATTGTTTAGTCGTATAGTTGATTACAATACAAACTTCGATGTAATGTCGAACTTCGACGTAATGGTCAAAGTCACTGGAGTGCAAAATATAGGTCAAAGTCACCAGGTCAAGGTGCCTACAAAGTCAGGAGGCCAGGGAGATGCTTCATGTAAGGTTTGATGGTAGCTGAAGCTTGTAGTTGACTTAAATAAAAACTTTGACGTAAATGTCGAACTTAGACGTAAATGTTAACAGACGGACGGACGAACGGACGCAAAATATAGGTCAAAGTCACCAGGTCAAGTTGCTTACAAAGTGAGAAGGTTTACGAGATGTTTCATGTAAGGTTTGATGGTAGCTGAGGTTTGTAATTGACTTAAACAAAAAACTTTGACGTAAATGTCGAACTTCGCCGTAATGGTCAAAGTCGCTGGAGCGCAAAATATAGGTCAAAGTCACCAGGTCAAGTTGCTTACAAAGTGAGAAGGTCTACGAGATGTTTCATGTAAGGTTTGATGGTAGATGAGGTTTGTAGTTGACTTAAACAAAAAACTTTGACGTAAATGTCGAACTTCGACGTAATGGTCAAAGTCACTGGAGCGCAAAATATAGGTCAAAGTCAGCAGGTCAAGGTGCTTACAAAGTGAGAAGGTCTATGAGATGTTTCATGTAAGGTTTGATGGTAGCGGAGGTTTGCAAAATAAAAACTTTGACGTAAATGTCGAACTTCGACGTAAATGTCGAACTTCGACATAATGGTCAAAGTCACTGGAGCGCAAAATATAGGTCAAGGTCACCAGGTCAAGGTGCTTACAAAGTGAGAAGGTCTATGAGATGTTTCATGTAAGGTTTGATGGTAGCTTGGGTTGTAAAATAAAAACTTTGACGTAAATGTCGAACTTCGACATAAATGTTAACAGACGGACGGACGAACGGACGGACGCACGGACGTACCCACCAGAGGTACATTGTGGAGTGCACCCCAGAGTCTGTGCTGAGGGGTGCAATTTGCAACCCATAATGTAAAGAAACTACAAATTAACATTGCGGGTAGCACCTCTGTAAACCCAATAAAATCACGGGCACAGACAAAACAGTGAGTTGCAACCCTCAGGAAAGTAAAATGCTACCTCTACTCAATAGAGCTGCATGATGCTTCCACGCAGAGCTGAATCCGACCCACACACTAGAATTAAAATTAGAGGATCTAAGCCTGTCCAGGAACCGCGGGGCGAGGCGGACAGCCCATGCTAATAAACCCTATTGGTTTCATTGGTTGACAGGGCTTGAGATGTCATTTCATCTCAATGTCGGGTGAAAGTCCCACAAAATTGGAAGCAACGTCTCCAAAATGACCTTTACAGTGTTGACGGGGACGCTATACATCAAATCAAACAAAATCTACCGAATGGATTGATCCATCCATACTCAGCTTTAAATACAACTCTGCAGCAATAAAATAGTAGTAACAGGGTATTGTCACCTTTCTTGCTTGCATGCTGTTAGTGTAAGAGATGGCCATCTATTTCTCTAAGCCCCGATTGGCGGGCGACATTTTGTGGGATTTAAGACCATTCTAAGAATGCGGCAATTACAAGGGACTCGCCGTTTGTCATCAGCTGATAAAACATATTTGAGAGATCGAAAAAAGACGCATCACGAAAACACGCCTATATAATTTTGACCTCCTTGAACCCCACTTTTATATAGTAAAACTGGGGTTTACAGGGGTATACTTTATTTTCTTATTTCTGCTTTAAATTGTAGATTGTGGGTACTCGTTAGAACCGCATCGATGAGGCTGTTCTAACGAGTACCCACAATCTATATTTTGAGCAGAAATAATAAAACTATCACAATTTTTCATCTTAAAATTTCCATATTTTTCGGTGGTAAAGTTTACAATATATTTGTATAGGCGTGTTTTCGTAATGGAGAGATTAACACTTTTCCTGCACTCAGCAAATAAGTTTTTGTTTGTACTGGAGTTTAACGACCCAGTCAGCACTATTGTAGGTCATTTTTGGGCCGATTAGTTTACCTATCCACACTTTTCCTGGGCAGGCTTATACGTAAGCGGTTAACCAGTACAGTGCACATTCATTCGCCAGAAAGTGACAACTGCCCTTCTTGAATTAGCGGCATGGAGAGAATGACCGAAGAAAAGATTTCATGGTCAACAATCTCCACGAAAGAATGTCGCCGACCCCAACAGGAATCGAACGCGTGTCCTCCTGATCACCAGTCAGACGCGCATCCGACTGAGCTACCGAGGCCAGCTCTCTCAGCAAATAAGACATTTGCCGGTTGTAGAAAGGAACCCGCGATTTCTTTTTCCTCTAAAATGTCTAAACCAATCTAAACTTTCACTCCTGTTTTTCTAAAGTGGATTCTTCCATCTTTGAATTTGGACACGTCCATTCTAATAAATAAAGGAACTACTCAAGAATCATTAACAGTATTGTTAGTGTAGATCCATATAAGATAGCTCATAATATCTCATCTTGATCTACACTGTGTATAATGAGCCAGCTCATCTGGATCTACACTATGGTCATAGATACTATGCCGAAGGCTTAACCCTTTTTGTACCAGATGGAATCTTCCTACTTATATACAACAGGCGTCCATTTCAAAATTTGGGGATGTCAGGTTGTTTTTTCGTCAAAATTTGTTTGGAAAATGAATGAACTTTTAGCAAACAGTGGAGGCCCTGATCAGACGCCGCGTTCTGCGGCGTCTGATCTGGACCTGCACTGTTTGACAGGGTACCCGTTTTGGGGTTTCTGGTACAAAATGGGTTTAACTAATAATTCATAATATATTTGTTTGGACGTAGTCGTAATATGAAGAACTGGGTCAAACTAATTACCGGGGAAGAAACAAAAATGACTTACGACCAATAATACGTATTGAACATGTTACATTGAAGAGATAATTAATATTTATGCTGTGTTTATGCTCTAAAGCATTGTTATTTACTGACTTATGCTGTAGTGCCTTTTATCACCAAGAAGATTACCATAGATACCATATGAATTAGGACAGCAGAGAAGACTTAGGCTACATCGATGTATGCGGACCCGTCTCACTTGTGACAAAGTGCATTGTTTCACATCTCTAAAATGGCTACTTTTATTATGAAATCCTGACATTTTTTCTTATGTTTACTGCAAACATAGGCTGTGGTTGCCTGTTAGAACCGCCTCGGATAACCCTTTTGTAGAACATATTTAATACTACCTTATTTTTCTTAATTCTGCTCTAAAATATAGAGTGTGGGTACTCGTTAGAACCGCCCCGATGAGTCCGTTCTAACGAGTACCCGCAATGTATATTATGAGCAAAAATAAAAAAAAAATATCACACTTTTTCATCAGATAATTTTCTTTTTTTTCTGCGGTAAAATTGACAATGTATTTGTATAGGCGTGTTTTCGTAATGGGTGATAAGACGGTCGTGGGTTCGATCCCCACAGGCTCCAGCAAGATTCTTTCGGGAAGATGCATCATGAGATGTTTTCTACGATGATCATCTCCCTTCGACTGAGTTAAGAAGAGCAGTTCATTTCTTGCCGAAAACATTATGTATGTATGTATAAACACGTTATGTATGTATAATATGTTCCGTAAAAAGGTTCTCCTTTGGAAAGAAGGAATACGCCAAAGAACTGAAAATTGTGGATTGACTGTATAAATCTCGGTCAATAAGCGCTCATCAGTGACCCCACATTTTTTCGAAATTCCCCAAGGAATGAAAAGAGTGGTTGGGTAAACTGACCGGCTGGAAATGACCTCCTAGAAAACTGTATGCTTAATACTTTTAAGTTCTGTGGTGTATTCTTTGCTTTCAAAGGATAACCCTTTTCTAGAACATATTTAATACTGTTGACTGAGTTTATTAGAATCGTATCGAGCGCAACTGAATTCTATGTCAAAGAATACACTAGCCTGTGCACACGCTTTTATTTGGTTGGTTGGTTAAGATTTTTACGACCCAGTCAACACCATTAAGGTCATGACGAACCGGTTAGTTTAACTAACCATTCTTTTTCCTGGGCAGCGATTAATTAGTCATCACGCGAACAAGTCCGTGAAATGAACCCACGTAAACCTCACACTTTATATAGAGAAAACTGGGGTTTACGGGGATACATTACAATTCTTATTTCTGCCCCAAGACATTGGTTGTGGGTACGCGTTTGAACCGCCCCTTTCCTGTGCACGAGCGCAAATAGGAAAAATCTAAAAATAAAAAAATATATAAAAATAAAAAAAAAATTTCTGGAATCATTAAAATCGTTAAATTACATGGGTATCTCATCTTCATGATAAATCAGAAATAGATCACATACTTTATTCCAAACATACTTCTGTTGTTCAGCCATTAAAGATAGGGCTATCTTTTATAGATACTCGTGTGAATCGTCATGTTCAGTTTTTATGTTACTTTGAATCAAAACAAGCTTTTATGGCACTTATCAAAGCGTTCTTGAAGGTATGGATGCTGTCATCTGGTGGTGAGATTTTGTAGGAGACACCACAATACCAGGTCAAAATCTCCGGTGGACCTAGGACGGAATACCACTGTCGGGTCTTGTTTGTTTGTATTGGAGTTTAACGACCCAGTCAACACTATTTTAGGTCATTTTTGAGCCGGTCAGTTGACCTATCCACACTTGTCCTGGACAGGCTTATACGTAAGCGGTTAACCAGTACAGTGCGCATTCTTTCGCCAGAGACTGACAACTGCCCTTCTTGAACCAGCGGAAGGAAGAGAATGACCGTAAAAAGGTTTCATTATCAATATCCACGAAAGAATGTTGCCGACCCCGGCAGGTATCGAACCCGCGTCCTCCTGACTGTCGGGTCTACCCTAGTAAAATAGAAATGGGGAGGCGGGGAGCTCAAATCGATTTTACGTGGCCACAATCCTGTTGTGTCTTAGACAAATAATTTTTTCAGTCCGCCCATACGGTTTCTAACCCATCAGCGCAAAAATGAGACGCATACAGAGATGAAACAACGATGAGGACTCGTCAGCATGAAATAACTGAAATGCTGGAGCAAAAGAAAACAACAGTGGGACTAGTTACAGTAAACGGAAATTAGTGGTAACGTAGACTTGGGGCAAACAGATTTCTTATTTCGGCACCAATCTCCTTGTCGTGGCGATTTCAAGTAGTACGTGTACCAATAACGAGGATGAAAAAAATACCGGAAATTTTCATCTAAAAGAAAAAAAAATATTCAATAAACATCTACTTGTTTCATGGACGTGTTATTGAAAGGAAAGCTGCAGTATAGGTAGAGACCACAGCACAGGACAGGAAACTGTCATTTCTTTTGCTTTTCAGTATAGTCAGTCTCAAAGCATGGCGCAGAGTAAAATCAGCGTCGTATCGACGTAGACGTGTCGTGCTCTTGATGTCTATATACTGCTGCCAGCTGTACACCCAACTTAAAGCAAACATATTTGCGCAGAGGATTCAGAAAATGACATTTCAAAACTGCTAAACTGCTAAACATGTTAATACAAAACATCGATCTTCCTCTGAGTGTACACGTGTACTAATACTTATTTATTTCAAATATCATTATCATCACCAATCACAGAAAGGTTTGCAAACATCAAGTTAAAATGTCCGTGAAATTAACCCCACTTTATATACAGAAAAGTAAGGTTTTGTTTGCTTGTTTGATTTGAGGTTTCACGTCCCCGTCAATACTGTATATATGTCATTTTGGAGACTTTGCGTCCAATTTTGTGGAAATTTTACCCGACATTGAGATGAAATGACATCTCAAGCCCTGTCGCCCAAAGAAACCATTAGGGTTGATAAGCATGGACGGTCCAACTCGCACCGCTTTGCCGAGGCAGGCCTAGATCCTCTAAGCGGTTTACCAGTACTCGTGTGCGGTATAAGTTTCAGCTCTGCGTTGAAGCATCGTACAGCCATTCTATTTCTTCAAACCCCGATTGGCGGGGGCCGAAAATGTAGGGTTTACGACGATGTACATTTTCTTTATTTTTTAGGAAGAGTCTATTGCCAGAGCCTTTCAATAGCACAAAGTCTGGAAATGTGCTATTGCCAGAGGTATGTCAATAGCAAAAAGTCGGGAAAGATGCTATTGCCAGTCGTCTGGCAATAGAACAAAATCGAGTAAAATGCTATTGCCAGACGTCTGGCAATAACAAAACACGCATTTTCAACTATATTGAAAATTTTACCGCTAAAATGAAAATGGCGAGATAAAATTGAGAGAGAGAGAGAGAGAGAGAGAGAGAGAGAGAGAGAGAGAGAGAGAGAGAGAGAGCTGACATACTATATTTTATCCTACATAAAATATCAATATTATTTTTTTTTTATAAATTATGAAACACGATATTGAGAGATATTGTCGTCTTATCTCGATCGACACTGTTTGCAAGCCAGGCTCGAAACACAGCGGTTTAAGAGTCAGCGCTCTTTTCCACTATGACGAAATAAAGTGCGTGGATCTGTGGGATTATAGTTTGTTTATAATGAGATCATCACATTTTGGTCATTTTAGAAACGGCTGATGGCATTTATCAGAATTTTCCTGGACAAGCTTAGACTTTCTAAGCCGTCCATCAGCGCCCATCCTTCTGCCAGCTAGCTACAGTTGTCCTACTTGGACCAACGGAAGGAGGAATGTTTTTCCACGGAAAAAACGTACGGGGCAGGTGGATCGAACCCGCACGATTCTTGTCTCCAGACAAACGTAAATCCGATTGCCCAGCGCGGTCCGGCTTGAATAAAGTATAGAAAGACCATGTTTCGCTGTTGTGTTCATATTTCCACGAACACCGGTTTCATTGCCACAAATCACGGAAACATATGAAGTCTTAGAGGCGTTTGACTTCTTCAGCATCCGTTTTGGTAAAATGTTGCTCAACCGACCAATTTTCGTACCCTCAGCCATATATTTCCATCCAAAGAAGGTTCGTAAGCAAAAGCAGAAAATAATCTGACTTCTGAATGACTTTAAAATGTAACTTTGGGTCGTAGGGAGAAACAGCCACAGACAGAGTAATATGATATAACAAAAAAAAAGTTAAACGGAAACTAATATATTCGGTTTCTGTCAGAAAAGAAAGGAAATACAAAAGCCCAAGGGTTACGCGAACAACAACAAAA
Source organism: Lucinisca nassula (assembly GCA_963580285.1). Lineage (NCBI taxonomy): Eukaryota > Metazoa > Mollusca > Bivalvia > Lucinida > Lucinidae > Lucinisca > Lucinisca nassula. Next base: position 15,857,916 of record OY757016.1, read on the forward strand.
AATCACTCATTTTCGAATTTCGACTATGGAAGACTCAGCATAAACCAGCGACATTCACAAATTCTTTGGTCATATTCAAAATAATAGATTTTGGGTACAGCACCCACAATTTATTATTGGGCTAGAAATACATTTACATGTATATATATTAAAACGTCATATGAGAACTGTTAGTTCTAGAGATACGAAAGCGAGCCACATAAATACAGCCGAACGCCGATAGCTCGAACATTCTTGAGACCGTGTAAAATTTGTTCTTGCACACCAGACAAGGAAATCCGTGATTTTACCCTGGGATAGAAATGTATGTTCTGACCCTGGTGTTCCGACCCCAAATCGAATATAATCGCGTGTTTGATAAATGCACTGGTTGATTACAACCTCATGCGCGGCGTCGTCATGCGTGACGTCACTAAACATTCCTGCTGTGTCTTCACAAAATGGCGGACGTCGGTAACCGAAGTCACAGCAGCATTAAAAATTTGCAAGAGAAATGGAAGGTATGCAAGAAAAAGAATCATATATGGTCGTGGGGGATGGATAGAAAAATCCGTCCCTCGGGATCACTGTCCGGCATCACTCGGCAAGCCTCGTGATGCCGGACAGTGTCCCTCGGGACGGATTTTTCCATCCACCCCTCACACCCATATAAGATTCTTATATTCTAGACGGGGCTGGTTCAAGTCAATCAGGGTTATTCATAGGGACAGACCAGGAGGCATATACGGGTAGAATTCGATATAAATTTGCATTACGAAATCACACCTATACAAATACATTGAAAATTTTACCACAGAAAAATGAAAATTGTCAGATGAAAAATTTCTATATTTTTCTTATTTCTGCTCTAAATATAGATTGTGGATACTCGTTAGAACCGCCTCGACGAGGCGGTTCTAACGAGTACCAACAATCTATGTTTTTGAGCAGAAATTAGGAAAACAATGTATCCCCTGCAAACCCCATTTTACTTTATAAAAGTGGGGTTCGAGGGGGTAAAAATCATATAGGCGTGTTTTCGTGATGGGCATGCTTGGTGTACTCAAAAGAATCAGTCACATTCAGGAGACTCTAATGAGTACACTCAAACATTGAAAGGCAAACTTAGAAAACTGTTCGTAAATTAAGCTAAATACACGTTAACTAAAGCTGCTTTATAAACAATGTTTAATGTGTTTTTACTTTATAGACAGCCATTTGGTAGTTTGACTGATTGATTGTACTTCAACCCTTGTGAGTCATTTTGTGTCGTCTCTCAGAGAAAGGGAGAAAAGAGATAGAAGAGACAGTAGAGGAGATGAAAGTGAGGGACAGAGGAGAGGGGAAAATGAATGGAAGTGTTGTTACGATAACACATCCGTGCAACATAGTGCATTTCACATCTCCAAAATGGCTACTTTTCTGATGAAAATCTGTGATAATTTTCTTATTTATATTGCAAACATAGGTTGTGGGTGCTCGTTAGAACCGCCTCATTGAGGCGGTTCTAACGAATACCTACAACCTATGTCTTGGAGCAGAAATAAGAAAAATAATGTTTAACCCCGTAAACCCCAGTTTCCTCTATATAAAGTGGGGTTTAGGGGGTCTTTATTTCACGGACTTGTTCGCGTGATGTAGACACAGAAGAATTAAACATTTTCCACCACTACTCTTACCTGTTGCAAGGACAGCAGGCCTTGCTCAATTGTAAGCCAATATCAGTTAGACGCCCCAGTAACGGAAAATACTCATCACCTTTGCCTCAACCAATCACCTCCACCACTTGGTAGAATGGCTGCCTGAGCTAAAAGTGTCACCCTCTCAAAATATTAAATAAATAAACTAAAATAAATAAACTAAAATAAATATCACGTATTTTGGATACCACACAGTTACAAAACGATTAAAATGACCATCTTCCTACATAATATAAATATTTTTTTCGGATAAAAAAAAACCATCGCTTGGAGCTATGTTTGTTTGATTTGAGGTTTAACGTCCCCGTCAACACTGTATAAAGGTCATTTTGGAGACATTGCTTCCAGTTTTGTGGAACTTTTACCCGACATTGAGATGAAATGACATCTCAAGCCCTGCCGCCCTATGAAACCAATATAGTTTATAAGCATGGACGGGCCGACTCGCACCGCTTTGCCTGGGCAGGCTTAGATCCTCTAAGTGGGTTACCAGTACTCGTGTACGGATCGGTTTCAGCTCTGCGTGGAAGCATCATGCAGCCCATTTATTTCTTCAAGCCCCGATTGGCGGGGGTCGACCATGGAACTATATATGTGTTATAAAGCGGTTGCGGTGTATAGTGATATCTCGGTGTAACTTGACATTGATATCTGGAGCGGACACACAGTCTCAACTGAGTTTTCAATGGTTGCACAGGTCGTGGTGGTCTAGTTGTCTTCCTGCTTATAACTGTGTTCGCGATCAAAGTGGACTAGAAGGTGTTAGGGCTTTTTACATCTTTGTAATTTTGCTACATGTAGTACCAGGACCCGGCAATTGAGAGCATCGTTAACTTAACAAACTCGTGAAGCCAAAACTTGAATGGTCTAGCGAGTACTATATCTAATAATTACAAAGATTCCTGCTTAATTATACAGATTACTTAGGCTTCCTGTAAAAATGTGGGTACTACTTCACTGTACTTGGCGACACTTTTTTATCACACCTTAAACAGTTTACAGACAGTTCTGTGATTTCTGATCTAGGTGAACATTGTTTACAGATTAATTATTTTGCTGCAGATAGTTTGCATTACGCACATGTATGCGAAATCTACGAAAGCCTGGTAGGGACTTCTTATTTCTTAGTTCTTACTTCTTAGTTCTTAGTTCCTACTTCTTAGTTCCTACTTCTTAGTTCTTACTTCTAAGTTCTTACTTCTTAGTTCTTACTTCTTAGTTCCAAGTTCTTATTTCCGAGATGTTTAATTAGAGATATGAATGGTGATATGCAGGTATATATGTAAGTATGAATGTCTGTGCGTGTACCTGCGTGCGTTTACGCGTACTAACACATGCATTCATATATGCACAGTGTAGGTGCATGTGTGTGCAACTACGCAGGCGCGTACGCACGTATGCAATACACGCGCACGCAAGTAGGTAAACATACATACATACATACACAAATACATACATACATACATACATACATACATACATACATAAATACATACATACATTCGTGCGTGCGTACATACGTACGTACGTACGTACGTACGTACGCACGCACGCACGCATGTAAGCACGCACACACAGATAGACAGACAGGCATACATATTGACGGACGGACGCACGCAGCAAGTTGGCAAACATAGTCGGTCAGACAGATAAAGAAACACAGTTAAACGGACGGACGGACAGACAGACACATAGGCAGACAGACAGACAGACCTACATACATACGTGCATGTCACCACATACCCATAGTTATACACGCACGTACATACATAGACAGACAGAGAGGCATACAGATTAGCGGACGGACCAATGCAGCAAGTTGGCCAACGCGCACACAGACAGACAGAAAGACAGACAGGCAAACAGATTGGCGGACGGACCCATGCAGCAAGTTGGCAAACATACAGACAGACGGACATGTAGACAGACAGACAGAAGAAAGAACTAAGAAGTAAGAACTAAGAAGTAAGAACTAAGAAGTAGGAACTAAGAAGTAAGAACTAAGAAGTAGGAACTAGGAAGTAAGACGTGCGCATGCATGCATGTACAGTGTAACTACACAGGCGTGTAAGGACAAACATATAGACAGACAGACAGACATACATGCATGTCAGTGTTTATACCTATAATTGTACAACTCAGGTGTTAACTAGGAAATAAGAACAGACAGACAGAGACTTAAACGGACGGACAGACAGACAGACAAATATATAGACAGACATACATGCATGTTACCGTTTATACCTATAATTATACAACTCAGAAATTGCAACTCGGAAATTGCAACTCGGAAATAAGAACTTGGAACTAAGAAGTAAGAACTAAGAAGTAAGAAGTTGGAACTAAGAAGTAGGAACTAAGAAGTAAGAAGTAGGAACTAAGAAGTAAGAACTAAGAAGTAGGAACTAGGAAGTAAGACATGTGCATACATGTATGTACAGTGTAAGGGCATGTGTGCAACTACACAGGCGTGTACGCATGCACGCGCGAAAGTACACGCGCACACAAGTAGACATACATACATACATATACATACATACATGCATACATACATACGCACGTACGCAAGCACTCACGCACAGTAACACAGACAGGCATATAGATTGACGGACGGACACACGCAGCAAGTTGGCAAAATACAGTCAGAACGACAGACAGACGCACATACAGTTAGAGACTTCTTATTTCTTAGTTCTTAGTTCTTATTTCCTACTTCTTAGTTCCTACTTCTTAGTTCTTATTTCTTAGTTCTTACTTCTTGGTTCTTACTTCTTAGTTCCAAGTTCTTATTTCCGAGTTGCAATTTCCGAGATGTTTAATTAGAGATATGAATGGTGATATGCAGGTATATCTGTAAGTATGATTGTCTGTGTGTGTACTTGCGTGCATTCATATATGCACAGTGTATGTGCATGTGTGTGCAACTACGCAGGCGCGTACGTACGCACGCAAGAATACGCGCATGCAAGTAGGCAAACATGCATACATACATACATACATACATACATACATACATACATACGTACGTACGTACGTACGTACGTACGTACGTACGTACGTACGTACATACATACATACATACATACATACATACATACATACATACATACATAAATACATACATACATACATGCGTGCATGCATACATGAATACATACGTACGTACGCACGCACGCAAGCACGTACACACAGATTGACAGACAGCCAGTCATACATATTGACGGACGGACGCACGCAGCAAGTTTGAAAACAAAGTCAGTCAGACAGACAGAGAAACACAGTTAAACGGACGGACGGACAGACAGCTACATAGGCAAACAGACAGACAGACCTACATACATACATGCATGTCGCTTCATACCCATAATTATACACGCATGCACATACACAGACAGACAGACAGGCATACAGATAAGCGGACGGACCAATGCAGCAAGTTGGCAAACGCGCACGTACGCACATACACAGACAGACAAACAGACAGGCATATAGATTGGCGGACGGACCCATGCAGCAAGTTGGCAAAAAAAAATCAGACATGTAGACAGACAGACATACATGCATGTCACCGTTTATACCTATAATTATACAACTCAGAAATTGCAACTCGGAAATAAGAACTTGGAACTTAGAAGTAAGAAGTAGGAACTAAGAAGTAAGAAGTAGGAACTAAGAAGTAAGAACTAAGAAGTAAGAACTAAGAAGTAGGAACTAAGAAGTAAGAACTAAGAAGTAGGAACTAGGAAGTAAGACGTGCGCATGCATGCATGTACAGTGTAACTACACAGGCGTGTAAGGACAGACATATCGACAGACAGACAGACAGACATATATTTATGTCAGTGTTTATACCTATAATTGTACAACTCAGGTGTTAACTCGGAAATAAGAACAGGCAGACAGAGAAAAATGGACGGACAGACAGACAGACAAATATATAGACAGACATACATGCATGTTACCGTTTATACCTATAATTATACAACTCAGAAATTGCAACTCGGAAATAAGAACTCGGAAATAAGAAGAAAGAAATAAGAAGTAAGAAGTTGGAACTAAGAAGTAGGAACTAAGAAGTAAGAAGTAGGAACTAAGAAGTAAGAACTAAGAAGTAGGAACCAGGAAGTAAGATATGTGCATACATGCATGTACAGTGTACGTGCGTGTGTGCAACTACACAGGCGTGTATGCATGCACGCGCGAAAGTACACGCGCACACAAGTAGACATACATACATACATGCATATACATACATACATACATGCATACATACATACGCACGTACGCAAGCACTCACGCACAGTAACATAGACAGGCATACATATTGACGGACGGACGCACGCAGCAAGTTAGCAAACATAGTCAGTCAGACAGACAGAGTAACACAGTTAAACGGACAGACGGACAGACAGATACATAGGCAGACAGACAGACAGACAGACAGACCTACATACATACATGCATGTCACCTCCTACCCATAATTATACACGCACGCACATACACAGACAGACAGGCATACAGATAAGCGAACGGACCAATGCAGCAAGTTGGCAAACGCGCACGCACGCACATACACTGACAAACAGACAGACAGACAGACAGGCATACAGATTGGCGGACGGACCCATGCAGCAAGTTGGCAAACATACAGACAGACAGACATGTAGACAGACAGACATACATGCATGTCACCGTTTATACCTATAATTATACAATTCAGAAATTGAAACTCGGAAATAAGAACTTGGAACTAAGAAGTAAGAAGTAGGAACTAAGAAGTAAGAAGTAGGAACTAAGAAGTAAGAACTAAGAAGTAAGAACTAAGAAGTAGGAACTAAGAAGTAAGAACTAAGAAGTAGGAACTAGGAAGTTAGGCGTGCGCATGCATGCATGTACAGTGTAACTACACAGGCGTGTAAGGACAGACAGACAGACAGATAGACAGACAGACAGACAGACAGACAGACAGACAGACATATATGCATGTCAGTGTTTATACCTATAATTGTACAACTCAGGTGTTAACTCGGAAATAAGAACAGACAGACAGAGAAAAACGGACGGACAGACAGACAGACATATATATAGACAGACATACATGCATGTTACCGTTTATACCTATAATTATACAACTCAGAAATTGCAACTCGGAAATAAGAACTCGGAAATAAGAACTCGGAAATAAGAACTTGGAACTAAGAAGTTAGAAATAAGAAGTAAGAAGTTGGAACTAAGAAGTAGGAACTTAGAAGTAAGAAGTAGGAACTAAGAAGTAAGAACTAAGAAGTAGGAACTAGGAAGTAAGACATGTGCATACATGCATGTACAGTGTACGTGCATGTGTGCAACTACACAGGCGTGTGTGCATGCACTCGCGAAAGTACACGCGCACACAAGTAGACATACATACATACATGCATATACATACATACATGCATACATACATACGCACGTACGCAAGCACTTACGCACAGTAACATAGACAGGCATACATATTGACGGACGGACGCACGCAGCAAGTTAGCAAACATAGTCAGACAGACAGAGTAACACAGTTAAACGGACGGACGGACAGACAGATACATAGACAGAAAGACAGACAGACCTACATACATACATGCATGTCATCTCCTACCCATAATTATACACGCAAGCACATACAAAGACAGACAGGCATACAGATTAGCGGACGGACCAATGCAGCAAGTTGGCAAACGCGCACGCACGCACATACACAGACAAACAGACAGACAGGCATACAGATTGGCGGACGGACCCATGCAGCAAGTTGGCAAACATACAGACAGACAGACATGTAGACAGACATACATACATGCACGTCACCGTTTATACCTATAATTATACAACTCCGAAATTGCAACTCGGAAATAAGAAATTGGAACTAGGAAGTAAGAAGTAGGAACTAAGAAGTAAGAAGTAGGAACTAAGAAGTAAGAACTAAGAAGTAAGAACTAAGAAGTAAGAACTAAGAAGTAGGAACTAAGAAGCAAGAACTAAGAAATAGGAACTAGGAAGTAAGACCTGCGCATGCATGCATGTACAGTGTAACTACACAGGCGTGTAAGGACAAACATATAGACAGACAGAAAGACAGACATATATGCATGTCAGTGTTTATACCTATAATTGTACAACTCAGGTGTTAACTCGGAAATAAGAACAGACAGACAGAGACAAATGGACGGACAGACAGACAGACAAATATATAGACAGACATACATGCATGTTATGCAATATCTGAGTTGTATAATTATAGGTATAAACGGTAACATGCATGTATGTCTGTCTATATATTTGTCTGTCTGTCTGTCCGTCAGTTTAAGTCTCTGTCTGTCTGTTCTTATTTCCGAGTTAACACCTGAGTTGTACAATTATAGGTATAAACACTGTCATGCATGTATGTCTGTCTGTCTGTCTATATGTCTGTCCTTACATGCCTGTGTAGTTACACTGTACATGCATGCATGCGCACGTCTTACTTCCTAGTTCCTAGTTCTTAGTTCTTACTTCTTAGTTCCTACTTCTTAGTTCTTACTTCTTAGTTCTTACTTCTTAGTTCCTACTTCTTACTTCTTAGTTCCTACTTCTTACTTCTTAGTTCCAAGTTCTTATATCCGAGTTGCAATTTCTGAGTTGTATAATTATAGGTATAAACGGTGACATGCATGTATGTCTGTCTGTCTACATGTCCGTCTGTCTGTATGTTTTCAAACTTGCTGCATGGGTCCGTCCGCCAATCTGTTTGCCTGTCTGTCTTTCTGTCTGTCTGTGTATGTGCGTGCGTGCGCGTTGGCCAACTTGCTGCATTGGTCCGTCCGCTAATCTGTATGCCTGTCTGTCTGTCTGTGTATGTGCGTGCGTGTATAATTATGGGTATGAGGTGACATGCACGTATGTATGTAGGTCTGTCTGTCTGTCTGCCTATGTTTCTTCTGTCCGTCCGTCCGTTTAACTGTGTTTCTCTATCTGCCTGACCGACTATGTTTGCCAACTTGCTGCGTGCGTCCGTTCGTCAATATGTATGCCTGTCTGTCTATCTGTGTGTGTGTGCGTGTGTGCGTACGTACGTACGTACGTACGCACGCACGCACGCACGCACGCACGCATGTATATATGTATGTATGTATGTTTGCCTACTTGCATGCGCGTTTACTTGCGTGCGTAAGTACGCGCCTGCGTAGTTGCACACACATGCACATACACTGTGCATATGTGAATGCACGCAAGTACACACACAGACAATCATACTTACAGATATACCTGCACATCACCATTCATATCTCTAATTAAACATCTCGGAAATTGCAACTCGGAAATAAGAACTTAGAACTAAGAAGTAAGAACTAAGAAGTAAGAATTAAGAAATAAAAATTAAGAAGTAGGAACTAAGAAGTAGGAACTAAGAACTAAGAAATAAGAAGTCTCTAACTGTATGTGCGTCTGTCTGTCGTTCTGACTGTATTTCGCCAACTTGCTGCGTGTGTCCGTCCGTCAATCTATATGCCTGTCTGTGTTACTGTGCGTGAGTGCTTGCGTACGTGCGTATGTATGTAAGCATGTATGTATGTATATGTAAGTATGTATGTATGTATACTTGTGTGCGCGTGTACTTTCGCGCGTGCATGCGTACACGCCTGTGTAGTTGCACACATGCCCTTACACTGTACATGCATGTATGCACATGTCTTTCTTCCTAGTTCCTACTTCTTAGTTCTTACTTCTTAGTTCCTACTTCCTACTTCTTAGTTCCTACTTCTTAGTTCCAACTTCTTACTTCTTAGTTCTTTCTTCTTAGTTCCAAGTTCTTATTTCCGAGTTCTTATTTCCGAGTTGCAATTTCTGAGTTGTATAATTGTAGGTATAAACGGTAACATGCATGTATGTCTGTCTATATATTTGTCTGTCTGTCCGTCCGTTTAAGTCTCTGTCTGTCTGTTCTTGTTTCCGAGTTAACACCTGAGTTGTACAATTATAGGTATAAACACTGATATACATGTATGTCTGTCTGTCTGTCTATATGTCTGTCCTTACACGTCTGTGTAGTTACTTACTTCTTAGTTCCTACTTCTTATTTCTTAGTTCCAAGTTCTTATTTCCGAGTTGCAATGTCTGAGTTGTATAATTATAGGTATAAACGGTGACATGCATGTATGTCTGTCTGTCTACATGTCTGTTTTTTTGCCAACTTGCTGCATGGGTCCGTCCGCCAATCTGTATACCTGTCTGTCTGTATGTCTGTCTGTGTATGTGCGTGCGCGTTTGCCAACTTACTGCATTGATCCGTCCACTTATCTGTATGCCTGTCTGTCTGTCTGTGTATGTGCGTGCGTGTATAATTATGGGTATGAAGCGACATGCATGTATGTATGTAGGTCTGTCTGTCTGTCTGCCTATGTATCTGTCTGTCCGTCCGTCCGTTTAACTGTGTTTCTCTGTCTGTCTGACTGACTTTGTTTTCAAACTTGCTGTGTGCGTCCGTCCGTCAATATGAATGACTGGCTGTCGGTTTATCTGTGTGTACGTGCTTGTGAGCGTGCGTACGTACGTATGTATTCATGCATGCATGCATGCATGCATGTATGTATGTATGTATGTATGTATGTATGTATGTATGTATGTATGTATGTATGTATGTATGTATGTATGTATGTATGTATGTATGTATATGTGTGTGTGTGTGTGTGTGTATGTTTTTACGTACGTACGTACGTACGTATGTATGTATGTTTGCCTACTTGCATGCGCGTATACTTGCGTGCGTACATACGTATGAATGCACACAAGTAAACACACAGACAATCATACTTACAGATATACCTGCATATCACCATTCATATCTCTAATTAAACATCTCGGAAATTGCAACTCGGAAATAAGAACTTGGAACTAAGAAGTAAGAACTAAGAAGTAAGAACTAAGAAATCAGAACTAAGAAGTAGGAACTAAGAAGTAGGAACTAAGAAATAAGAAGTCTCAAACTGTATGTGCGTCTGTCTGTCGTTCTGACTGTATTTTGCCAACTTGCTGCGTGTGTCCGTCCGTCAATCTATATGCCTGTCTGTGTTACTGTACACGCCTGTGTAGTTGCACAAATGCCCTTACACGGTACATGCATGTATGCATATGTCTTACTTCCTAGTTCCTACTTCTAAGTTCTTACTTCTTAGTTCCTATTTCTTACTTCCAACTTCTTACTTCTTAGTTCTTACTTCTTAGCTCCAAGTTCTTATTTCCGAGTTGCAATTTCTGCGTTGAATAATTATAGGTATAAACGGTAACATGCATGTATGTCTGTCTATATATTTGTCTCTCTGTCTGTCCGTCCGTTTAAGTCTCTGTCTGTCTGTTCTTATTTCCGGGTTAACACCTGAGTTGTACAATTATAGGTATAAACACTGACATGCATGTCTGTCTGTCTGTCTGTCTGTCTGTATGTCTGTTCTTACACGCCTGTGTAGTTACACTGTACATGCATGTATGCGCACATCTTACTTCCTAGTTCCTACTTCTTAGTTCTTGCTTCTTAGTTCCTACTTCTTAGTTCTTACTTCTTAGTTCTTACTTCTTAGTTCTTACTTCTTAGTTCCTACTTCTTACTTCTTAGTTCCTACTTCTTATTTCCAAGTTCTTATTTCCGAGTTGCAATTTCTGAGTTGTATAATTATAGGTATAAACGGTGACATGCATGTATGTCTGTCTGTCTACATGTCCGTCTGTCTGTATGTTTGCAAACTTGCTGCATGGGTCCGTCCGCCAATCTGTTTGCCTGTCTGTCTTTCTCTCTGTCTGTGTATGTGCGTGCGTGCGCGTTGGCCAACTTGCTGCATTGGTCCGTCCGCTAATCTGTATGCCTGTCTGTCTGTCTGTGTATGTGCGTGCGTGTATAATTATGGGTATGAGGTGACATGCACGTATGTATGTAGGTCTGTCTGTCTGTCTGCCTATGTATCTGTCTGTCCATCCGTCCGTTTAACTGTGTTTCTCTATCTGCCTGACCGACTATGTTTGCGAACTTGCTGCGTGCGTCAGCCCGTCAATATGTATGCCTGTCTGTCTATCTGTGTGTGCGTGCGATCGTGTGTACGTACGTATGTATGAATGTATGTATGTATGTATGTATGTATGTATGTATGTATGTATGTATGTATGTATGTGTGTGTGTGTGTGTGTGTGTGTGTGTGTGTGTGTGTGTGTGTGTGTGTGTGTGTGTGTGTGTGTGTGTGTATGTATGTATGTATGTCGATGTATGTATGTATGTATGTTTGCCTTCTTGCATGCGCGTATACTTGCGTGCGTACATACGCGCCTGCGTAATTGCACACACATGCACATACACTGTGCATAAATGAATGCATACAAGTACACACAGAGACAATCATACTTACAGATATACCTGCATATCACCATTCATATCTCAAATTAAACATCTCGGAAATTGCAACTCGGAAATAAGAACTTGGAACTAAGAAGTAAGAACTAAGAAGTAAGAACTAAGAAATAAGAACTAAGAAGTAGGAACTAAGAAGTAGGAACTAAAAACTAAGAACTAAGAAATAAGAAGTCTCTAACTGTATGTGCGTCTGTCTGTCGTTCTGACTGTATTTTGCCAACTTGCTGCGTGTGTCCGTCCGTCAATCTATATGCATGTCTGTGTTACTGTGCGTGAGTGCTTGCGTACGTGCGTATGTATGTATGCATGTATGTATGTATATATATGAATGTATGTATGTCTACTTGTGTGCGCGTGTACTTTCGTGCGTGCATGCGTACACGCATGTGTAGTTGCACACATGCCCTTACACTGTACATGCAAGTATGCACATGTCTTACTTCCTAGTTCCTACTTCTGAGTTCTTACTTCTTAGTTCCTACTAATTACTTCTTAGTTCCTACTTCTTAGTTCCAACTTATTACTTCTTAGTTCTTACTTCTTAGTTCCAAGTTCTTATTTCCAAGTTGCAATTTCTGCGTTGTATAAATATAGGTATAAACGGTAACATGCATGTATGTCTGTCTATATATTTGTCTGTCTGTCTGTCCGTCCGTTTAAGTCTCTGTCTGTCTGTTCTTATTTCCGAGTTAACACCTGAGTTGTACAATTATAGGTACAAACACTGACATGCATGTATGTCTGTCTGTCTGTCTGTCTGTATGTCTGTTCTTACACGCCGGTGTAGTTACACTGTACATGCATGTATGCGCACATCTTACTTCCTAGTTCCTACTTCTTAGTTCTTGCTTCTTAGTTCCTAATTCTTAGTTCTTACTTCTTAGTTCTTACTTCTTTGTTCTTACTTCTTAGTTCCTTCTTCTTACTTCTAAGTTCCTACTTCTTAGTTCCAAGTTCTTATTTCCGAGTTGCAATTTCTGAGATGTATAATTATAGGTATAAACGGTGACATGCATGTATGTCTGTCTGTCTACATGTGCGTCTGTGTGTATGTTTGCCAACTTGCTGCATGGGTCCGTCCGCCAATCTGTTTGCCTGTCTGTCTTTCTGTCTGTCTGTGTATGTGCGTGCTTGCGCGTTGGCCAACTTGCTGCATTGGTCCGTCCGCTAATCTGTATGCCTGTCTGTCTGTCTGTGTATGTGCGTGCGTGTATAATTATGGGTATGAGGTGACATGCACGTATGTATGTAGGTCTGTCTGTCTGTCTGCCTATGTTTCTTATGTCCGTCCGTCCGTTTAACTGTGTTTCTCTATCTGTCTGACCGACTATGTTTGCCAACTTGCTGCGTGCGTCCGTCCGTCAATATGTATGCCTGTCTGTCTATCTGTGTGTGCGTGCTTGCGTGCGTGTGTACGTTCGCACGCACGTACGTACGTACGCACGCACGCATGTATGTATGTATGTATGTGTGTGTATGTATGTATGTATGTATGTATGTATGTATGTATGTATGTATGTATGTATGTATGTATGTATGTATGTATGTATGTATGTATGTATGTATGTATGTATGTATGTATGTATGTATGTATGTATGTATGTATGTTTGCCTACTTGCATGCGCGTATACTTGCGTGCGTACGTACGCTCCTGTGTAGTTGCACACACATGCACATACACTGTGCATATATGAATGCACGCAAGTACACACACAGACAATCATACTTACAGATATACCTGCATATCACCATTCATATCTCTAATTAAACATCTCGGAAATTGCAACTCGGAAATAAGAACTTGGAACTAAGAAGTAAGAACTAAGAAGCAGGAACAAAGAAATAAGAACTAAGAAATAGGACCTAAGAAGTAGGAAATAAGAACTAAGCAATAAGAAGTCTCTAACTGTATGTGCGTCTGTCTGTCGTTCTGACTGTATTTTGCCAACTTGCTGCGTGTGTCCGTCCGTCAATCTATATGCCTGTCTGTGTTACTGTGCGTGAGTGCTTGCGTACGTGCATATGTATGTATGCATGTATGTATGTATATGTATGAATGTATGTATGTCTACTTGTGTGCGCGTGTACTTTCGCGCGTGCATGCGTACACGCCTGTGTAGTTGCACACATGCCCTTACACTGTCCATGCAAATATGCACATGTCTTACTTACTAGTTCCTACTTCTTAGTCCTTACTTCTTAGTTCCTACTTCTTACTTCTTAGTTCCTACTTCTTAGTTCCAACTTCTTACTTCTTAGTTCTTACTTCTTAGTTCCAAGTTCTTATTTCCGCGTTCTTATTTCCGAGTTGCAATTTCTGAGTTGTATAATTATAGGTATAAACGGTAACATGCATGTATGTTTGTCTATATATTTGTCTGTTTGTCTGTTCGTCCGTTTAAGTCTCTGTCTGTCTGTTCTTATTTCCGAGTTAACACCTGAGTTGTACAATTATAGGTATAAACACTGGCATGCATGTATGTCTGTCTGTCTATATGTCTGTCCTTACACGCCTGTGTAGTTACACTGTACATGCATGCATGCGCACGTCTTACTTCCTAGTTCCTACTTCTTAGTTCTTACTTCTTTGTTCCTACTTCTTAGTTCTTACTTCTTAGTTCTTACTTCTTAGTTCCTACTTCTTTCTCCTTAGTTCCTACTTCTTAGTTCCAAGTTCTTATTTCCGAGTTGCAATTTCTGAGTTGTATAATTATAGGTATAAACGGTGACATGCATGTATGTCTGTCTGTCTACATGTGCGTCTGTGTGTATGTTTGCCAACTTGCTGCATGGGTCCGTCCGCCAATCTGTTTGCCTGTCTGTCTTTCTGTCTGTCTGTGTATGTGCGTGCTTGCGCGTTTGCCAACTTGCTGCATTGGTCCGTCCGCTAATCTGTATGCCTGTCTGTCTGTCTGTGTATGTGCGTGCGTGTATAATTATGGGTATGAGGTGACATGCACGTAGGTCTGTTTGTCTGTCTGCCTATGTATATGTCTGTCCGTCCGTCCGTTTAACTGTGTTTCTCTATAGGTCTGACCGACTATGTTTGCCAACTTGCTGCGTGCGTCCGTCCGTCAATATGTATGCCTGTCTGTCTGTCTATCTGTGTGAGCGTGCTTGCGTGCGTGCGTGCGTGCGTGCGCGCACGTACGTACGTACGTACGTACGTCCGTATGTATGTATGTATGTATGTATGTATGTTTACCTACTTGCGTGCGCGTGTACTTGCGTGTGTGCGTACGCGCCTGCGTAGTTGCACACACATGCACCTACACTGTGCATATATGAATGCATGTGTTAGTACGCGTAAACGCACGCAGGTACACGCACAGACATTCATACTTACAGATATACCTGCATATCATTATTCATATCTCTAATTAAACATCTCGGAAATTGCAACTCGGAAATAAGAACTTGGAACTATGAAGTAATAACTAAGAAGTAAGAACTAAGAAGTAAGAACTAAGAAGTAAGAACTAAGAAGTAGGAACTAAGAAGTAGGAACTAAGAACTAAGAAGTAAGAACTAAGAAGTAAGAAGTCCCTACCAGGCTTTCGTAGAAATCAATATGCGTAATACCCACTTCTGTATTTACCCTAAATATCTGACAGGTGTCCTTACCATACGTGTTCTTATATTTGAACAAGTACAACAAACTTTCCGATGTTGTCTCTAAAATAGCTGGATAAGTGGCAAAAAGTGTAGACCCTGATGAGACGCCGCGTTCTGCGGCGACTCATCTGGGTCTACTCTGTTTGCTCAGGCTTATATGACCGAATACGGACCGTTACTACGATACGTTTATGTATCACGTTGATTTAGCGGCATTCTAACACTGATCGCCTACATGGCCAATAGTTAAATCCAGTGATATCACCAACGAGAAGAGCCGCTGTTTTATGACGTTTTACATTTTCATACAGAGTGGGTTGTGCATAGTTGGAACATAATTTGCATTTCCTTGCTCGTGCTAGAATGTTCGATCTGGTCATTGGCATCTCAAAATAACTGCAAATCCCATTAGTAACGAGTTCCACACCCGTCTGTCTGACATGTTTACCGATTTGTGTCAAGTCGTTTTTCGCCAACGAAAAACCTGTTTCCAGTATTTTTATATCCTTGTCATCCATCAGAGAAACTCACAGGAGTGGTGTCATTTGAAATAGGCCGCCACAAGTGGGAAGGGTTCTTCAATCATGTGCGCCCAGCAAAGACTCAGATCAGACTTTGTTGTGCGTTATATAGACGGCCATTGATATAAAGCTTCTATATGCAGCAAAAAAGATTGAATTCTGACTAAGTTTGCGAGGATCCGCTGAACATAAATGCACAAATACCTCTTTTAGCGTGGCCAATATGAAATGTATAAAAAGGAGATTTCACCCTGACGCGAAAGAAATATTGAAGATGCGCAATATTTCTGAGCTAGTATACTTTAAAACCTAAAAAAATCGCCACACGGCGACGACTCTAACAATTTGAAGACAAAAGATGGTATTGCATATACAGTAAAATACATGTACCTATATAAAGATCACCTTTATAGGTGGTCTCTGACCAGAGGACACCGTATGCAGAAAACACAAAGACAGAACAACTGCAAAATATTAATCAAACCTTTAGAAGGAGAATTAGTCTTAACCAGTGCTTCAGCTGAAGTGCACGACCCGCCGGATGCTTTTAGCTTTATGAGTGTTACCATATATGGGTATGGCGGCCATTTTGGTCATGTGACCCGGACCTAAAACGGTTCCCCCAATAAATGCGCCTTATCGTAAGGAGCAAAAATATATCTTATACTTTAGTACTGTATTCTGAATCGTTTGCAGGATAAAATGCATTCTTACTTTCCAATACAAAAGCATATGTGTCAAAGTTTGAGCTAGGCAGAAATAATGTCAAGGTCAACCCAGGGTCACCATTTTAGCACTTTATGATGGGCCTACGTCCAAGATGCTATTTATCAAGTTTCGTGGAAATCTGCCCAGTAGTTCTGGAGAAGACTATTTTTGAAGGGTTTTTACCATATATGGCTTGGCGGCCAGTTTGGTCATGTGACCTGGACCCCATGAGCAAATGTTGGTTTTACCCACCCATAGAGGCTCCATATGAAATTTGACTTCAATCGGCCCAACGGTTTCCGAGGAGAAGCAGTTCGAAAATTTTCACATTTTTCGCCTCGGCGAGGCTATACTAAATGAAATGTAATATTTGGCAAGTTAATTGGTTAGACCTCATCGATATCTATCAGTATGCCAAAAATCATTTAAATATACCAATCGGTTAAGTCACTATCACCAATTTTCACAAACGGGTTACGGACGGACAGACAGACTGGCAGAATGACACGGTGATTTTAGGGCACTCTTAGAAAATCAACCGACTTCAGTCGGTCGCTTTTTCTGCGGGTCGTGCAATTTTAGGTGGTCTTAATTAAGGCTGGCACGATTGATCGGATATTCGATTATTTAATCGATAAATTCCACAAAAATGATTATCATTACTGATTTGCTTGCAATCGATTATTTGATAAGTACAATTTCTTACCCAAAGTTGTGCCTAAAATAGCTGTATGAATGGCAAACAGTGCAGACCCAGATGAGACGCCGCGTTCTGCGGCGTCTCATCTGGGTCTACACTGTTTGCTCAGGCTTGTCTGTTCAAATACGTATGGCAAAGTACAGCATATGGTAGGAGTCTTGCTCAGACAGAAAGCAAGACAGGTAAAATAATGATAAAATCTTCAGGGATTACTAATCGATTATCGATCGCAATGAAAGGAATGATAACCGATTATCTTTTCAGCGCCGATTAGCCAGCCCTAGTCTTAATAGCGGAATTTCATTATCTGTCTCCTTGTAGATGTCGACACTCCGGAAACTTTTGATATTGTTATCATTTCTGCAAAAGTAGATTGAGGCGGTCCCTACTGAGTACACGAAATCATTGTTTTCGGAGCTTAAAAACTGAGGAAAATTTTGTGAACCCCTGTAAACCCCACATTTCTCTTCATACAGTGGGGAAAACAAGGTTGCTTATTTTATGGACTTAACGTGATGCAAACGCACAACAAAACATAAAAACTAATTGTTTGTTTGATTTGAGTTTTAAGGTTATAGGTCATTTTGGGGACGTTGCTTCCAATTTTGTGGGACTTTTACCCAATATTGAGATGAAATGACATCGCAATTCCGGCTGCCTAATGAAGCAAATAGGGTTAACATGCATGGACGGGCCGACTCGCACTACTTTGCCTTGTCAGGCTTAGACCTTCTAAGCGGTTTACCAGTACTCGTGTGAGGTCGGTTTCAGCTATGCGTGGAAGCATTATGCTGTCCAATTTATTTCTCTTGTCGAAAGGAAAAACATTGTGGCATGAAATAATAATAATATTAATAATAATATTTTTATAGATTCAATACAGTCGTTTCAAACCCTCGGAATGCCAAGGCCACTAATCTAGGTAAACATAGGTTGTGGGTACTCGTTAGAACCGCCTCATTGAGGCGGTTCTAACGAACACCCACAACCCATGTTTGCAGTATAAATAAGAAAAATATCATGGATTTTCATCAGAAAAGTAGCCGTTTTGGAGATGTGAAAAAAATGCACTGTCGCACGGGCGTGTTATCGTAATGACCTTCCCTATACATGACTGGTATAATCAAATCAGACAATCAAAAATGTACAAAGAGCCACGTCCGAGTTTTCTACTAGTTAAGACAGAAATTTGTTTGTTTGTTTGATTTGAGACTCAGCTCCACAGACTAGTAAACGCCTGAAATGTTAGATGGCATTATGAAAACATGCCTATTCCAAATAATTGTAAATTTGACCGCCGAAAAATCGAATATTTTCGGATGAAAAATTGTGATTTTTTTTCTTATTTCTGTTCAAAATATAGATTGAGGTACAAGTTAGAACCGCCTCATCGAGGCGGTTCTAACGAGTTCCCACAATCTTTATTTTAGAGCAGAAATAATAAAAACAATGCATACCCATGTAAACCCCAGTAAAGTGGGGTTGAAGGATGTCAAGATTATATTGGAGTGTTTGCGTGATGTAGACACTAGAGACATGGTGTCAACACAACGAACATAAAGGGTCTTATCAGTTTGCGCTGATGCACATTGTTGTTCGAGAACGGCGAAAAAAAACAAATAAAAAAATAATAAAATAAAATAATAAAATAAAAAAAAAGTTTTGAAGCCGATTGATAATCAATCGATCCTCAGCTACTAACTACAGAAGCTTATCGCCTGCTATAGTGCACGTGGCTTTCGCTGACCATGTACCGGTTATTTATAGCAGCACAAGTCTTATCCCTTTGACGGCAGAGCGCTATGTAAAAAGTCAATCTGGACAGAGTTTATGTAGTTGGTCACTGACAAACAGTACATACCCTGATCAGATAACGCGGCGTCTGATCAGGGTTTGCACTGTTTGCTTAAAAACCCTGAATTTAAGGGTTAAACGATACAGATTAAGTCTCAGTTCTGGACTATTTTCCAAGCCTGTTAATTGATCTACCAGTACTCTTAGTGCTTTGATTAATTTTCTTCATCACGTGATTAAGTCCGAGAAATGCTGTCCCTCCTAAACCACACTTTATACAGAAAAAAAACGGAGTTTACTGGGGTATACATTATTTTCTTCTTATTTCTGCTCCAAGACTTAGTATGAGGCGGTTAAAGCGAGCACACGCAACCTATGTTTGCAGAATAAATAAGAAACATATCACGACTCCCGACCGTCGGGGCTTGAATAAATAAATGGGCTGCATGTTGCTTCCACGCAGAGCTGAAACCGACCAACATACAAGTACTGGTAAACCGCTTAGAGGATCTAAGCCTGCCCAGGCAAAGCAGTGCGAGTCGGACCGGCCATGTTTGTAAATCCTATTGGGTTCATTGGGCGACAAGGCTTCAGATGTCATTTCATCTCAATGTCGCATAAAAGTCCCACAAAATTGGATGCAACGTCTGCAAAATGACCTAATTAGTGTTGACGGGGACGTTAAACGCCAACATGTTTCTGCGTGGAAACAATATGCAGCCCAGTCTATTTCTCCAAGCCCAGATGGGAGGGGCGAATAATGGCTCTGGCAAGACTGCATTGATGCACAGGCTAATCTGAGTCGTCGCTTGTTGCATGGATCTTATTGAAGGTACCAACGCGCAGCGGCGTTTGCAATATAAGAAAGTGCGTCACACTAAATTGCGTCATCCAAAATCTTAAACCTTTTACTTCCGCGCTTCTGAAGTGAGCTCTGTAGAGCGGACCCGCCATCTTTGACCTTGAACTTGTCCCTTCTTTCCAGCAGTAGAAGAGTTAGTCACAATAATTAACATAATGACAAGCAGTGTAGATCCTGATGAGACGGCTTATTATGTGCAGTCACATCTAGACATACACAAAATTTCGCTATTAAGACCACCCTAAAATTAAGACTTATTGCTTTTAAAAGCATATTTCATAAAGATTTTACATACATTTTCTTTGTTTGTTTTCCACACCCAGTATGCTCTTGTAGGAGACCCCCTTTGGGACTGTTCAAAAGTGGTCTTCAAGACCACTTTTGAACAGTTCCAAAGGTGGTCTTAATAGAGGACTTTTACTGTTTTCGTATCGGTCTGCAGGGTCGGAAAGGGCTTAAGTAGCTGTCGCAGTCTGGCATGTGATTTTATGTCGATCAAAGAAATATTTCCTGGGGAGATTGAAAGATAACCGAATGACACGATCTGCGTGAATGCTGTCGCGTGAGTAAGTGCAAACATATTTAAACTGCTCCGTATACTCATAGTATAAAGAAGGCAAACGCTTACTAAGCACGAAATCCGCAACTTACAAAAGGCCCTAGAGGCCTACCCTGGAATACTAAATGCCAGCATCGAAGACCGGTACCTTACTTTCGACAGATACTAGTAAACGAACACACACTAGCTCTGTCTTCACGTCCATACGCAGACGACACATCAATTTTTACATGTATTTGTAGCGGCAGCTATTTAGTGGATAACGGCATATCGTACAAACCATATGACCATACGTGAAATAACACATGGTTACTGGCGCGTAATTGTGATGACGGCGTCCGTGACAACCCTATATCTTTTGCTAAGTCGGTCTAAACAGAATCTTACACTCGTGGTCATTTCTTATGAATTTCATGAAATTCGCCGAAGGCTCGTTTTATAAATTCAAAATAAAATGAGCAGGCCTCCGTAGCCTAGTGGAAACGAACACTGGCTCTTAATCATTAGGTCTCTCACCGCTGTGGTTCGAGCCTGGCTCGGGTCACGTATGACGCCAAGTTCTGCAACGGAAGTTCCGGTGGTTTTTCTCCGAGTACTCCGGTTTTCGCCCGGCTATGATTAACAATCGGTTAAATATGAGTGAAAGAATCTTGAAAGGGCCGTAAAACCAAAACAACAACAAAAAAGATCCTCTACAAAAGTATAAATATTAAAATAAAAAATGAGGCCATTCTAATGAGTACACACAACATATTTTTACTTTATAGTCAATCGAACAGATAATACTAAAATATTCCATTATGCCTGCTGATCTTGAGCTATGAGTTACCCTCGAAGTATACCTGTCTTGACCAAGTTTTATGCATTTTAGCCAGGAGAAGTAAGTTTGCTTTTCGCTTTTCGATTTTCAGAAGTTAGTTTGCTTTTCGCTTTTCGACTTTCAGAGGTTAGTTTGCTTTTCGCTTTTCGACTTTCAGAGGTTAGTTTGCTTTTCGCCTTTCGCTTTTCGATCATAGGTCTGTTTAATGATGTAACTGTTAAGTGTCTGAGTACATGCGTGAGTGAGTGAGTAAGTGAGCGAGTGAGTGAGAGTGTTTTACGTCAATCAAACTGCTAATACCATATGCAGATGTTCATTGTGTCACAGATTCTTTTTGTTTTTCGTTTTATGCTTTTCGCTTTTCGATCATAGTAGAAGTAAATCAAAGATCAGGAATCGCTACAATTAACTTACCCCACCCAACAAAGACACCAAAGGGAAAGAAACACATACAAGAAGCGACCAGACCATAATGGAAACCTAAACAAAGGAAGGCCATAAGGACAGTTACTTTCCCACAAAATGGCCAATGGCCATCCCAAATTAAAAGACACAAGTGATACACACAGTAAGTAACAAACAACAACATAAATAAACCGCCACAGAAGAGCCGCCTTGGAACGGTCAGTGGAAAGAATTTCACTGGGGGTGGGGGGGGGGGGGGGGCTTAAATCGATTTTAAATGGCCATAATCCTCGCCCTTACCTCTGTCGCGGTATACACTAAATTTGTTTAGTCCGCATGAAGGCTTCCTAACTCATCAGTGTAACATATCCGAGAACATAAAAAATAGGTCTGTTTAATGGTGTAACAGTTAAGTGTCTGAGTACATGGGTGAGTGAGTTAGTGAGTGGGTAAGTGAGTGAGTGAGGGTGTTTTACGTCAATCAAACTGCTCATGCCATGTGCAGATGTTCATTATATCAAAGATAAACGCTAATGGCCCAAATATTGAATTAGGAGTTGGAAAAATGCATAGCAATGAGAAGTTAGTTTGATTTTCGCTTTTCGACTTTCAGAAGTTAGTTTGCTTTCCGCTTCTCGCTTTTCGACTTTCCTATGATCGAAAAGCAAAAAGCGAAAAGCTAACTAACTTCTCCTTGCTATGCATTTTTCCAACTCCTAATTCAATATTTGGGCCATTAGCGCTTATCAAGAAAAGACATGTATTTTAAAGTAAGTTACAATTTCACTGTTCCTTCCATTTGCAACTTGTACAGAATGGAAAGATAGTGAAAATGTATAGCTTACGTCAAAATGATAAAAAGCCTCTGGCCAAAATATTGAATTAAGAACAAATTGGAAAGATGTGTTTTATATTGTCCCCTGTGTAACACACAAAAAAAAAAAAAAAAAAAAAACAAATCTACAAATTTTTATGGTCCAAAATAATGTAAGCCATTAACATCGGCCTATACAGGCTTCATTTACATTATGAGCCCCGCCAAGCGAATTTGTCTCTTCGAGCATTCCGTCATGACAAATTTTAACTGCGCATGTCCAGCCATTCAGAAGGGCCAGGGATATGGCTTTCTGTCTGAAGGTTCCTCTTGATTCACTGCTTGTATG
Source organism: Lucinisca nassula (assembly GCA_963580285.1). NCBI lineage: Eukaryota > Metazoa > Mollusca > Bivalvia > Lucinida > Lucinidae > Lucinisca > Lucinisca nassula. Next base: position 15,881,155 of record OY757016.1, read on the forward strand.
AGCGAGCAGCGAAGGTTCTGGCGAGACTGCGCGAATGCGCAGGCTCGCCTGAACTTTCGCTGCTCGCATAGGCGATAAATACCAAAATCGCTTGACGGGGCCCTTATGATTTCTCCCTGTCCTAGTGCGTAAATGTGCTCAGTCTTAATCAGTAGGTCTCTCATCGCTGTGGATCTTCGCTCGGATCATGTTCTGGGACGGAAAGTCAGGTTTTCTCCGGCTACTCCTGTTTTCGCCCAAATCTTATTAACGATCGACTTTAAAATGTTGAAAGTGACTAAAAAAGCTTAAACAAATACGAGTCGTACAGTTTTGTTTTTACCCCAAATAATCACAGACTGTGGTTTTCGTTTAAAACAACTAATGTAGGTTGTTCAAATGAGCAACAACAATACAATAACCCTAACCGTATAGTAGGTGCATAAATGACAAAATTTCCTACATGTCGTTAATGCAAGAAGAAAGAGTGAAAGGTCGCGACCGTGTCAGCCAGTAGGACGTTTCCGGCATGGTGATCTGTTTACCAACTGCTGGAAACCTTACTGACATCTACCGACCGATGTGAGGCTACTTCGTACGTTGCCGTTAAAGACTCCGTGCCAGACGGACAATGGTCATAGAATATATACTAGTCAAAACTGAGCAAGTTGAATGAACGCGACCTGTTCAAAATTTCTAATATGCATAGACCACATTGGATTTCATTGCACCACTCCGAGGAGCGTGTATACCCAGGAATTTGTTTGTTTGTTTTCAATGAGGTTTAACGTCCCGTCAACACTTTTAAGGTCATTTTGGAGGCGTACTTTTGTGAGACTTTGATGGGAGGTGTAGGTCAATTGTATCGATTCCTGATCATTGCCTCCACCTCTATTTTATCCGACACTGAGATGAAATGACATCTCAAGCCCTGCCACCCAATTAAACCAAAAGGCTTATATGCACTGGACGGTCTGACTCACACCGCTTTGGCTTGGGAGGCTTAGTCCTTCTAAGCGATTTACCAGTACTCATGTCTGGTCAGTTTCGTGGAAGCATCATACAGCCCAGCCTATTTCTTATTTCTCTATGCACCGATGGGCGGGAGCGATAGGGTACACAGGAATTAGTGTTTTCCTTAATCTGAAAGTTAATACTCCTCTATGCGAAAGCTGGAGAGACTAATCCTGCATGGCTTGGCCAGTGAGTTGCTTTTTCTGTACCCTAGGTGTCCGGTTACTCGTTCGAGGCTGGGTGGAGTAAGTAAATTGTATCGATTCCTGATCTTTGTTTTACTTCTACTTTACTGTGTGAGAAACCGACCTATATTACGATAAAACATCCATGTGAAATAGTGCATTCTTTTCTTATCTTCAAAACGGTTATTTTTCTGACGTAAATTTGTGATATCTCCAAACACAGTTTGTGGGTGCTCGTTAGAACCGCCTCAATGAGGCGGTTCTAACGAGTACCCACAACCTATGCATTGGTGCAGAAATGAGAAAATTACTGAATACCCCTGTAAACCCCAGTTTTTTCTCTAGATAAAGTGGGGTTTAGAGGGGATGTTGTAAACCTGATGAACGGGCACAAATTCAAAATTGTTGACGCTGCCAGAAAATGAAACAAAAACGTTTCTCTGTCTGTATCTTTATTAGGAATATGACGGTATCGCCGTTGTCTCCGCAGCATTTCGATTGAAAATAATTGTAATCAAACACGAAACGCTTTAAACATAAAACGAATAATTGTCTTTAAGATTACAGTAATATCAGGTGCAGTTTGTGGAATGATTGGCAATTTAGTTCATTCTATTACAATCCTATAATGTAAAAAAAGAAAAAAGAAGGTTTGACGTTACACGTTTTAATTAACATACAAACAGAAATCCAGATAAGATGCCTATATATTTTTTTTACCCCAATAACCCCACTTCTATATAGTAAAACTGGAGTTTACATGGGTATACATTAGTTTTATTATTTCTGCTAAGAAACATATATTGTGGGTACTCGTTAGAACCGCCTCACCGCGGCGTGTGATCTGGGTCTACGGTGTTTGCCAAGTAGAAAAGGCCACACTTAAAAAACGCAGCCATCTCCACACACCTAAAGAAAGTAAGTGACATGGAGGCACTAAAACAGACGAAACATGAACAAACGGCAAAAAGCCAGTTAACAAATACGAAGGGGGTGGGGTGGGTTGGGGGGGGGGGGGCTTCAACTACGGAGTTTATGAAATTTGAACCCTCGCCCTCAGTTTCAGTACAGTAACAAACATAATAACTATTTTAAAATGATCCGCATGAAGGTTTTCTGGCTCAACAGTAAGTCAAATACTCGTAGAAAACAGTAAAATGATCTAGTCAGGATTAATACCATCATGAATCAGGGTCGAGGACTCCACAACAATCCGACGTCAGAGCAGCAGAAAACCAACAGTAAGATCACAGAGGGTCGAACCCAGGAAATATCAGACTCCACCCCTCATGAATTAAAAAGACTTACGATGGGACCGTCACACTGTCCGAAGTCCAGCCCACCGCTGTGCAACCGAAGAGCGAATTGTGAAAGGGTCGACAACCAATTTCGCGGAATGTCGCATAACATCCTTTTGTATTTCGCAAAGATTTTCCAGAACTGACCAGAAAATTTATCACTACCTAGCTTTCTTATGAATTTATAAACTAAATCTCCATAAAATTAGGTCCGACCTGTTGCGGAAGTGTCTTCAAAGAAACGTCATTTTTAGAAATAATGTCATAATGTCGATAAAATTTTGAAAATGTTTTGCGCAGTTCATGATACCGGCCTTGTTTTAGAAGCTTTTCCAACCCAACACATGATTCCAAACCAGATTCCATAGGTAACCCTCTTACGCATCACAACATAACGCGGCAATTTCTATAAATAACCGTTATCTGGATTTCCTACAAATCAGTGAATGTTATTTGGGCATAAGCACGAGAGAGCTTATGGTGAATTTCCTTGACATTTGACATTTTTTTCTCACCTTTGCGTTCAAGGGAAATAACGTACATAGTTTCCGGGTATGAAAATAGTCTAAGCCTGAGTAGCTAGACAGCAGTTCTGTAAAGTCCCGTACTACACCAAAACCACTATATAACACTATTTATGTGATACAAACCAGAATAATCACTCGTGTTATATCCAAACCAAAATGAATATTATAATCTACTAGCGTATAGAAAACTGACCATATATGGCCATTTTTCTGTGTAATCTATATCAACATTGAAACCGTGTTATATCCAAAACCTTGTTTTAACGAGCAGTGTTATAATGAAGTTACATAGCACTTATGGAGACTCAGTAAAACAAATACTCCCATTTCCGTATATAATAAGTTGTTTGTTTTCAAGTGCAACTTTTATCCCAGCAGGCACACATCGCTAGGGCAACGTCAAATCAACGTCGGTGCAACGTTGCATAAACGTCATGATTTTACAATGACCTCGATGTGACGTCACAATTACGTCATGAGTCTGCTGGGATGGTTCTATTTTTATAATCAAAGCTCTGAAAGCACTGGTTGGTCGATTGTGTCTTGAGTGTAGGCTTGAACTGGATTTATACCCTTAAATTCCTGTACCTTAACTAAACAGAGAAGACCCAGATCAGACGCCACATAACTGTTATGCTGCAGACCCACAAGGACATTTTCTGACTGAATGGTCACGTAAGGGGAATGGAAAGAGCTGGCATATTTTTCCGCCATTTTTCAAAGGGAGACAACTTTCTGGACTTCCTGTTACCTTTTCTATAAGCCATGCCCCACTAAAAATGTGGTCTACTCTTAAAGGATCGAATTTTTTTAAGGAAAGAATTTGCTCCTGAGGAGCAAATTCTTTTCTTTAAGAATAGACCCCTATTGACGTGGGAGACAAAAAATACTTTTGCAAATGATGCCTACCCAGAAGGTGTTCCCATTCCCCTTAAGTTGATTAAAGTCTTCTCTAAACGCAAATTTCCTAAGAAACATTTTCGCTTGGCACTAGTAAACCACTTAGGTCGCAGCCTGCCCAGGAAAAGTGATGCGATTGGGACCACTCCTTAAGCCCTATCGGTTTCTATCGGCCGTAGAACTTGAGATGTCGTTTCATCTCAATGTCTGGTAAATTCCCACAAAATCGGGAGAAACGTCTCAAAAATAGTGTTGATGGGGACGTAAAACCTCATTTCAAACAAACAAACAAACATACCTGTGCGTATAAGTTTACTAAGCCGAACGTGTTTTGCACAATGCAATTCTTTAAAGTCTGTGTATTTCTTTCTTTTAGGGGGCGTATGTGTTTAAAATTGAAATATTTATTAAACGTTGAATTTATTTCGATTACACAATATTTCAGGCAATTCATGGTAAAAGGATATTTATCATTTGGCGTCGCGTCTGAGAATGTAATAACGCCATGTAGTAAATTCGGTCATCCACTAGTGAATTAAATATGCAAATTAGTTAGATACGCCGCATAACGTTACAAAGTCCGACGTCCTTAACGACGTTGCGTTTACTAATGACGGAATATTGACATCTTCTAAAAAAATCGTGAATTAAATGCGTTTTAAATGTCATATGATAAATAGAATCTCGCATTCGTGCTCATGTATTGCTGTGTGTATTAAACGCGTATTTTATCCCCGTTTCTCAACTCGTTTAACAAATTCAATGAACACATCAACAAAGAGGATCTTACATGAGCGTTCATTTTTTTATTGAATTTATTAAACTAGTTTTTCCTCAACGACTTTAATAAATTCAATAATACATGAGCACGAATGCAAGATTCTATTTATCATATGACATTAAAACGCATTTTAGTCACGATTATTTTATAAAAATGTCAATATTTCGCCATTAGTAAACGCGACATCGTTAAGGACGTCGTCCATGTAACGTTTCAAATTTGCATATTTAATCCACTAGTGGCTTATCAAATGTATTATTTGGCGTTATTACACTCTCAGAAGCGACGTCATATAACCACTTATTTGTCGTATCGGCGACCAGCAAAGGCTCAGGCGAGACTGCGAATACGCAGTCATGCGCAATCCCGCCAGAGCCTTTGCTGTTCGCGCATGTGCAACTCTCCAGAGCCTTTGCTGTTCACGACATGGTGGAAACTTCATGCAAGAAGTCGCGCGTCTGGACCTACGAGCTAATTGCGCATGCGTTTTTGAAGTACGTAAATCGGAGGTTGCTTCATGCACTTTTTCCAAGGATAGGCTCATTCGATTTTTCTCAGTAAGGATAACAATAGTTTCCCTATCATTGATTGATCAGCAGAATCTTAACAGCTTGCACACAGATGGGCATCTACATGCATTGTTATGTGCAAATCTAAATACGAATAGACAGATAGTGTAATACACACACATTTTTACTACAGCAACTCATTGTACCTACAAAAAATATTCCTACCAACGACTGCATTCCGACACAAAAATACAGAATACCGTATGACCATGGTCGCTTTTTTCAGATTCGGTATCACCATTCTTGCTAGCTCTGAGTCACCACACTTGTTGCGACGTAATAATTGAGCCATCTTTACGGTTCGAAATCATGCCGTAACCTACACGACTATGCAAGGGTTTGGTTTCTGGAAGTTGAGGTGGCGTAATTACCACCAAATTAACTTTTTTCATACGAGTGATTCATGATGGAAAAAGTTGCTTCTGAACGTCCAATTCTCTGCAAAAAACGGTTTCTATTCCTGATCATTGCCTTCTCGGTGTTCATTGCTCGTCCAAATAAGGTATTACACATTACACATTGCATGCCAAATTGCAACAAGTGCATGTAATTGGTCAATCGCCAGACAAACAATGTACATCCAGATCAGACACCGTGGCATCTGATTTGGGTCTACACTGTTTGCTTAAAGTACAGTTACGAGCGTATTCCTATACTTCGCTACTATTGTCAAATAGTAAGGTAGCGCACATTTTTTTTCCAGTTATACCATGTTTATTCGGGGCACTTTCTCAATGCGTCTAAATAGGATCTAACATACTTTTATTCCGCCTTGTTTGGTTTGTTTGATGCGGAAGTTATTCACGCGTATTGATTTCTAATCTTGTAATATAACTCCTTCCGCCGATTTTCCGTGTTTTATTGATAGGCAATCGCCTTAACAAATCTGTGGAATGTAACAAGCCAGTAAACCCAACTTTATAAAAAGAAAGCTGGGATTTAAAGGGTATAAATTTGCCTCATTTATACTCCAAAAATTCAGATTATGGGTACTCTTTAGAACCGCCTCGATGAAGTGTGTGTGTAATGTGACTCCCGGTTGTTCTAAAATTTTTATGGGGTTTACATGTTTTCATTTTTCTCATTTCTGTTCCTAACCTTATATTAAGAGTCCCCGTTAGAACCGTCTCGATGAGGTGGTTCTATCAGGCACCTATAATTTATATTTAGAGCAAAAATATGATTACATATTCAAAATTACATATAAATATTCTGGTTCTTGAGCAATTAAAGAGTATTATATCACACGTGAATAGATAAGAGTGTTGTATTAACTTGAGCCCCGTAAAGCGAACTTGTGTCTTCGAGCATTCCATCATGACAAATTTTAACTGCGCATGCCCAGCCATTCAGAGGAGCCAGAGATATCGCAATCTGTCTGAAGGTTCCTCTTGATTCACTGCTTGTATGAGCGAGCAGCGAAGGTTCTGGCGAGACCGCGCAGTCTCGCCTGAACCTTCGCTGCTCGCATAGGCGACAAGTACCAAATTCGCTTGACGGGGCCCACTTGCATCACGTCCATGGAAATAATTCGCCGCTAAACCTCACTTTACACAGAGAAAAGGGGGATAAACAAGGGTTTAAAAGATTCTCCGAAAAAATAAAAATCCGTGATATTTTTCTCGTTTTTACTGCAAACATAGGTAGTGAGTGAGTGTTGGAGCGTTACGTCCCACCAACAGCTAAGGTCATGCGGAGACGGGACCTCGGTTTAAAGACTCGTCCGAAAGTCTGAAGAAGCCCGGGATCGATCCTGCGACCACTGGTTTACAAGGTGAGTAGCATGACCACTACACCACGGAGGCTTCTAAACATAGGTAGTGGATGCTCGTTACATTATAGCGGTTCTAATGAGTATCCACAGTCTGTGTTTAGGAAGAATAAGGCCCAGTGTGTAGCCCACTGCTTGTCTTGTTAAATAATAATAATAATAATAATAATAATAATAATAATAATAATAATAATAACAATGAAACGAAACAAAAAAAAAAAAAAAAAAAAAAAAACAGAACTTGATATAACTGTCACATGAGAAGCCTTCGAAAATAGCATTCTAGAAAAGATCATGAAAATTGGAATACATGATAATTCAAATAATTCAGAAAAAAAACTGTCAGGAAAGCCGCAATTTCGATTTTTCAGTAACAAGAAATTCTTCAATGAAATCAACTTATTGATGAAAGTTGATTTATCGACCATATATAATAATCGATTATCGATCATATACAGATAAACTTCGATGGCTTAATCACCGATATTTCCTTTACTATGGCCGATACAAACACATTCTTGAGTCCCTAAAGATTTTTTCCGTGACTTCAGATATCAAAATAGGGAGGATAATTTACCCAGCAGGCACATGTCGTAATTGTGACGTCACATCAACGTCGATACAACGTCATAACGTTTATGCAACGTCACATCTAGGTCGGTTGAACGTCGTGACGTTGCACCGACAACGATTTGACGTTGCCATAGCGACGTTTGCCTGCTGGCTAGGATGGGTTTTCTTTTTTCTTTTTCTGGAAAATATATGCTGCATCATGAAAACACGCCTATATAATTCTGACCCCTTTAACTCCCTTTTTATATTGTAAAACTTGGGTTTACAGGGGTTAACCTTTTCCTTATTTCTGTTCTAAACTATAGACTATAGGTACTCGTTAGAACCGCCTCGATGAGCCTTGAGAATAAGAGAGATCTAATTCAAGGTAATGTTGGTTGGTGCCTGATGCTCTGTCTCTCATTTGGCCCATCGGAATCTAACTGTTGGTTTTCCTTTTGCTCCAGCATTTCAGTGGTTTCTTGCTGTCGAGTCCTCACCGTAGTTTCATCTGTGTGGTTGTTTGATTATTTGTGTTCACGGAGATGTTGCACTGATGAGTTAGGAGGCCTTCATGCGGACTGAACAAATTATTTGTATAAATCGCGACGGAAGTAAGGGCGAGGATTGTGGCCACGTAAAACCGATTTAAGCCCCCGATGGAATTCGTTTCCGCTGACCGTTCCAAGGCAGTTCTTCTGTCGCGGTTTATTTATGTTATGGTTTGTCGTTGGGTACATGTATTAGTGTCACTTGGTTTTAGATCCGCCCACTCTTGTGAAACGGCTCTAGTAAACATGATTGACAGGTGGCTCCAGTCTCTGGATAATAGTAAATTGGTCGGGGTAGTTTTGGTTGATTTTAAAAAGGCTTTTGATCTTGTAGACCATAATATTCTTGTTAAGAAACTAAAATTGTATAACCTTAGTGAAAAAGCCTTAAATTGGTTTTCGTCATATTTAATGAATCGCACACAACGAGTATCAATAAATAATGTTTTATCAGAACATAGATCTGTCTTATATGGCGTGCCACAGGGCTCAATACTTGGCCCGCTTTTGTTTTTAATGTTTATTAATGACCTTCCTCTATATACAAATGACGTTACAACAGACATGTATGCTGACGACACCACTTTATTTGATATTAACATTTCAAAAGAGGCTGTACAAACCAGTCTTCAAAAGGCACTTTTAAATCTTGATGTCTGGTGCAAACACAACGGTATGGTGATAAATTCTTCCAAAACCAAAGTAATGCTTATAACCACCTCACAAAAACGAAGTAAATTAGACAATGATTCATTGCACTTGAACTATAAGGATGTAACTCTTCAGATGATTTCTTATGACAAAATATTAGGTGTTTATGTAGATAATAATCTCACATGGTCATACCATATAAATTTCGTAACCAAAAAAGTGTCTTCCTATTTGTGGCTTCTCTCTAAGATTAAGGAATATTTAACTATTGAAAACCGGGTCAAATTCTACAAATCGTATATTCAGCCCCATTTAGACTTTTGTAACATCGTATGGGGTAATACTTCGCAAAGAAATCTTTCAAAAATTTACAGACTCCAGAAAAGGGCCTGCAGAATTATTCTTAACTATGAAATAGATGATATGGTTAATAGTTTTAATACATTGAAGATATTAACAATCTATGAACGGATATTTTTGAGGAAGGCAAAATTTATGTATAAAGTTTATATCCAGGAAGCGCCTTTATACATTCGTAATATGTTCGAACCAACGGTCGTAAATAACGAAGCTCGAATTTTAAGGTCATCTTCAAATAACAATTTTGTGATTCCCAAACCAAATAAAGAATTATTCAAATTTAGCATATCATACTCCGGCACATTAATCTGGAATATCTTACCCGATTATATTAAAATGTCAAATAATGTGTCAACTTTCCATAATCGATGCATCAAGTGGATGAAATGTCAATAATGTTCTATGTCTTATTTCTTATTTTTTTCTCTCTCTCTCCCTTCTTCTTCGTTTGTATATATCGAGAACTTTTGCAAGCTCCTGGCCTGTGTGAAATCGTGTATAGGTGGGGAAGTGTGTGTATTACATGCTTGAATTATGCGTGTAAATCTTATACACGCAGCTGCTCAGGGGCCGGAGCTCGTTCTTGCATTTCGTTTTTCGGTAAGGGCGGGTTACGGAACGGCCTGTGTTTAGGTTGAAAATTTGTGATATTTTTCTTATTTGTGCTCAGGATATGGGTTGTGGGTGCTCGTTAGAAGCCACCTCATATATACTGAGGCCGTTTTGAAGAGTACCCGCGGCACGTGTCTTTGGGCGGGAATGAGAAGACTAATGTATGCCTATGTGAGCCTCAGTTGCCAGTGGGGTATGGAGGGTTATTCATTACACGCACTTGTGACCGTGATGGACTTCCCTTCTCTTGAGGAAAAGTGTAGCTGCAGGCCTATAAAGATATTTTCACCTCTGACTTGGGGAGCTTGCTGATCTGTGAGTGTATGACGTATTTTATATATTAATTATTTTTGTTGTTGTTGTGTAAATTGTGTGTATTTGTTAAGTGGGCCTCAAGGAAGAGTAGCTTGTAGCTAATTGTGTCACCCACTGTAAATAAAGTCTTTATTATTATTATTATAATTGTCCATTTTGTGGGAAAGTTTGTTTGTTTGATTTCAGGTTTAACGTCCCCGTCAACACAGTATAGATCATTTTGGAGACGTTGCTTGCAATTTTGTGGGACTTTTACCCGACATTGAGATGAAATGACATATCAAGCCCTGCCGCCCAATGAAACCAATAGGGTTTATAAGCATGGACGGTCCGTCTCGCACCGCGGTTCCTGGACAGGTTTAGATCCTCTAAGCGGTTTACCCGTCCTTTTGGTTTTCAGCTATTGATGTTTCCATTAGGGTCTGTTGTTTCATGTTTGTGTTTCTTTCTCTTTGGTGTCTTTGATGGGAGCTGTTGGTTGATTGTATCGATCCCTGATCATTGCCTCAACATCTATTTTATTTCAAACATCACTTCATCAAGTCGGTGTAATACACCTCCGTAAGCCCCACTTTATATAAAGAAAAACTGGGGTTTACAGGGTCTACATTATTTTTCTTTGGCCCCGTCAAGCGATTTTGGTACTTATCGCCTATGCGAGCAGCGAAGGTTCAGGCGAGCCTGCGCATCCGCGCGAGACCGCGCAGTCCCGCCAGAACCTTCGCCGCTCGCTCATACAAGCAGTGAATCAAGAGGAACCTTCAGACAGAAAGCCATATCCCTGGCCCCTCTGAATGTCTGGGCATGCGCAGTTACAATTTGTCATGACGGAATGCTCGAAGACACAAATTCGCTTGGCGGGGCTCCCTTGTTTCTGCTCCAAGACTAAGGGTGTGGGTTCTCGTTAGAACCGCCTCAAGGAGGCGGTTTAAATGAGCAAACACCTATATTTTGAATACATATAAGAATACATGTAATATGATTTTTTTCATCAGAAATTTTTCCTAGTTTTTCATTATTATTTTTTTTTTTCGATTATGGTTAATTCTTTCAACAATGGCAGCGTGGTTTCGTCTTTTCAACCATAGTGGAGACATAATCAGGGATAAACAAGTATTTCCGATTTTACTGTAAATCGAACCCACGCACAGCGCCAAGCACTGCAGTGGCCGACATCTTTACCTACCGTTAGCTCTTATCTTACTGTTCACGACAACCCCTATCTTTGCAAACAGTGTAGATCCAGATCAGATGGCTTCTCAATAAGCCATCTGGTCAGGATCTACAATGTTTGACTTTCAGAAAATGAATTTGTAGGAATAAGTTACATCAAGTAGTCTGATTGGTTCAAAGTCAGAGATGGGTGTGGCTAAAATGAATATTCAGCAAGAGAAGGGTTAAAGATGTATGAAAGAATACACTATCACGAACGGATAGGTTATGCGAAGATAGTCATCTCAATTTTACGCCTTCTTGTTTGAAGCTATGATCAACACTCAGTGAATCGGACTATTCCAATCTCGAACAAATTTTCATGGTCCCAGAAGCGTTCGAGCCATTGAAGTTCGACGATATGTGTAGCTCGATTGAGAGTTTGTGCGGTATGCGAGGTGTCCCTCCGACGGTTCCAGTACCGACGGGGCCATGTTATTTTCTTATATAACAAATACAGTAGAACTTCGATGGTTTGAACACTGATGACTCGTTCACCATGGCTGCGTCGAACCCGTTCTTGAGACCCTAGGGAAATCCTCTACATAACAACTAGTGGGGATAATTTGGGAGATTTTCGATTTTTATATTACAAATGTTTGTTGTGTGTATTTATTAGAATCGCCTCGATGAGGCGATTCTAATGAGTATACACAGCATACATTTTCCTTATGGAATACCGAAAAGATGTCCAAAAGTATCTCATTATTCCTCCTGGGGTTCCTAAGGTGTTCGAGCCATCGAAGTTCCACTGTAGTAGAATTCCGCTATTAAGACCACTTTTGGGACTTTTCAAAACTGGTATTTCAGACCACTTTTGATTTGTCTCAAAAATGGTCACTTACCAGATGACAATTGGTGTAGGAAAACAATGAAAGAAGAACAGCTGGTCTAAATAGCGGAATTTTATTCTGTTCGATGATTTGTCCCGTCTTGTATTATAGCCTACGCTCTCAATATTTGAGCCATGACAATAAAAAGGAGCCTTCGGAGATGTTCGCTCGGAAAAGACTTAAATCTGCCTGTGTGTATGTACAAACTCGGCAAGAAAACGGCCTTTTTTCTCTCTGGTCTGCCTTTTTAGTGGGTATGAGATAAGCACTATACGAGGGTAGGCTGAAAAATTCTGAGCCTGTTAAGAAGCAGGCATCGAAGAGCCATGAAATTTTGTATTCATTAAATCCAAACCTTTGTTACTTGATTTGACCCAAATGAGTTCAAGTTTACCTGCAATAACGTAGAAATTCTAGACTTTGAAAATTGATACATGCACGTTTTTTAAGAAAATGGACAAAATCTGGCATCGTGGTGTTATCAAGTACCTCCATAAAAAGGGGTTAGCTCCTAAGGACATTCATGCGGATATGGTTGCTACTTTAGGGGATGATGCTCCTTCGTATGCAACCGTGAAAAGGTGGGCAGCAAATTTTAAGATGGGCAAGGACAGCCTTGAAGATGATGACCGGTGTGGACCCACACCGGCAACAATTGAGGAAACCATCAGCCAAGTGCACAGGCCCGTGATGGATGACAGGCGTTTAACTGTGAATCAGTTAGCTAACACTGTTGGCATCTCCCGTGAACGAGTAGAGAACATTCTACACAGTGAATTAGGAATGTCGAAGGTTTCCGCCAGATGGGTGCCACGGCTTTTGACGCCTGACCAAAAGTTGACCAGACTGAACCTGTCACAAGCCCACTTGATTATTTGATCATTTTTGAAGCAGATCAAGGTAGTTTTCTTGACCGTTTTGTCACTCAGGATGAGTGTTGGGTTCATATCACTTTGAGCCAGAGACCAAAAGACAATCCATGCAATGGAAGCACCCTGGCTCACACCCTCCAAAGAAGGCAAAGGTCGTCTCCTATGCAGGGAAGGTGATGACATCAGTGTTCTGGGATGCCAAGGGCATAATATTCATAGATTACCTTCCAAAGGGCAGAACAATTAATGGTGAGTATTATGCAGATCTGCTAAAACAATTGCGAAAAGCAATTAAGGCTAAACGACCCGGAAAATTGACAAAAGGGGTCTTGTTCCATCAGGACAATGCGCCTGCTCATAAATCGATTGTCGCAATGGCTGCTGTGCATGACTGTGGCTTCACACTTGTCGATTACCCTCTGTATTCACCTGATCTAGCTGTATCAGATTATTTCCTGTTTCCAAACATGAAAAAGCACTTAGCTGGGCAGCATTATCGGTCAGACGAGGAGGTGATAGCTGCTGTGGAGGAGTTTTTCAGGGACCAAGATGAGACCTACTATACCACTGGAATCCAAGGACTCCAGCATCGCTACAGGAAGTGTGTGGACAGGAAGGGAGACTATGTTGAAAAATAAGGCAATTTCAGCATGGACAAACCATTGGATCTTGGTCAGGCTCAGAACTTTTCAGCCTACCCTCGTATATACGAGTAATAGCGACGGCTGAGAACTGGTAGCTTTGAGAATTGTGAACGCCTCTCATGTTAGAGGTGCCAGGTTCATTTCCCGACAAGCTTGGATAAATTATAAATTTTCCGCGTTCATAATTGGCTATATTTGTGGGAAGGAATGCACAACGAACGCCGTCCATCGGATCAGGACGTTAATCGGTGGTCCCCTTGTGGAGGAAAGTCACCCTTTGTGCAGGTTAAAGCTCCATACCGTAATTACCTGATTACTGTGTAGGCGCTTTCATGCTGAAAGGCTGGAGTTTATGTAATGTACACCTGCCAGCAACGGTCAAATGAGACCAATCGCAGAAAAAGAAAACATACCCTTGACGACACGTCGAGGTCAACAAGTGAAAGGTAGAGGTCACCGCAAAGCCATACTCATTTATGTTATTTTACTGCCGAAACAATTTTAAAGAAACACAATAAAATATAAACCAACCAATAAGGAATGTCGGGCCAATGTCGGGTCGACATCGATACGACATGGAAACGTCGTAGCGATGTTGGCCCGACGTTGGCCCGCTGTTGGCTGGGAAAACAACAAGTATCATAACAGTATGTTTGTTGTCTTATGATGGTATCCACGACAGTTTCTAACATTTCTCCATTAATTTATGTCAACCATCATGCACAGTATCATACATGTAATTGATTTTGTTTCATACAGTATGCTAATGAAATACAGTAAAAGTCCTATATTAAGACAAGCTTTGCATCACGAAATCACGCCTATATAATTTTGACCCCCTTGCACCCCACTTTTATATAGTAAAACTGGGGTTTGCAGGGGTAAACCTTAGTTTTCTTATTTATGCTTTAAAATATACATTGTGGGTACTCGTTAGCCCACAATCTATATTTTGAGCAGAAATAAGAAAAAATATAACAATTTTTCATCTTAAAATTTTCATTTTTTCGGCGATAAAGGTTACACTGTATTTGTATAGGCGCGTTCTCGTAATGGTCTTAATTTTAGATGGTCTTAATAGCGGAATTTACTGTATTCATTTTCCGCCCCCGCCCATCGGGGCTTGAAGAAAAAGGTGGGCTGCATGATGCTTCCACGTAGAGCTGAAACCGACTGCAAACGAATACTGGTAAACTGCTTAGAGGATCTAAGCCTGTACAGGCAAAGTGGTGCCAGTTGGACCATCCATGCTTATAAACCCTATTGGTTTCATTGGGCGACAGGGATTGAGATGTCATTTCATCTCAATGTCGGGTAAAAGTCCCACAAAAAATGGAAGCAACGTCTTCATAATGACCTAGACAGTGTTGGCGGGGAAGTTAAACCTCAAATCAAACAAACAAACAAATACTGTATTCGTTTTCTCAAACGATGCTTTTAAATCGAACTTCCGTTCCTGGCACCAAGCGAAGGTCTTGAAACATAAGTTGACCCAGTCTCGGTTTGAATAAAAGAAGTTCTCAGAGAACTCCCATTTCACAAACCTGATTGGACCTGAATCACAATTTCCGTTTCTCACACCGAGGCTGCTCTTGAAAATGTACTTCCGGTTCTTCGAACAGGATTTTTCTCACAGTCGCCCATCAGAAATCTTCGATAAGCAGTTCTGAAATTGTTGTCCATAATTGTGTAAACAAGAGGGTTCAAACAATAAAGCAGCCACCCTAACATTGTTGTCCATACATGGTGAATAGGATACTTAAACTCTTTGTCAATAATGTTCAACACAAAGTACGGGAATGTGCCGAGGAAAAATATGAAAAATATACACAACATCATGGCCGACAGCCGGAATGCTTTCTTCTGGGGATTACTTCTTTTCCATTTACTCATACGTTTAAAACTTTTAAACGCAGAACACCCGATTCTAGCATAACAGTATATTATAAAGAGACAAGGTATGATAAAACCACACGTCACAGTAGCTATTCTGTTTGACTGGTCCGCCGCTTTGTCAAACGTGCAGGCAAGAATTTCAGACTGGAATTTGAATGCTCCCCAAACTTTAAAAGACGGCGGAATGGTGAAGAAGAGGGGGACCACCCAACAACAGGCTATAGAGATAATTAACTGTCTGTTCTCAGACATGAATCTATAGCGATTGATATGCACCACATTTAGAAATCTGTACAGGGCAATGACTCCCAAGTGGAGCATGATGCACCCCACCAGTGTGTACCTTATCCCGCCCGCTGTGAGACAGAACGCTTCTGGAATCCGATGTGACTGTTTGTGAAACACAACCGCCTGCATTGACAGAATAAGAGAACAGTATAAAAACCCAGCAAAACTCAGGCTTCCTATCAGAATACAGTTGACACTGTACCTCATGCTGGAGAAGATGATGGCAAGCAATGTGATCAAGTTCCCGAAACTTCCCAGAATGCACAGCGTGATTACAAAAGCCTCCAGCATGATAAGTGTAGATATCTGATCGCACCACCATTCCGTACATAAGTCCAAGGTCACTGTTTTGTTACTTGTGTCGTCCACGCTGTAGGAGTTCATCTTGGTAAATTCCAAAGAATCCATATCACCACTGGTTACTATGAATTTAGCATATAAATAAAATGAACTACCGCTTTGGCTTTGAGTCACCTAAATTTGCTGAATTGTCCCTGGAATGTTTTATGACCAAGTTCAAATCACCATGTTTTACCAACTTTAATTCTCCACAAATGTTCTTAACAGGTGGATATAAACCAGTTTTACTGGAGAAATGACCACGCCTTTGACAGCATTTCCATCCATAACATAAACACGTAGAAAATCACACCTTATTACGTGAATGCGGCAAACAATTCATTTGTAAGTTCATGTTCATATTCTTCCGTAATAAAATACTGTTATCTCGCCCCTATTTGTTAAAGAGTTGGTTTCTGATACCCTGACAAAACCTTAATTTCAATGCAAAAATATGTGCACCTCAAATCCTTTTGTATTATTAAAAAAATCTAAGAAAGCATAAAACAACCGTTTTAAGTAGCGTTTATCTTACATCTATTTGCCTGCGTGAGCTCACGCAACATCATTGTCTCAAATTGTTATTTGTCTTCTTTTATTCACAGCTTGGCTTTTTTATTCACATCAGCAACAAAAGCATTTGCTTACTAACCTTTTTTGTTTTAGACATCCAATCCAATTGATATTCGTTCAAAAACATGGACATCCAATTTTAATCCGGGGTTTGTAGTTAAAAATAAATCCATCTTTAAATTTTCTGTTGCACCATACCGTTTTATCCCTTTATCCAATACCAAAATACGGACAATTTCAAGGGTTACACATTTAATTGGAATTTCGAGTATCTCGTGCGACACTGACCACTTTGTATTTATTAATACTCCAAAAATCTTTCTTTTGTTTTTTGCTGACCCGTTTTCTGTTTTGTTATATACCGTCCAAGTTCATTTAACCCCTAAGACGCCGAGAAAAAATAACTCTGAAAATGTCGTCTGCTTATGTCGTCTGCTGAATCTTTTTGCAAACTTTTTAAAACTATTTTACATACAGGCAAACAGGGTGGATCCAGATCAGACTGCAGTCTGATCCGAGTCCACACTGTTTGCGAAAATGATTTTAATGTACATGTAAACGGCAGACGACAAAGCAGACGACAATTGTCGTGATTTGTATTTTATGGGTTAACATACATTCATAAACATTCGTCTAACACTTGTACAGTACTTTAACTTAATTTCACTTTAACAAGCTGTTTCTATTCAGTTCAAAAGCAAATCTGTAATCGAACATCGATCCAATTATTCGCCTGAAATACCAATTAAATTCTAGGTAATTGGCTGACGTATTCCTCTACCTATGAAACGGTTGTTTGTACATCTGGCACTAATTGTATTCTCTGTTTTCTGTTAGCCGTAGTAATGTCTGGAACTGTCTTGCAGAACAGTTTCTCGCACTAACTGAAGAGGATCTTCCCCCGTATTGCTTTTTATATGCCTGAAAAGAGTCAATACGGAAATGATTAATGAAGATCGTAGTTTCTCTGCAAGTGTTTTATTTGTTTGATTTGAGGTTTAACGTCACCGTCAACACTGTAAAGGTCATTTTGGAGACGTTGCTTCCAATTATGTGGGACTTTTACCCGACCTTGAGATGAAATGACATCTCAAGCCATGCCATCCAATGAAACCAATAGGATTTATTAGCATGGACGGGCCAACTCGCACCGCTTAGATCCTCTAAGCGGTTTACCAGTACTCGTGTGCGTGTCGGTTTCAGCTCTGTGTGGAAGCATCATGCAGCCCATCTATCTCTTCAAGCCTCGATGGGCAGGGGCCGATTCTCTGCAAGTGTGAAAATATTGAACAATTATTGTATTTAACTTCTTTCATTGTTCAATATACAGAAACAATTCTATAGTAAGACCACCTTTGGGACTGCTCAAAAGTGGTCTGAGTCCCAAATGGTGTTCTTTGAGCAGAGGCCACTGCATGCAGAAAACACAAAGAAAGAATGAATGAAATCTACTAAATAAGCTTTTTAAAGCAGAATTAGTCTTTATTTTAGGTGGCCTTAAAAGCGGAATTTCACTGTTTTTTTGAAAATTTTATTACAAAAAGAGAAAATTGTCATATGAAAACTGTGATACTTTTCATATATATCTACTCAAAACATAGATTGTGGATATTCGTTATAGCTGAGGTGGTTCTAACAAGTGTCCACAATCTATGTTTTTGATCAGAAATAAGAATAAAAAGTGTATCACTGTAAACCCTAGAATCATTCTCCCAGCATACACTCAGACAATCAGCGTAACAGTGCTGTCAGTGCTTTGATTCTGGTACTCATCCCCAGGCGGGCTTCCTTTGAACGTTCTTACGACAATTGTCGTCTGGTTTGTCATCTGCTGGTTACCTTAAAAGTCATTTTTTGCAAACAGTGTGGATTTGGGACCGCACTGTTTGCCTGTATGCCTAAAATATTTTTTAAAACGTTTAAAAAAAATTAGCAGACGACATAAACAGACGACATTTTCAGACGCAGTTTTTCTCGGCGTCTTAAGGGTTAATTGATTGATTCGGGTTTATCGGCACGTCGATCGTTGAGGGTCATTTTGTGTCATCTCCCAGAAAAAGGGAGAAAAGAGATAGAAGTTTTCTTGCACACCAGACAAGGAAATCCGCGATTTTGCCCTGGGATAGAAATTTATGTTCTGACCCTGGTGTTCCGACCCAAAATTGAATATAATCGCGCGTTTGACAAATGCACTGGTTGATTACGACCTCGTATGCGCCGTCGTTAAGGTTGACATCACAGCACGTTACGTGACGTCACTAAACATTCCTGCAGTGTCAACACAATGTGGCGGACGTTGGTAACCGAAGTGACTGCAGCATTAAAAATCCGCGCTAAGAAATGGAAGGTATGCAAGAAAAAGAATCCAATACGGGTGTGAGGGGTGGATAGAAAAATCCGTCCCTCGGGATCACTGTCCGGCATCACTCGGCAAGCCTCGTGATGCCGGACAGTGTCCCTCGGGACGGATTTTTCCATCCACCCCTCACACCCATATAAGATTCTTATAATCTTAGAGGAGATGAAAGAGAGGGACAGGGATAGAGGAAACGGAATTAAATGAAAAGAGTCGGAAGAAATAAAAAACATCAACCCTCTACCCTTACCAGCTACAAGGATGGTAGGCCTTGCCCAACTGTACGTCAATGTCATTTGGACGTTTTTCCCTTCTTTCGGTGGCTTCAGAAGACTGTGCTTCAGAAGACGGTCTATAATTGTGGCTCTTCCTGGGCCGATTGGTTTGTTAATTGATCCAGAGATACAATGTACTTTGTTTGTTTGTTTGATTTGATGTTTAACGTCCCCGTCAACACTATGTAGGTCATTTTGGAGACGTCGCTTCCAATTTTTGGGACTTTTACCCGACGTTGAGATGAAATGACATCTCAAGCCCTGTCGCCCAATGAAACCAATAGGATTTCTAAGTCGGACCGACTCGCACCGCATTGCCTGGGTAGGCTTAGATCCTCCAAGCGGTTTACCAGTTCTCGTGTGCGGGCCGGATTCAGCTCTGCGTGGAAGCATCATGCAGCCCATTTATTTCTTCAAGTCCCAATTGGCGGGGGTCGGATACAATGTACTAAGCCGTGACAGAAGAAGCTTCCGTGATGTAGAGGTTGAGCTACTCGCCATTGAATAAACCAGGGGCCGTGGGTTCGATTCCGGGTTACTTCAGACTTCGGATCAGTCTTTAAACTGATGTCTCGTCTCCATATGACCTTAGATGTTGGTGGGACGTATAACTAAAACGCACACACTAAGCACAGTAGCTTAACATTGCTGATATCCAAATGACTTAAACTGTACGAAAGCCAGGTAACGGTTATTTATTGCTGCGCTATTCTTGACGTTGGGAAGAATAGAGTCATATGAGCCCCGCCAAGCTAATTTGTGTCTTCGAGCATTTCGTCATGACAAATTATAACTGCGCATGCCCAGCCATTCGGAGGGGCCAGGGATATGGCTTTCTGTCTGAAGTTTCCTCTTGATTCACTGCTTGTATGAGCGAGAAGCGAGGTTCTGGCGAGACTGCGCGGATGCGCAGGCTCGCCTTAACCTTCGCTGCTCGCATAGGCGATAATTACCAAAATCGCTTGACGGGGCCCATATGTAAACAGCGTTATCTGTGAAACATGCACTTATAGTGTGGACCAAAATCAGACGCCCGGTTGGGTCTACACTTATTGCATAAAATACAGATTTTTAAGGGTTAAAAGATACAGTCTAATTCTCCGTTCAAGACCATTTCCCCAGACCCACCAGTGGGCGGACCTCGGTAGCTCAGTCGGATGCGCGTTTGACTGGTGCTCAGAAGGACGCGGGTTCGATACCTGCCGGGGTCGGCAACATTCTTTCGTGGATAATGATCATGAAATATTTTCTGCGTCATTCTCTCCCTTCCGCTGATTCAAGAAGGGCAGTTGTCAGTTTCTGACGAAAGAATGTGCACTGTACTGGTTAACTGCTTACGTATAAGCCTGCCCAGGAAAAGTGTGGATAGGTAAACTCACCGGCTTAAAAATGACCTAAATAGTGTTGACAGGTGCGTTAAACTTCAATACAAACAAACAAGACCCACCAGTGTTGTCAGTTCTTTGATTCTTTCATTAGAGCCGGGGCACAGCAGTTCCTACAATTTTCATGTGCGCTTAACGAAGAATCAGATCAGCATGTGTATCCATATAGTCGGTCCAGAGACTTGTCTTGTTGCACAAAGGAGCACTGGGCCCTTGGTTAGATCTAGAGCTTATAGCGAAGACTCTGATCATACTGCGTGGGTGCGCAGGCTGATCTGAGTGTTCGGTGGGCGCACATGTCAATTGTAGGGAATGATGTGTCCCGGATCAAATGAAATGTCTATGGCATGGTTGTCATTTTCTTTCCCACAAAATGTCGACTATTTCGTGTCAGATTTTCAGACAACTCTCTCAGAGAGCTGTTAGGAAATGTAATGAATAGCTGAGCCACGTCTGTATTGGTCATTTACGAACAACAAAGGTGCAGAAGAGCCTGCGCATGCGCCTTTGTGTTCGCTGTTTCTAGTCCAAGGCACTTGCTAGTATGTGTGTAGACGTGCTGGTCAGTTAGCGTCTTACTTAGTCGTAACCCTGAAGACAGGTTTGGTCCTGACACGGATTTGCGATGAATAATTTATACATCTGTCTACTGTCTTATTATTAAAGAACAAACCAGCCCCGATAGCTCAGTTGGTAGAGTGTCCGCTCCGGGGAATGGGAGGTCTGGGGTTAGACCCCGGGCCGCGACATACCAAAGTCGTTAAAAATGGTACTAGCTGCTCCTCGCTTGGCACTCAGATTTACGGGGTAGAGCTAGGACTGGTCGACCCAGTGTCAGGATAATGTGACCGGGTGTGGTATCATGTAATGTGTCTGGGACATGATACGTCAGTGAGGCAGCACTATAAAAGTGAGCATTACGCTCCCTGTCGCAACCAGACACCGTCGTGATATGACTGAAAAATTGTTGAAAGCGACGTTAAACCCGAATTCACACACACATTAAAGAACAAACATAGTTTTTAAAACGTAAATTATACAAAGGACCTTAATATGATGGTGGCTAAGACAGTTCTCCCGAACCCTAGAGGCTTTTTGGTCGCAGCTCGTTCATGTCGTGCGTGTGTGCGGATGTGCGCTTGTGTGCCTGTCCGTTTGTATAACTGTGTTACTACGTCATCGGAGGAAGGGAGCTGGTAACATCCCTTAGATATAGCATGTTGAATTATCCTATAGTGCATTTGTTTAACTATTGAGTTAACAAAGAGCATCAGAATAGGAATACTAATGCTATTGTTGGGCTTATTGTTTTAAACATAACTTGTTGGTGCTCGTTAGAAACCACTCGTAATATACCCAGAACGCAACTAAGGAAAATGATGCATTTTCTTGTTAAATTAACCACCTGAGAATGTGGTGAGCTTTAGAATAAAGTCATTTTATTCATCATGGAAAAGAACATGATACAGATGCATGTTATATGTAATAAAATGATTATTTTGTAAGTATGTTTTACTTTCAGAGGTGAGCAAGAGTGTCTCTTATCAATAGGGTCTTAGGCTTAAAGGTAAACACTTGAGTTCTATTGAGGAAAGCTACTATGAGAAACAGAGTTTAGCTTCCATGTAAAAATACTCTTTTAAAAAGGGCTTGAATTTACAGGACGTCAAAAACTGCATTTTTTAAATGAATGGCGACAGACACACCAGAAGTGTTCGCTTACTAGAATATATCATGTATATTGGCACTGTAGATAGCTTGCAGAAAATTACTGTTTGGCAATGTGTTCATTCATCCTCCACGCCCTCTCAATAGAAAACCTGACTTCAGAAAGTTTTCGGCTAAGTAAAGACACTGAACGGTCTGCGCAACTACACAGAGTAGGCAAAAAAGGTGTTATGAACATAAAAGTGCTGATCAGACTGCGCGAATGCGCAGTTTGATCAGCACCTTTATGGTCTTCAAACGTCAAAAAGCGTCCTATTTTCACAGAATAATAAATCACACACTTTTGTTCGAAACAACCTGTACTATCAACTTGAAGGTAAAAAAGCACTGTTCATTGATGTTTCATTCACAAAGTCTTGTAATAAATCCAGACAAATGATTTCTTTCATGAAGAAAAAAAAAGAGAAAGAAAAAAAGGAGAAAACAAAAAAAAATCCGGTTTAAAGAAACATGCGGAACCCGGGAAGGGACATGATTTTTTATTTTTATTATGTTGTGCGAACAAGATAATATCTTGAGCGGACAAGATATTATCTTGTTCGGACAACATATTATCTTGTGCGGACAAGATATTATCTTGTGCGGACAAGATATTATCTTGTTTGCACAACATATTATCTTGTGCGAACAAGATAATATCTTGTCCGCACAAGATAATATCTTGTCCGCACAACATATTATCTTGTTTGCACAACATAGATCTTGGGAAGTTGTGCGAACAAGATATTATCTTGTGTGGACAAGATATTATCTTGTTCGGACAACATATTATCTTGTGCGCACAAGATATTATCTTGTGCGGACAAGATAATATCTTGTGCCAACAAGATAATAAGTTGTGCGAACAAGATAATATCTTGTCTGCACAAGATCTATCTTGTGCAGACAAGATATTATCTTGTGCGGACAAGATAATATCTTGTTCGCACAACTTAATATCTTGTGCGGACAAGATAATATCTTGTCTGCACAAGATAATATGTTGTCCGCACAAGATAATATCTTGTGCGCACAAGATAATATGTTGTCCGAACAAGATAATATCTTGTCCGCACAAGATATTATCTTGTGCGCACAACTTATTAAATAAAAAAAAATCATGTCCCTTCCCGGGTTCCGTAGAAACAAAACATAAAATGAAAAGTTTTGCAGTAGCGTAGCAAGCAATAATTAAGTCGTTACATGCGGGAAACCCCTAAAGGGGTACCTTGGCAAACAGTGCAGGCCCATATCAGACGCCGCAGGGGCCTGCACTGTTTGCTTACATAATTTTCCATCAGAAATAGAATAAAAACGAACAAAAAAAATGGCCTGACATCCCTTACATGACAAATGGACTTGTCTAACATATAGCAATAGAAGAGTCCAACAGTATACAATGGAAAAGAGAATCTTTTAGGAAAACAAAACCTGTCAGTGTATGGGGACCCACTCATTCAAAATAAGGAACCACAAGCATGACAACACTGAGAGTGATCCCTCTTATGAAGGATGAAGGTATGTTAGATGTCCTTGGCCCCCGCCCATCTGGGCTTGAAGAAATATATGGGCTGCATGATGCTTCCACGCAGAGCTGAAACCGGACCGCACACAAGTACCCACTTATATTATAGGATCTAAGCCTGCCCAGGCAAAGCGGTGCGAGTTATAAACCCTATTGATTTCATTGGACAACAGGGCTTGAGATTTCATTTCATCTCAATGTCGGGTTAAAGTCCCATAGAATTGGAAGCAACGTCTCCAAAATTACCTTTATAGTGCTGAAGGGGACGTTAAACCTTAAATCAAACAAACAAAATATTAGATGTCTTATGAGTGTGATGAGGTTTATGTATACCATAGACACATGCATATGCTTCTTCTTCTTCTTCGTCTTCTGTACAAAATGCACGTATCTGGGTTTTTGAGTGAAAAGGGTGCTATCTCTCTTCTCTGATAATTTTCTCATTTCTGTAAATGTACTTAAGATTAAGAATTAAGATTTATTTTAGCATAGACAACATAAAATGAGGTTTATAAACTGTTTGAAATAATTGGAAAATTACAAAACACTTAGATGATACATTGAAATTGCTGATGCTTATGTCATTGAGACAGATCTACCTTTCTTCTGGAGAAGAATTAAGACCAATCATATACAGTGAAGTTCCGCTATTAAGACCACCTAGAATTAAGATTGATTCCGGTTTCAAAAGCATGTTGAGAAGGTTTCAGTTATTCTTTCTTTGTATTTTCTGCATACAGTGTCCTCTGGTCAGATACCATTTAGAAGCCTCCGTGGTGCAGTGGTTACGCTACTCGCCTTGTTAACCAGGGGTCGCTTGATCGATCCTGGGCTTCTCCAGACTATCGTATGAGTCTTTAAACCGAGGTCCCGTCTCCACATGACCTTAGCTGTTGGTGTTACGTAAAACGCAAACACTCACTCACTCACTGGACAGAGACCGCCTTTGGGACTGTTCGAAAGTGGTCTTAAATGTTTTAAAAGCTTATTGAGATGGTTTCTGTTATTCTTTCTTTGTGTTTTCTGCATACGGTGTCCTCTGGACAGAGACCACCTTTGGGACTGTTCAAAAGTGGTCTTAAAGACCACTTTTGAACAGTCCCAAATGCGGTCTTAACATAGGAATTGTACTGTATACCACTGGAAACCAATTTCTCCTGAACGACTAGCATCTTATTAACATGTTACGTACATCATTCACGTGGCAACTTACAAGTAACAATCTGTACAATGAACATTACTATAGTGTGAGAAAGCATTTTTGTTCTGCCAAAAGGTTGGTGCGTCAGTGATTACATGACTGTTTATTTTGTTTCTGACCTTTCTGCTCTCTGCTGCTATATGCTATGTCTTAACCAAGTCATGACACATAAAATCTTCCATTCTTTAGCTTGGTGTAAGTCAATTTCCAATTTTAGGGATTTCAGTTTTGGTTTTTATCTTGAAAGTTTTGTAAAACTTCGTATAAATGAAAGAATCAGTGTATACCCTGATCGGTTGCCACGTCACGCGGCATTTGCTCTGGGACTACATTATAAGCCATTGCTTCAGCTTTAAGAGTCAAATTATTAGCTGTACTAGTCTCTTTCTACCTTACTACTTTTTTTTCTTCTTCTTTTTTGTCATTCAGTTAAATCTGTATCATTACGTGAACAAGTCCGTGAAATGGACGCCATCCCCTCCTGCTTCAACCCCCACCTATATAGAGAAAACTGGGGTGTACTGCGGGATACATTATTTTGCTTATTTCTTCTTTAGACATTAGTTTGTGGGTACGCGTGAGAATGAGGCGGTACTACATGTAAGGAGAACCCACAACCCATGTTTGGAGTAAAAATAAGGACAATATTGTAATTGGTTTTCTTCAGAAAAGTAGCCATTTTTGGAACTGTGAAAAATGCACTATGTCGCACGGGACTGTTATCGTAATGTATTTCAGGTTTGAATGCACGAAAATACTCCTTGAACCCCTCTTGAACCCCACTTGTATATAGTAAAACTGGGGTTTACATGGACAAACATTATTTTAGTTATTTCTACTCTGAAACATAGGTTTTGGGTACAATCAGATCCAAAATTCTTCCCACAATATCACTAGGGAAAGAAGGCAAAACATAGAGTGACGACAGTAGCTCATTCCCAAACAGATGGTGACTCAGAGTATCCAAAGAGTCAACTCTTTAGAACCTCAGTTCCAACGAGTGACAGACATATAACATAATTACGTTAACAAGTCGTTTTATCCTATAAAGCACACGCTGAGCGCTACTGTCTTGTAGGTCAGAAATGGCGGAAGATGTCTTGCCAAAAATGTGTCAAAGTATGAGCAGAATCGGTTCAGGTTTAAGGAAATTATGCCTGCCGAAATAAGTGCCCTGCTAGCATTCTACATAAATCTACAGCGGGCCGTTAGCGGCCCGTCAGCTACCCTAACGGGCCGCTAACAGCCCGCTGTAGATTTATGTAGAATGCTTACTGGGTGTACCCTCTAAAGAACTCTCAGCATTGAAGATCCCGATGTAACGCCACAGAATGTGGAGTCTGATCAGGGTATTCTTTGTTTAGCAATGTCCCATGTTTTGGACTCAAGTCATATATGGATAAATAAGTTGCGCAATGAAAATTATGAAGCCACATGAACCAGAAAATGCGTTTCAATACTCCCGTGAGATGTAGTGCATTATTTCATATCTCTAAACGTTCCTTTTCTGATTATATTTTGTGATATTTGTTCTTATTTACCGATTGTCGGTACTCGTTAGAACCGCCTCGGTTCTAACCCACAACCTATGTCTTGGAGCAGAAATGAGAAAAATAATGTATACCCACTTAAACCCAAGCTTTCGCTATATAAAGTGGGGTTTACGGGGGTCTTCATTTCTAGGACTTGTTAACGTGATGCTTACGACATGAAAGGAATGAAGCATGGCTGAAAATGTCCCTGTCTCTGGTGGGTTTCAAACCAGGGCCGCTCGGGCGACATTCCAATACTCTAACCACTACTACTCATCAAGCAAAGAGTCTCCTCCCTGATTGGAAATAAACCCATTATCTACGCGTAATAGGTACACAAGTTAACTGTTTGAGTTTTTCATCCCACCAACATATAAGGTCATACGGAGACGGGAACTCGGTTTAAAGGCTCATCCAAAAGTCTGGAGATGCTCAGGATCAAACCCACTCGTTCGGCCCCTGCTTTTTAAGGCGGGTGGACTAGTACAGGAAATTTTAGCACCACTACACCACAGAGGCTTCTAAACGTGTAATAGGTAGTCCAAGTTCAGGCCAGTGAGAGCAGGGGGCAACGCCTCTAAAATGACCTAAATAGTGTTGACGGGTACGTTAAAACCTCAAATCAAACAAACAAAAACACATGAGAGCAGGGCAGTGCAGAGACAATAGATACACCAGTGATAGCTATATCATATACAGTAATGTTAAGACCACCTTTTAGGACTGTTCAAAAGTGGTCTTAAAGACCACTTTTGAACAGTTCCAAAGGTGGTCTCTGACCAGAGGACATTGTAGGCAGACATAACAAAGAAAAAATAAAGTTTACCCTTCAAAATAAGCTTTTTATAGCAGACTTAGTCCTAATATTAGGTGGTCTTAATAGCGGAATTTCACTGTATATTTGTTGCGTCTTATAAATGAGCCCCGCCAATCGAATTTGTGTCTTCGAGCATTCCGTCATGACAAATTTTAACTGCGCATGCCCAGCCATTCAGAGGGGCCAGGGATATGGCTTTCTGTCTGAAGGTTCCTCTTGAATCATTGCTTGTATGAGCGAGCAGCGAAAGTTCTGGCGAGACTGCGCGGATGCTCGCATAGGCGATAAGTACCAAAATCGTTTGACGGGGCCCAATTCATTGATGTATTATACAAACGGGGTCCACTCAGACAAGAAAACCCCAAGACAGAATATGAATGAAGGAAATGAAGGCAAATACGCTGCAAAACAAAACATCTCAGAATATCAAGAGATTCTCATCAACACTATTGATTGTCTTTTATGTGAAAATATTTCCTTTCCTCGTCTAATGAAGACAAACAAATCTCAGAGAGGAAATATAAGTAATATCTGAACAATATAGCAAGAAAACCAATCGTACGACCATCAAGTTTGTTTTTTTTTTTTTGGCTGTTTCTTTGAATCGAGGTTTACGTCCCCGTCATCACTATTTAGGCCATTTTGGAGACGTTGCTTCTAATTTTGTGGGACTTTTACCCGGCGTTGAGAGGAAATGACCTCTCAAGCCCTACCGTCCAAGCAAACCTATAGGGCTTATATGCAGGGACAGTCCGACTCGCACCACTTTGCCTGGACAAGCTTAGACCGTCTGGATAAAAGAAACAAAAGAAACAACAACAATATATTCAGACGTGAAGAAAAATCCTATCTCATACGTGGGTATTTGTGCTCGTGATAAGTCCAGTCACGAGAATATAAGAATCTGATATGGGGTTCTGTTGTAGATGAGCGTTTCCAACCCGAGGGATGACCGTGCTGAGCGGAACCGAGGCTACGCCGAGGTTCCGCTCAGCACGGTCATCCCGAGGGTTGGAAACGCCCATCTACAACAGAACCCCATATTGGATTCTTTTTCTTGCAAAACACCTCCGGTTAGTTTTGACAGCTCGCACATGTATATTGTTTACAAAATAAAAGTAGTGCGGAAGTAGTTCCGGCAGTTGAATAGAATTGAAGCGCATTTATGTAAGCTGCCGGGGTCGGAACACGAGGGTCAGAACATAAATTTCTATCCCAGGGTAAAATCACGGATTTCCTTGTCTGGTGTGCGAGGATATAAGAATCTTATATGGGTGTGAGGGGTGGATTGAAAAATCCGTCCCGAGGGACACTGTCCGGCATCACGAGGCTTGCCGAGTGATGCCGGACAGTGATCCAGAGGGACGGATTTTTCTATCCACCCCTCACACCCATATTGGATTCTTTTTCTTGCATACCTTCCATTTCTATTGCGAATTTTTAATGCTGCTGTCACTTCGGTTACCGACGTCCGCCATTTTGTGATGACACAACAGGAATGTTTAGTGACGTCACGCATGACGCCGCCGCGCATGAGGTTGTAATCAACCAGTGCATTTATCAAACACGCGATTATATTCGATTTGGGGTCGGAACACCAGGGTCAGAACATAAATTTCTATCCCAGGGTAAAATCACGGATTTCCTTGTCTGGTGTGCAAGAAAAAAGTGTCTTTAGGGTTTGCAGCCAGGTAAGACACAAACCAGCCTGCTCAGCTACACAGACTAGCAAGAGTCAGTAAGGTGCCGTTAAGACTGCGCGACGGCCCCACCCATCGGGGCTTGAAGAAAAAGATGGGCTGCATGATGCTGCCACACACCGCACATGATTACTGCTAAACCGCTTACAGGATCCAAGCCTGCCCGGGCAAAGTTGTACGTGTGGGACTGTCCATGCATATAAAGCCTATTGGTTTCATTGGGTGACAGGGATCTCAATGTCGGGTAAAAATACCACAAAATTGGAAGATACGTCTCCAAAATGACCTATACAGTGCTGACAGGGACGTTAAACCTCAAAACCAACCAACAAACAAAACCGCAGGCCAGTCATGAGCTGAACATGTATAGTAAATGCCTATAAGGCTAAGGATGGCTACTTTTTGTACTTCTCAGAGTTTTCCGCTCCTGATCTTATTTCCTTGTCCAATCCATCAAATACTGGACAACGCGCTCTCGCATTGTTGATCAAATTTATCTTTGGAAGAATAACCTTTAATTTCATGGCCTTACACTGCTCAGACAGTGTAAATTGACATATGAACTGTGTTACGCGACAACTTGGTTTATACATTAACATTCTGGATATGTACTTTGCACGACCCACAAAGCCATGCAGCCGGAAAGTAGAAGTAAAACAAAGATCAGGAATCGATACAATTAACCTACTCCACCCATCAAAGACACCAAAGGGAAAGAAACACAAACATGAAGCGACCAGACCATAATGGAAACCTAAACAAAGGAAGGCCATAAGGACAGTTACTTTCCCACAAAATGGCCAAATGGCCATCCAAAATAAAAAGACACAATTGATACACACAGTAAGTAACAAACAACAACATAAATAAACCACCACAGAAGAACCGCCTTGGAACGGTCAGTGGAAAGATTTTGATTCCATTTCGGCCGCCTTAGAACTATGGAGTGTATGGGCGGGTTAGGAAGGCCCCGATAAGATAATTTGGATGTAAAGGCTGATCTGAGTCTTTGATTATTTTATTTGAGGTTTAACGTCACCGTCAACAATGTATAGGTCATTTTGGAGACGTTTCTTCCAATTTTGGGAGTGTCACAATAAAACTAGGCAGCCTCTCCCAAGCACCAAGAGGAAGCGGAAACCGCTCCGAACAGAAACCACATACAATGAAATCCCACTATTAAGACCACCTAAAATTAGGACTAAATCTACAAAATGCTTTGAAGGGTACACTTAATTTTCCTTTGTGTTTTCGGCTTACAATGTACCCATCTTTGTGACTGTTCAAAAGTGGTCTTTAAGACCACTTTTGAACAGTAACAAAGGTGGTCTTAATATAGGAATTTTACTGTAATTACAAATAAACATTAGCAGAAAAAGTAGCCCTTGTTAAAACTTGCTTTTATAGTTACACAGGCTGGCAGGTCTAGTCGGAAACACCGTGGAAAGGTTTACCCGCGACTCGACTCATCTTAAGCATATTCTAACTCTTGTCCCAGAAGTTGCAACAGTAAAACATTGTGTGTGGGGTATTTTATTGATGAGAGGAATATGTATGATTACTACATGAAATTTAAATACGTGCGTATTTTTCTCACACGTAAGTTACTGGTATGAAATCCGTCAGGTATTGGTACCAATGAGGAATTGGTACGAATTTTTCACGGTATGAAATTTACGAAATGAGAAATTTACGGTTCAACAAAGCTTCATTCAGTCCATCTATTTCTTCAAGCCACGATTGGCGGGGGCCGGGTCTGAGTCCTTAATGATTTAAAATGTGACAATGGCAAGCAGGGTAGACTCAGATCAATCGCCGCAGATCGGGGAGACAAATCAGGGTCCACAATGAATGTTTGAAAAAGTTACAACAATTAAACAGATATCACGCCTCTTAATAAGAAATAGACCTTACCAAAGGGGTTGGTTGGAAGACTCTTGGGTATGGTCATGCGGCAAATAAAATCCGTCGACTCAGACGTAATTAATTATGAGTCCGACTTAACTCATTTTTCCGGAAACCCGAAAACGGGACACTAGAAAATTGTGCAGTAGCAGAACGCAGCGTCTGATCAGGACCTACAGTGTTTGCGAAAAGATCAGATATTAATAACAGGTGATGCGGGTGCCTCGATGATCTGCGACCATCCGTGATGAAAGGTACCCTCTAACTGGGAACAGAGTTTCGTTGTCTGTCTCTACAAGGGCAAGGGCGATGCGTTGTAACGGGGCAACAACCGTGGTCTCAAGCTGACAGAACAGGTCATGAAAGTTCTGGAGAGGATTGTGGATGGCCTCATTAGGCAGTTGGTGCCAATCGACGATTCCCAGTTTGGCTTCGTCCCAGAAAGAGGCACAACAGACGCATTTTTTGTTGTACAACAGCTGCAAGAGAAGTATCTGGCGGCCAACAGGAGACTCTACATGGCTTTTGTAGACCTAGACGGAATGCATTTGATCGAGTGCCTCGGAAAGTCATCTGGTGGGCACTAAGAAAGCTTGGAGTGGACGAGTGGATTGTGCGACTGGTCCAAGGGATGTATGTTAATGCTCGGAGCCGTGTCCGTGTTGGTGATGGTTACAGTGAAGAATTCGAAGTGAAGGTGGATGTTCATCAAGGCTCTGTTCTCAGCCCACTGCTTTTCATCAATGTGCTTGAAGCCTTGTCATGCGAGTTCCGCTCTGGAGCCCCCTGGGAGGACCTGTATGCTGTTGACCTTGTCTTTATAGCTGAATCCCTTGAGGAATGTGTCAGGAGGCTCTTAACTTGGAAAGACGCAATGGAGGCGAAAGGGCTGAGAGTGAATACAGGACAGACAAATATAATGATTTGTGGTACAGGTCTGGACCTCCTGCAGAGTACAGGTCAGTTTCTATGCGCTGTATGTCGCACTGGAGTGGGCAGCAATATTATCTTCTGTAATGACTGCAAGTTCTGGGTGCACAAGAAATGCAGTGGGCTCAAGAGCTTGATAGAGGACCCTGATTACAGGTATACACGATGCCAAGGAACTGCACGCCCCTTAGATGGCAGATCACAGATGGAAGTCCAAGTCGGATCCGGCAAGCTGGAGGTTGTAGCTTTTGCTACCTAGGTGATATGCTCTCAGCAGCGGGTGGTTGCGACCTTTCAACCACATCAAGTGTAAACACAGTCTAAAAGAAATACAAGAGTTGCTACCAGTTCTCTTTTCCCGCCACCTCTCGTTTGAAAACAGCTGACAGAAAGAGATTGCAGAGAATGGAAGCACTCTGCTATCGATCCTCATGATATATCACTCTTTATGTTATCCCAGATCTAATCTGTAATATGTTCCTTTCAAACCGCTATAACATCATTTCTTGTTCCATCTAAACCTTTCCTCTCGTTTACAGTTTTGTCACTTGTTGTCATTGTTTGTTTGATTTGAGGTTTAACGTCCCCGTCAACACTGTAAAGGTCATTTTGGAGACGTTGCTTCCAATTTTGTGGGACTTTTACCCGACATTGAGATGAAATGACATCTCAAGCCCTGTCGCCCAATGAAACCAATAGGGTTTATTAGCATGGACGGTCTGCCTCACACCGCGGTTCCTGGACAGGCCACTTGTTGTCATGGTGAATCTTTTTGGCATTGTTTTCACTTCTTGAAAACAAGAGAAAACTTAATGCAGCGCTGTTGTGCTTAACATACAATGTACCCCGTGCAGAAATTGAACCTCTCTCACCTTGTCGTTGGTGCCGGGGCTACACTGCATTGTTCATGCCAAGAGGTGTGGAAGTGTAGGCATGAAAAGGACCGTTTGATCAGCGGAACAGCCTACCAAATGCCGACAAGGTTTGCCTGGCTTTTGCCGGAACTCCGACCGTTTTAAAGGCCACCTCGGTCAGATATTCTAACTGGCACCGACTTGTACGGAAAACGATTTGCCGGTCGGATTTGACGACGTTCACGTCCGGTTACCTTTAAGAGCTGTCAACGAACGAACGAACGAACGAACGACTTCAATGTGCTGCTGTCCGTTGGTCGTAGTCGGTTAATTGTTTACCTCTTTGGGTCATTGTTGTCACTATGTTGCGTTTTAGCTGTGAGCATATTCATTTTCTCTATAGTTGCCAGTGTTGGGCTGTGAGCTTTGACTCTGTCCTTATAATAAAAATAAAAAAAGAGTTCCTTTAAGAGCAATGAAAACATTCATAAGAAAGAAGATGGGTCATACTACGTAGTTTCGGCTAATAAAGCCTCATCAGTGACCCTGTAATGATCCGGCAAAGAAAGCCAGAGTGAACATACTGCAATTTTGCGAATTTCGAATAGGCAGTCGATACAAAGACTGATATAAATCAAAATGGGGTCAAAATAATTAAAAACCTGTCTAGAATATGAGTCTAAACCAATAATTTATTTCTGATTTCTCAGAATATTCACGCTGATCTCAAAGGACCAAAAGTAAAATATAAACTGCACTATGATTGATGTACGGGGAGACGTTTTACGGCCGCCACACGGCACAACACCAGCTGCAGTGAAGGCAAATAAAAATAAAAAAAGAGTTCCTTTAAGAGCAATGAAAACATTCATAAGAAAGAAGATGGGTCATACTACGTAGTTTCGGCTAATAAAGCCTCATCAGTGACCCTGTAATGATCCGGCAAAGAAAGCCAGAGGAAACATACTGCAATTTTGCGAATTTCGAATAGGCAGTCGATACAAAGACTGATATAAATCAAAATGGGGTCAAAATAATTAAAAACCTGTCTAGAATATGAGTCTAAACCAATAATTTATTTCTGATTTCTCAGAATATTCACGCTGATCTCAAAGGACCAAAAGTAAAATATAAACTGCACTACGATTGATGTACGGGGAGACGTTTTACGGCCGCCACTCATTGAGATAACACATACAGTAAAATGCCTATATATAGACCACCTTTGGGACTGTTCAAAAGTGGTCTTTAAGACCACTTTTGAACAGTCCCAAAGGTGGCCTCTTGTTTGGAAACGCTGGGTGTAGAAAACACAGAGAAAGATTAACTGAATTTTTTTCTCAGTAAGCTTTTAAAACAAATTTAGTCTTTATATTAGGTGGTCTTAATAGCGGAATATTACTGTACTTGTGAAAGCTCACCAAAAACGACTATTTGATGATGAAGGTGTGTGATGTTTTTCTTATTTGTACTCCAAAATTAGGTTCTATTGCTCGGCAGAATTGCCTCATTGGTTCGAATATCCGGAACATTTATCTTAAAGCAAAAAATAAGAAAACATAATATGTACCCCGGTAAATCCAAGGTTTCTGTTTTATAAGTCGGATTTCCCTTTTCTTGAAGCAAAACTAAGAAAAAAGAAATGTATACCCCGGTAAATTTAAGGTTTCTGTTTTATAAGTTGGGTTTCAGGGGTGTTCATTGTCTGATGTAAACCATTTAATAACAGTAAACTTTCGCTATTAAGACCATCCAAAACTGAGACCAATTCTGCTTTAAAATGTTGTAGAAAGGGTTATCCTTTGGAAGCAAGGAATACAGCACAGAACTAAAAAATATGGAGTGTACATGTTTTCCGGGCCAGACTAGCTAGTTTCGGCCTTTAAGCCCTCATCAGTGACCCTAAAATATTTTCAAAATTCCACTATGATGTAAGTAAAAAGCTTATTTAGAAAGTTTCAGTCATTCCTTCTTTGTGTTTTCTGCATACTGTCTACTCTCGTCAGAGATCACCTTTGTGACTGTTCAAAAGTGGTCTTAAAGACCACTTTTGAAAGTCACAAAGGCGGTCTTAATATAGTAATTTTACTGTATTTTGTATTTGTTGTTGTTATGATGAATCATTTTAGCATGGTTATGATCTGAAGCTGACATAAGTAATCCATGCCACTCCATTACGAAACAACGCCTATACAAATGTATTGAAAATTTTACCACCAAAGAAAATGAACATTTTCAGATAAAAATTCTGAATTTTTTCATGTTTCTGCACAAAAGATAGATCGTGAGTACTTTTTAGAACCACCTCATCATCATCACGTGAACATGTCCATGGAATGAACAACCCCCCCCCCCCCCCCCCACAAATCCCACTTTATATAGGGAAGGGGAAACTGGAGATTAAGGGAGGGGGTATAAATAATTATTCTTATTTCTGCTCCAGAACACAGGTTGTGGGTACTCGTTAGAACCGCCTCAATGAACCCAAAACTATGTTTGCAATATAATAAAGAAAAGTATCATGGATTTTCATCAGAAAAGTAGCCATTTTGGAGATGTGAAAAAATACACTATGTCGCATGGGGGTGTTATCGTAATGCAGCCGGTCCTAACGAGTATCCATTATCTATGTTTTGAGCGTAAATAAGAAAATAAGACAAATGATGTGTACCCCTGTAAACCCAAGTTTTATTGTATGAAAGTTCGGTTTATGGGAATCAAAATTATAAAGGCCGGTCTTCGTGATGCTTTGGTTTGCTTGGAATGATGTGTTCTTAATGAGACATTCTTTCCAGAGTAATCTCTGCCTTCGTTTTACCTCCGGCCCCCGCCAATAGGGGCCTGAAGAAATATATGGGCTGCATGATGCTTCCACGCAGAGCTGAATCCGGCCTGCACACTAGTACTGGTAAACCGCTTAGAGGATCTAAGCCTGTCCAGGAACCGCGGTGCGTGGCGGACCGTCCATATTGGTTTCATTGGGCGACAGGGCTTGAGATATCATTTCATCTCAATGTCGGGTAAAAGTCCCACAAAATTGGAAGCAACGTCTGTTACAACGCATAATGTAGTAATGTAGTAATTTCTTCATTTTGAAATTTTTACTACATTATGCGTTGGCATAGTCGACGCGAAATGAAATAAAATGTCGTTTTTACTTCATTATGCGTCGATACTAAGAGGTTTGAGCAAAATGAAAGAATTATTTCATTTTGCGGCGATGGGTGGCATACTTAATTTTACTTCATTATGCGTCAACAGTTTGTTTGTTTGATTTGAGGTTTAACGTTCCCGTCAAGACTATTTAGGTCATTTTGGAGACATTGCTTCAAATTTTATGGGACTTTTACCCGATATTGAGATGAAATGACATCTCAATCGCTGCCGTCCAATTAAAAGCAATAGGGTTTATATGCATGGATGGGCCGACTCGCAGCAGTTTTCCTGGACAGGCTTAGACCTTCTAAGCAGATTACGAGGACTCATGTACGGGCGGTATCAGCTCTGCGTGGAAGCATCGTGCAGCCCATCTATTTATACCCCCGGCATACGAAGTATGCAAGGGGGTATATAGTTTTTGTCCATTCTGTCTGTCTGTCTGTCTGTCTGTCTGTCTTTTGTTTGATTTGTTTGATTTGAGGTTTAACGTCCCCGTCAACACTATTTAGGTCATTTTGGAGACGTTGCTTCCAATTTCATGGGACTTTTACCCGACATTGAGATGCCGCCCAATAAAAACAATAGGGTTTATATACATGGACGGACCTTCAGTGTGCTTTTGTAGAAGACCGTCTTTTGGACTGTTCAACTGTGGTCTTAAAGACCACTTTTGAACCGTCTCAAATGTGGTCTAAATTGTAGGAATTTAACTGTATTGCTTCCTAAGTCTTTTCGAAGACAGCTATGTTCTACCATCATTACTTCATTATGCGTCGATATGGTGCATATCAACGCGAAATGAAATAATTTTTTTACTTCATTTCGCGTCGACTATGCCAACGCATAATGTAGTAAAAAAAATCAAAATGAAGAAATTACTACATTACTACATTATGCGTTGTAACAAACGTCTCCAAAATGACCTTTACAGTGTTGACGGAGACGTTAAACCTCAAATCAAACAAAATCAAACAAATCTTTCTTTTTACCATATACAGTGAAATATGGTCCATAAAAGGGCTATCCCTTGGCAGCAAAGAATACACTGTAGAACTGAAAAGCAAGCAGTGTGCAAGTATTTGTAGCAAGACTAGCTAGTTTCGACCAATTAGACCTCATCAGTGACCTGCAAATATTTTCAGAACTCCACAATGATATCTCAATGAGCCGAAAGGACAAGAAAATATAAAACTACAGATTGTCCACTATCAAGGCTATTAAGGTCAGCTCAAATTAAGATGTATCCTGCTTTTAAAAGTTAAAAAAAAAAACATATTTAGAAGGCTTCAGTTATTCTTTCTGTGCGGTTTTACATTGAGTGTCTTTTTGCAAGAGACCACCTTTGGGACTGTTCAAAAGTGGCCTTCAAGGCTGCTTTCATTGTTATCAGTAAACAGTCCAGAACTCGTTTACTGGCTCGTATCTACCGGCCCCGATAGCTCAGTTGGTAGAGTGTCCGCTCCGGGGAACGGGAGGTCACGGGTTCGATCCCGGACCGCGACATACCAAAGTCGTTAAAATGGTACCAGCTGCTCCTCGCTTGGCACTCAGATTTTCGGGGTAGAGTTAGGACTGGTCGACCCAGTGTCAGGATAATGTGACTGGGTTTGGTATCATGTAATGTGTCTGGGACATGATACTTCAGTGAGGCAGCACTATAAAAGTGAGCATTGAGCCCCCTGTCGCAACCAGACTCCGTCGTGATATGACTGAAAAATTGATGAAAGCGACGTTAAACCCGAATTAACAGACACACACACTGGCTCGTATCTTCCATTAGAAGTCTACTACGTTCTTCTATTCACGAGTAGACAAGAGTTATATATTAGAATGTAAATTAAACAAACTCTGGAGTTTCGTGACAACCGGTACACCCCTTTTGACGTAATAGGCCAATTAAAAGTACAGCAACAGACCGCCATCTGTAAAACTTTTGGCAAAACGTCTGTATTATTACAGCCTATCCTTTCATTTATTCATTTTCACGTGCTAAAATGTTTTATACTAGTCCACCCGCATTTACGTCAAACGCATTTTAATTAGAGTGTACACCATCGGGGACGACAACTCCTTTAAACTTAATTCTGTCTCCTTCATCCAAAGGTGTCCTCCCTTAAAGAAAAGAATTTGCTCTAGGAGCAAATTCTTTTCTTTAAGAGTGGACCCAAAGGGCATCAAAAGTAAACAACTCATAATATTGTAGGTACCATTCCTATAATGATGCCATAAAAATCTTTTTTCCAGTGGAATAGTCTTCCGTCTTCTGTGGTGAATGCTAAGACTGCAGAGGAGTTAAAGGGCTGTACAGTGTAAGATTGAGACTCAGTGATATGCGTTTGAGTAAACCTCTGTATCTCTGTTATTCAGATTGTAAATAGTTTTAAGGACTCATCCATTGACATCTCTCTCTCTCTCTCTCTCTCTCTCTCTCTCTCTCTCTCTCTCTCTCTCTCTCTCTCTCTCTCTAAATTCTAAATTTAGCTTCACACCAAATTCTAAAGTTAGCTACGCACCCAACTGAAGTAATGACCAAATATGACCGACTCAGTATAAGAAGCTAGATAAAAAAGATAGGTGTAACTATTCGCCTTAAATTCAATACTTCAATATAAAACAAAAACACCTGCACTTGTCTAGCGGCATGCACGTTTGTAAACACATTGAACTGGGAACAAAATCTGGAAAAGATTGCTAGACACGAATGAATGCTATTAGAACTGTAGAAAGCATGCTTCTAGCAGAAACCTTACAGTATGCCATTAAAAAAATTGAAATCTGAGTATTTTTTAAAACGCCTTTATTTGGTTCAAAACACAGCTACTCTGCATTGCAGAAAGATTTAGCCAACCGAGTGACAAGCGCGCTAAATTTAATCTGTCATTTTGCCACCTAGACCGTGTGTTACTGGTGCCTGTTTCATAAAAGTTGACGCGCTTGCACAAAACTACTTATGATTGGTCATTATTCTTGGACAGTATGACGCAATTTGGGACAAACTGTGATTACGCATGGCGAAAATTTTCCCAGCTGTCCAATGTTTTGTTAAATCGTTTTGCAATGCATAATAAAAGCAATTACTTCATTAACCTTACATATCTCAGTTTCTGAAGTGAATTCTTCCATCGTTGAACTTGATAACGATACGTTAATTTATGCCACTTGTGGTTTTATTCATAATCATTAATATAATTGCAAAATTGTTTGTTTGTATTGGAATTTAACGGCCAGTCAACACTGTTTTAGGTCATTTTTGAGCCGGTCAGTTTACCTAAATATAATCATTGTTTGTCAATCGCCCCAGAGTTAATATTGCGTCATAAAGGACGTCATTACGTGCAACTTTAAGGGGTGTATCTAACTATTTTGCATATTTAATCCAGACGAATATTCCCGTTAGTACATGGCGTTATTACATTCTCAGGCACGATGTAGACCTTACACTTCTCTTTATAAAAATGGGATTTAAAAATGCATTCATTTCACGGTTTAGTCAACTAGATATGCAATTTGTAAGCACTTTAACCTTCACTTTCAATGCTGACTTTACAAATATATTTTCTTTTGGTATTCGTGAGATTTTGATGCTAAAATAGCATCGCAGGACAGAGCGTAGACTGATATATTGCTGAGTTATTATGTCTGACGATTCATGTAAGAAATTAATTTTGATGTGTTTTATTATGCCGAAATCTAATTTCTTTCGCTGATAAGAAATCTTGAACTCTATTTCCCCCAAGAGAAGTGTGTGCAAAAATACAACATTGTTCTGGTAAATCAGTCTTTATCATGCAATTCTCAGAACGAGCCGTCATTATATGTATTTTAAGTCGTATCTTCGTCTATTACATTTCCAGAATTGAAACCCTAGCTTTCAGAAGTCGAAAATTTAGTAGTAATAAAACTGGACTTTTTTTGACATTTGAGACAACACTTCAATAATACATGTGCGCCCATCGAAGACTCAGATCAGCCTGCGCATCCATATAGTCTAACCAGTGACTTCTCTTGCTGCATGAAGGAGCGTTGGGCCCTTAGCTATCCTTAGAGCGCACAATGAAGACTCTGATCAGACTGCGCGGATGCGCAGGCTGATCTGAGTCTTCGTTGGGCGCACATGTCTTAGTGTAGGTTTTGTCATGCGCTGGCTCATATATAATTCTAATCATACTTCATTACTGCAGGTTTTCAGTTTGTGCGGTACAGGCTTCAGACTTCTGAAGTATCTATAGATTAGAATAATGAATTTTCCTCTAAATTAATTTTTGAATCAAATTCAAGTCATAGATGTCTGATCATTAGTGTAAAATGCCAGAGAACACATGATGTCACATAAATCTCTTGTAAACTCAACTTTATTCATTACGAAAACACACCTATAGCTTTGACACCCTTGGA
Organism: Lucinisca nassula; assembly: GCA_963580285.1. Lineage (NCBI taxonomy): Eukaryota > Metazoa > Mollusca > Bivalvia > Lucinida > Lucinidae > Lucinisca > Lucinisca nassula. The sequence continues at coordinate 15,921,618 of OY757016.1, forward strand.
CCCCAATTTTATATATAAAACTGGGGTTTACAGGGGTAAACCTTAATTTCTTATTTCTGCTCCAAAAGATAGATTGAAGGTACTCGTTAGAACCGACTCGATGAGGCGGTTCTTACGAGTAACCACAATCTATATTTTGATCAGAAATAAGAAAAATATCACACTTTTTCTTCTTATCTTCTTAAAATTTTCTTCTTTTTTTTTGGGGGGGGGGAGGGGGGGGGGGGGTAAAGTTTACAATATATTTGTATAGTCGTGTTTTCTTAGTGTACGGAATCATAGCGCCAAAAATGACATGTCGATGGTATTTTGTGATCATTTGGTCGGTTTCCGGTCTGCTATTGTCCAAACTGACTTTCGCTGACCATGTAGAAATTCCAGGTATCGTTTGTTTTTAAATAGCAGGGCTAGTCTCTGTGACGTCAGGGCGGTGTGTAAAACGTAACATCTGGACTGGGCTCTTGTCCTGGGCCACTGGTAAACAGTGTAGTCGCCACACTACAGCGTTTGCTTAAAAAACTAGAATATAAACTTTTTTTTAAGGTAAAACGAAACAGGTGCATTATTGAGCTATCTTGAAAAAATGCTTCCAAAAATAAAATACATATAGCCGGTAAAACAATACAAATGAATGCATTTTATGCAAAAATGCAAACAATTATGATGACAGGTAAACGAGTTTGAGAGGGATTCCCTAACTAGGTTTCGAACACTGGTTAGATCTATTTTTAGTTCGTGACAAAAAATAGAATCCCCATATATGACGATATGCGACGTTCATTTTTGGCCTTCTTTGCTTAGGTCATGCCTGAATCGGAAAAAATATGACGCTGAATACCATGCCATAAGTAACGACACTCAGAGACGATACTGTCGCCATGTATGTGTAAAGTGACAGGTTTATTTTTAGAACAGAAATTCCGAACACGAATGAAAACGACAATTTTCACAAAGTTCTGAAGCTGTATTTGGCTCCAAAAGTGTACACATGACAAAGGAGTATGCATTGAAGATAAAAACCAGAAAAAAATGAGACCCGGTAGCTCAATAATGCACCTTTAAGTCTCAGTTCAAGACTATTTTCCCAGCCTAAACAAAGGGCCCGTTCTGTCAGTGCTTAGACTTTGTTTTATATAAACCCCACCCAGTATAGGGAAAACTGGGGTTTACAGGGGTGTACATTTTTTTTCTTATTTCTGCTCCCAGACACAGGTTTTGGATATTCGTAAGCTGAACCGCCTCGATAAGGCGGTCGCCTGCAACCTATGTTTGGAGTATAAATAAGAAAAATATCACAAAGTTATAGGAAAAGTAGTGATTTTGTATGGGTGCCGTTTTACTATTTAATCTATATTTAAAGATATCCATAATTCGATTTATGGATATCCACAAATCGAATTATGGATATACATATAAATGGACCGAATTATGGATATCCATAACTCGAATTACAGATATCTATAAATCGAACAAGGCAACGCACGCGTAGCATCCCCTCGCAACTGTATACCATTCATCAACATGAAGGTTTGAAGCTTCTACGATTGATAACTGTGTATGCTATCCTGTTCATAAGGTTTTTAAGGTCAAGTCCATTGTGACCTAGACCTCTGAGCCCTGACTTTGAAAGTCAATATATAGGGTTCATTGTCTCTCCATGGGAAACGTTTTTGGAAGGTTTGAAGCTTCCACGATGATAACTGTCTTCTATCCTATTCACAAGGTTTTAAGGTCAAGTTCATTTGACCCTGACCTTCAAAATCAATAGTGTTCATCGTCTTGCCATGGGGAACAGTGTGCATAGATTTGAAGCTTCTACGAGGATAACTGTCTTCTTTGCTGTTCACGAGGTTTTTAAGGTCAAGTTTATTGTCACCTTGACCTTCGATCCTTGACCTTGAAAATCAATAGGGTTCATCGTCTTTCCAGGGGAAACTTTTGTAGAAGGTTTGAAGATTCTAGGATGATCTGTTTGCCTTCTATCGTGTTAACAATGTTTTAATGGCCAGACCAAAGTGACCTTGACCTTTGACCATTGACCTTGAAAATCAATAGGGTTCATCAACTTTCCATGGGGAACATTTGTGAAAGGTTTGAAGCTTCTACGATATAAAAAAACATTGTCTTCTATCGTATTCATAAGGTTCTGGACGGACACACACACTAACACACACACGGACGCACGGCACCGATACTATATCCCCGTCCCCTAAATAATTATGGATACCCATGATTCGAATGATGGATATCCATAAATAATTATGGATATCTATAAACAGGAAATAAACAGTATAATGGCGCCCCATAATTTTGGGGATAAGCACTATGTCACACGGGGTGTGATATCGTAATCGCTGCAAACATAGGTTGATGGGCTAGTTAGAGCCCTGTATTCGAAGCGGTTCTATCGAGCTGCTATATTCTGTTGTGATAAAAAAAGGAAACTACAGTGAGCCCCTGAAAACATCACTCAGTAAGAGTGTTTTTAAATTGCTCGTACGTGTAACCGTGATAACCATTACAAAAACACGCCTATACTAATACATTGCAAACTTTACCACTGAAAAAAGGAAAATTTCAAGATGAAAAATTAAGATATTTTTCTTAATTCTGCTTAAAATATAGATTGTGGGTACTCGTTAGAACCGCCTCATTGAGGCGGTTCTAACGGGTACCAACAATCTATACCTCAGAGCAGAAATAAGAAAAATAATGTTTACCCCTGCAAACCCCAGTTTTACTATATAAAAGTGGGGTTACAGGGGGTCAAAATTATATAGGCGTGTTTTCGTGATGCCAAAGACTTATTTAAGCCATAGATGTCGAGATACGTAAATACTGTATATCATTGTAACACCCATTTTTCTCTTTATGAGCCCAAGGGTGTCCATTCAAGGACTCGTTTACGTTATCTAAACGCCTCATAAACCAGGCATCGTTGATTTGATTCCAGGCTTCTCCAGACTTTTCGACGAGTCTTTAAACCGAGGTCCCGTCTCCATATGGCCCTAGTTGTAAAACATAAACACACGCACGCACACACGCACGCAATATCAACAACCAAACGTCCCCCTTTGGATAGTGATCATTGCATGTAGGTCTATGGTGGATGAATGTTCCTGGTGTATGAATGTCATTTGTCGTATCAACAGTAACAATTCTGATTCTCACAGTTGTAGGTTTTATGGGTTTTTCTCCATATAAGCCTACACTGATTTTAGTCATATTTGATTCACGATCGGTTCTATTTAACTGAAATAATCATTAAGGGTCGTAAAACCAAAATAAAGCAGCAATTACAAAACTATACGAAATAAAACAAAACAAATTGATAAAAATAGCACGAGTATCATACAGCGCTTTAAGTTACTCCGTTTAACGTCAAAGAATCTACGAGTGACGTCATATTTGTATTTTATGACGTAACTCGTCACGCTCTTCCGCACCATGATTTGTTGCTTAATGAAACCTCTTTCCTTCCCATTGCCTATATACACACTGGTAAACGGGCCTCCGTGGCCTAGTGGATAAGAGCGCTGACTCTTAGTCATTAGGTCTCTCACCGCCGTAGGTTCGAGCCTCCCTCGGGCCACGTGTGAGACGCCAAGTTCTGCAACGGAAGGTCAGGTGGTTTTTCTCCGGGTACTCCGGTTTTCGCCCACCTCTGATTAACGGTCGGCTCGATATGAGTGAAATAATCTTGAAAGGGCCGTAAAACCCAAACCAAAAAAAAAAAAAAAAAAAAAAAAAATACACACTGGTAAAGGCAAGCGCGCAGGGAAAGAACAAACCCACAGGATAAGGCAATTTTTCCGATCAGGATAAGGAAGAAAATTGTGGAATCGGCATCACATATTGTGCAGGTTTGTTGTTGTTCTAGATCTCGTGTTATGGTTACTAATCAATACGGCTGCTCACATTAGGTTCACGGAAGACATATTTTATTCACAAATTTATTTTCGATGGTCTGAATTCGACAGTTACAACCAGTCAAACGGAGAACCGGACACAGTGGAGCTACTCAACCACGAAATCTCATAATTTTACATGAAACGCTCTTCTGGGAAGATGGCATGCACTTTCTGTTGGTTGTAGACATACACTTGATAAATCGGACCGTTGCAAATACGATTTAAGGAAAAATGGAAATTGGAAGGCCCACAGTGAGAAATCCAAGTTCCATTTTCAATTCAACGCCCACGGGCAAGGAAATGATTACAACGTATATGATAAGACACAAAATTTTCTAGGGAAAATGGTAATTGTATGGTCGTAGCTCTGGTAAATTTCCATCTCAGATTAGGTTTTCCGATATTAATAATTAGTCCTACCTAGATTAAAGCACCAATTGTGACCCTTAGGAAACGTTCAAAATTTGTGTGTCTTGTCTTGGTATGCGCATTGCTCTGGTTCTAGCAATATGATAATCCCCTATGGGGGATAGATGGATTGGGTTCATCGCGATCATGATTTAGAGAAATAATATATATGTTCATGCAGTATTTCTGGTAGAAAATTTAGTATTTATAAATTGGACTTGTATGTCATATGAGCCAGCGCACGACAAAACCTACAATAAGACATGTGCGCCCATCGTAGACTCAGATCAGCCTGCGCATCCATATAGTCTAACCAGAGACTTCCCTTGCTGCATGAAGGAGCGTTGGGCCCTTAGCTATCCTTAGAGTACACAGCGAAGACTCTGGCCAGACTGCGCGGATGCGCAGGCTGATCTGAGTCTTCGTTGGGCGCACATGTCTTATTGTAGGTTTTGTCATGCGCTGGCTCATATATAATTCTACTCACACTTAATTACTGCAGGTTTTCAGCTTGTACGGTACAGGCTTCAGACTTCTGAAGTATCTATAGATTAGAATAATGAAGATTCCTCTAAATTCATTATGGCTCCATAGTCTATGGATCTGCTAGGAAATCTTATTTAAAATCTTTGGATACTATACATCATCAAGGTTTACGTTTAGCACTAGGTGCCTTTCGCACTTCACCCGTTGATAGTCTCTATGCTGAATCTAATGAACCATCACTTTATGTTAGAAGAGAGAAATTGTCTCTTCAATATGCTACCAAATTAGCTGCAAATCCACGCAATTCAGCATATGAATGTGTTTTTAACCCGAATTATGAAAGATTTTACGAAAATAAACCCTCCGCTATTAAACCTCTTGGCCTTAGAATACGACCTTTACTTAAAGAGGCCAATATTAATGTCCAAAATATTCAATCATTTTCTTTATCATCGAAAGAACCATGGACATTAACTAATCCAAAGATTGTATTAGACTTGCATAGAAATAAGAAATCCGAAGTTGATTCACATATTTTTAAAAATGAATTTTTAGAAATTAAATCACATTTTAAACGACACATTTCCATTTACACTGACGGTTCGAAACAAGATGAGAAAGTTGCTTGTTCTGTCATTAGTCCGAATTTCACTGATAGCATTAGACTACCCGATAATAGCTCTATTTTTACCGCTGAAGCAAAAGCAATTGATATCGCACTCTATCACATTCGAGATCAACCTGAAAGACATTTCATCATTTATTCCGATTCCCTTTCTGTACTAAAAGCTCTGAAAGATCAACAGCACAGAAACCCCTTGATTCAACAAATTTTAAGAAAATACCACTATCTTTCCGTCTTAAAGGAGATCATATTCTGCTGGCTTCCCAGTCATGTAAATATCCGTGGTAATGAGTTAGCTGATTTGGAAGCCAAATCTGCATTATCGTTAGCTATTACCAATTTAAAAATTCCTTCTTCAGATTTGAAATCTAACATAAACCTATATATAAAAAATAAATGCCAATCAATTTGGGATAAAGAAATTAATAATAAATTGAATAAAATTCAACCAAATTTTCATACCAAATGTACCTTTTTGAATTATAATAGGAAAGACCAGACTAAACTCACAAGATGCCGTATTGGACACACACGACTCACTCATTCCTACATATTAAAAAACGAACAAGCACCTTTCTGTATATCTTGTAACGAACCGTTTACAGTTGAACACTTTCTCATTTCATGTGTAGAATTTCATCATATACGCTCAAAATATTTTAACGTTACAACAATGAAAGATCTTTTTAACGACATACCATCTTATCAATTAATCAATTTTCTTAAAGAAATCGGACTTTTTAACAAACTGTAATCATTAATATTTTAACTTTTAAACTTCAATAGCAATTTTATATCTAATATCTAATTATTTTTAGACGCTATATGCCCTATTAGGGTTGAGCGTCTTTAAACAAAATATCCATCCATCCATCCATCTAAATTCATTTTTGAATCAAATTCAAGTCATAGATGTCTGATCATCAGTGTAGAATGCCAGATGACACATGATGTCACATAAATCTCTTGTAAACTCAACTTTATTCATCACGAAAACACACCTATAGCTTTGACACCCTTGGACCCCAATTTTATATATAAAACTGGGGTTTACAGGGGTAAACCTTAATTTCTTATTTCTGCTCCAAAAGATAGATTGAAGGTACTCGTTAGAACCGCCTCGATAACTACAATCTATATTTTGATCAGAAATAAGAAAAATATCACAATTTTTTCATCTTAAAATTTTCGTTTTTTTTTTTTTGTGTGTGTGTGGGGGGGGGGGGGGGGGGAGGCGGTAAAGTTTACAATATATTTGTATAGTCGTGTTCTCGTAACGTAAGAAATCATAGCGCCAAAAATGACATTTCGATGGCATTTTGTGATCATCTGGTCGGTTTCCGGCCTGCTATTGTCCAAATTGACTTTCGCTGACCATGTAGAAATTCCAGGTATCGTTTGTTTTTAAATAGCAGGGCTTATCTCTGTGACGTCAGGGCGATGTGTAAAACGTAACATCTGGACTGGGCTCGTGTCCTGGGTCACTGGTAAACCGTGTAGTCGCCACACTACAACGTTTGCTTAAAAACTAGAATTTAAAGGTAAAACGAAACAGTTTAAGTCTCAGTTCAAGACTATTTTCCTAGCCTAAACTAAGGGCCAGTTCTGTCAGTGCTTTGATTTTGTTTCTTTTATAAACCTCACTCAGTATAGAGAAAACTGGGGTTTACAGGGGTATACATTAGTTTTTCTTATTTCTGCTCCCAGACACAGGTTTTGGATATTCGTAAGCTGAACCGCCTCGATAAGGCGGTCGCCTGCAACCTATGTTTGGAGTATAAATAAGAAATATCACAAAGTTTCATGGAAAAGTAGTGATTTTGCATGGGTGCCGTTTTACTATAAGAAAAATATCACAAAGTTTCATGGAAAAGTAGTGATTTTGTATGGGTGCCGTTTTACTATTTAATCCATATTTATAGATATTCATAATGTGATTTATGGATATCACCAATTCGAATTATGGATATCCATAATTCAAATTATAGATATCAATAAATCGAATTATGGATATTCATAATTCGATATATGGATATCATTAATTGGAGCGATTTATGGATATCCATAATTCGCATTATGGATATAACTTATTCCAGTTATGGTTATCAATAAATCATAATATGGATATCCATTCCATTATTAGGCTTATTTATGGATTCCATAATCCGAATTATGGATATCAATAAATCGAATTATGGATATCTATAAATCGGGCTGAATTATGCATATCCATATTTCGAATTATGGATATCCATAATTCACCGTAAAAGCGTTTGGTTTCAGTCATCATTTATTGTATTTATTATCCAAAACGAATTATGGATATCCATAAATCGAATTATGGATACACATATAAATGGACCGAATTATGGATATCCATAATTCGAATTATAGATATCCATAAATCGAACAAGGCAACGCAAGCGGAGCATCCCCTCGCAACTGTATACCATTCATCAACATGAAGGTTTGAAGCTTCTACGATTGATAACTGTGTATTCTATCCTATCCATAAGGTTTTTAAGGTCAAGTCCATTGTGACCTAGATCTCTGAGCCCTGACTTTGAAAGTCAATAGGGTTCATCGTCTCTCCATGGGAAACGCTTTTGAAAGGTTTGGAGCTTCCACGATGATAACTGTGTATTCTATCCTGTTCACAAGGTTTTAAGGTCAAGTTAATTGTGACCTTGACATTTGACCCTGACCTTCAAAATCAATAGGGTTCATCGTCTTGCCATGGGGAACATTGTGTAAAGGTTTGAAGCTTCAAGGAGGATAACTGTCTTCTATGCTGTTCACGACGTTTTTAAGGTCAAGTTTATTGTCACCTTGACCTTCGACCCTTGACCTTGAAAATCGATAGGGTTCATCGTCTTTCCAGGGGAAACATTTGTAGAAGATTTGAAGATTCTAGGATGATCTGTTTGCCTTCTATCGTGTTTACAATGTTTTAATGTCAAGACTATTGTGACCTTGACCTTTGACCATTGACTATGAAAATCAATAGGGTTCATCAACTTTCCATGGTGGACATTTGTGAAAGGTTTGAAGCGTCTACGATAAAAAAACTTTGTCTTCTATGTGCCAAGCATTTTATCCCTTTTCCTCAACGAGTTTAATAAATTCAAAAATGCATGAGCACGATTGCAAGATTCTGTTTATCATATGACATTTAAAACGCACTATATATTCGATTGTTTACAAAAAATATCAATATTCCGCCATTAGTAAACGCGACGTCGTTAAGGACGCCGTACATGTAACGTTACGGGACATATCTAGCTAATTTGCATATTTAATCCACTAGTGGATTATCGAAAATATTACATGGCGTTATTACACTCTCAGACGCGACATCATATGATAAACGGAAATGCTTTATATCATTGTAACCCCCATTTTTCTTTCTATGAGTCCAAGGGTGCCCATTCAAGGACTTGTTTCCGTTATGCAAACGCCTCATTAACCAGATGTCGTTGATTAGATTCCAGGCTTCTCCAGACTTTTCGACGCGTCTTTAAACCGAGGTCCCGTCTCCATATGACCCTAGTTGTAAAATATAAACACACGCACGCACGCACGCAATATCAACAACCTAACGCCCCCCTTTGGATAGTGATCATTGCATGTAGGTCTCTGGTGGATGAATCTTCCTGGTGTATGAATGTCATTTGACGTATCACCAGTAACGATTCTGATTCTCACAGAGCCCCGCGCCTGTCCGGGGGGTAGAAATATGGCGGCTGCCTTCGGGAGTGTGGCAGAGTGGTAAGACCCCACCGAAAACAGTCCCATTGCCGAGACCACCCGGTGCCTCGAAATAGGTGGCTGCCTTCAGGTTCTGTGGCAGTTGGGTAAAAGCCTCCAACATACAGAACAATCGTCCGTTCGACCGGTATTATTTTGTAATTCAATTTATTCAAATGCATCTTACCAAATTTTTTTACAATTCACTACGCGAGATCTATCCTTTTAAACCTTTCCTATCTCATGTTACTACCACGCTGCATTTGTACGTGTATCATCATTGCTGGTGGGTCGCGCACCACAAAGAAGAAATCTCATCTGTATATGTTTGTACTGTGTATGTGTCACTTTTTCATGCTCCATCACTCTGCACATCAATGAAAGATGCATTTTAAATACGTTATTAGATAAGTAACTTGTCGTTTCATGTTAGCTCAAATTTATTTCATGTTATTCCAAAGTTAACAGAATCAGATACTTATCACTAAATTCTGAAGTGTACGTTATCATCTAACACAGCTTATTTCTTCATCAGTCTATAAAATCATTTGTACTCTCTGAAATTTATCACCTCAATAATTTCTTACCATAATCGTGGATCTCATATTTAGCAAAGGATCTCCTGTTTTCAGAGCCAAGCTTTTATTTAAGCAAACGTTTTCGGCCTCCCTTGTCTGTAGGGAATAAAATATACAGGTCACTTTCCTTCTGTAGTGAATGGGGATGAAATTCCTTGTTGAAACAGGAGCCACTTGTTTGCCGTGAGTGGCGTCTCGTATGCTGGAAGAAGGGATCCTGATGATTGAGAAAAGCCCAGGGATCTCCAGCTTTTCAACACATCATTTTGGCCCATATTTCAGATAGAAGAGGGGTTTGGGCTAGATCCGGCCTGAATCAATCGGCTCAGTCGTGCCAAGCTCTAGAATCGCACAACTTGTCCTTATCTTCCTTCTTTCTTTCTTACGTATCTTTATGGTACAAACCGGGTGTATTTTTTTCTTATTCCTCTATCTTTGAGTGTTATTTGATGGGCGGCGGCTGATGGATCAATCGGTGGGCTTGTACTGGGGAAATTCAGCAGAAACTTCTGTGAGGGAGAGAATACGGGTGGGGATGGATTCCAACTGTTCATCAATTTTTCTTTGAAATCTAAGTGCATAGTTGGAAGACATAAAACAGAAGTGGAGCGGAAGGACTCTGGTCCTGTCATCGAGTATAATAGCAATGTAGCCTTGGCGTTGGAAATAGGAGATCCATTTCCATTAAACGTCCCCTTGTAGGGCTCCAAGGAGGGTGGGGCGCATAGCTATCGAATCATAAATTTTCACCATGGGATCCAACACTAGGAAAAGAGCATTTTTAGATTTATCAGATGACGACCCGGAACCGACTACTTTCAATTTCAAAGCAAATGACAATTTCGCTCGATTTTTAGTGATTTCGAGCAAGGAAGATAAGGCCGTTACAACTCTTTCTCCGTTCGTTATTGAAAAGCAAATAGAATCATTGATTGGCACACCAAAAAACGTCAAAAAACTAAAAAATGGCACACTTTTAATAGAAACAAACAGAAAATCACAAACCGAAAACCTCCTTAAAGTAAACAAATTCTTTAATATGAACGTCTCTGTCACGGAACATAAAACACTCAACTCTTGTAAAGGAATTATCCGTGACAGAATGCTAAAGCACGAATCCGAAGCCAGCATAATTGAATATCTAAAAGAACAAGGTGTAACGGCATGTAAAAGATTTAAAGTAAAAAAAGACGGAAATCTGATTGATACAAATACACTTCTACTCACTTTCAACTCTACTTCCTTGCCGAAATCGCTGAAGATCTTCTACAGGATAATACCGGTCGAAATCTACGTGCCCAATCCTCTGCGTTGTTTCAATTGTCAGAGGTTTGGGCACCATGAAAATGATTGTACTGTCCCTGACGGATCTGTTTGTGAGAAGTGTGGTGGTACCGACCACCACACTACCAACTGCAAGAACTCTCCAAAATGTGTGAACTGCGGAAAAGATCATTTGTCTAAATCCAATGTCTGTGAAGTTTGGAAAACGGAAAAAGAAATCATGAAAATTAAAGTTACACAAAACGTCACCTATTTGGAAGCAAAGAAAATACAACAAAACAAACCAGAAAACACATTCGCAAAAGTTGTCCAATCCCTTGCCAGCAAACCTGAAACAAAAGAAACATCCACTCAATTTAACGAAAAAGATTTTGAAATAAAACCCCATTCTAAAGTAATTACCTCTACTGTTAAACCAAAACCCACATCACAACCTACATCGTCACAACCTACATCTACTCATCATTCTAGATCAGAATCTAGACAAACTTCACAGACCAGTTCACAACCTAACGGCAAACATTCTAGCAGATCACACTCCCGATCCACGTCGGGGACAGCAGATCAAAAAGAAAAAAACGGCAAAGAAAAGCATAAAGGATCAAACCCAAACAGTAAAGGGGCGTCTGCTGATCCAGTAAAACTGGCTAATCAGTACGGCGCCCTTGAGGACATGGAGTTGGATCATGATCCCTCCACGTTCTTAAAGGCTAATAATAAAAGATAAAGGATTAAATTCCTTGTTTTAATCTTCTCTCCATTCAACCATGGATAAGAAGTCAATAATTCAATGGAATTGTCGAGGACTGAAAGCCAATTTTAACGAACTTTTAATTTTAACTACACTTTTTTCTCCTAATGTCATTTGTCTCCAAGAAACTTTTTTGAAAACTACAGATAATATTAATTTCAAAGGTTACAGTATGTACAATCATATCACAACGGATAATCAGAAGGCATCAGGAGGTACATCAATCCTGGTAAAATCTGACGTTCCTCATAGGAAATTAGATGTAAACACTAATTTACAAGCTGTTGCTGTAAACGTCACTTTATCCAAATCCATAACTATTTGTTCTGTTTACCTTCCACCACACTATAATTTTTCTAAACAAGAATTAGAAAATTTAACAAATCAATTACCTAGTCCTTATATATTATTAGGAGATTTTAATAGTCACAGCAAATTATGGGGTTGCTCGGATACAAATGACAAAGGAGAAATCATAGAAAATTTTATTGCTGAAAATGATTTATGTTTATTTAACGATAAACAACCAACATATCTTCATTCTCCCACAAGAAATTATTTTGCTTTAGATCTTTCAATTTGCTCTCCAAATATTTATCTAGATTTTGATTGGTCTGTTGTGGACGATCTCCATGGGAGCGATCATTTTCCGATAGTAATTGAAGAAATTGCATCGACCCATGAGGATCGTCACCCCAGATGGAATTTGAGTAAAGCAAATTGGGAAAATTTTAATCAATTATGTAATGAAAAACTCGACCCTGACCTTTTTAAAACTGCAAGTGATATACAAGATTTTACTGATGAATTGATTGATATTGCTGAAAAATGTATTCCTAAATCCTCGACTTTTTCAAAAAGAAACAGACCTTGGTTTAATGACGAAGTTAAAACTTCAATCAATAAAAGAAAATCTGCATTACGAAAATTCAATAAACAACCAACAAAAGAAAATCTTATCCATGCCAAATACATGCGAGCTAAAGCTCGCAAAACAATAAAATCGGCCAAAAAAGCATCTTGGCAGCAATACGTCTCAAAACTGAATACCAGAACACCAACTAAGAAAATATGGGACATGATTCGAAAAATTAGTGGCAAAAACAAATCAAATAAACATGTCCATATCAAATCGAACGGAAATGTGTGTTCAACGGCCAAAGACATTTCCAATGCCTTGGGGGAAAATTTTCAGAAAAACTCCTCTAGCTCAAATTATTCAGAAAATTTCCAAAATATTAAACAAGAACAAGAGAAAAAGAATTTAAATTTTTCCTCATTAAATCATGAAAAATATAATTTACCTTTCACTACTAAAGAATTATTAGATGCTCTCCATAAATCTCATGATACTGCGGTTGGTCCTGACGACATACACTATCAAATTTTAAAACATTTACCCAACAAGGCATTGGAAACATTATTAAATATTCTGAATGATATTTGGATCACTGGAAAATTCCCTGAAAACTGGAGAAAAGCTACCATTATTCCTATTCCGAAACCTAATAAAGATCATACTGAAGCCACTAATTACAGACCTATTGCTTTGACAAGTTGCTTATGTAAAACAATGGAGAGAATGATTAATGATAGGCTGGTTTGGTTCTTAGAATCGAACCAGCTTATCACTAAATTTCAAGCTGGTTTTAGAAAAAACAGCTCTACTAATGATCATTTGATTCGCTTAGAATCATTTATACGTGATGCCTTTATCAAAAAAGAACATGTCGTAGCTGTATTCTTTGACCTCGAAAAGGCCTATGATACGACTTGGAAATATGGCATCTTGAAAGATTTACACAACTTGGGCCTTAAAGGCCGATTGCCACTTTTTGTTCAAAATTTCTTGTCCGATCGAACTTTTAATGTTCGCATAGGAAATACATTATCGGACACATTTGATCAAGAACAAGGTGTACCACAAGGTAGTATTTTATCACCAACCTTGTTCAGCATAAAAATTAATAATATAGTTAAATGTGTAAAAGACCCAGATTGTTCGCTTTTTGTTGACGATTTTGGAATCTTTTATCGATCCAAAAATATGGAAACCATTGAATTTAAACTGCAAAGGTGTTTAAATAATATAGAAACTTGGGCAACAGAAAATGGTTTTAAATTTTCTAAAACAAAAACTCAGTGTGTTCATTTCTGCCAAATTCGAAAGTTGCATTTAGATCCAGTTTTAACAATATATGGCAGTCCAATTCCAGTCGTCACTGAGGCGAAGTTTTTGGGTCTTTTATTTGATAGCAAATTGTCTTTTATTCCTCATATCAAAGCTTTGAAAGCTAAATGTTTAAAAGCTCTTGATATTCTTAAAGTCCTGTCCAGTTCCGACTGGGGAGGAGATCGCACTGTTCTTTTAAATCTTTATAGATCATTAATTCGTTCCAAATTGGACTATGGTTCCATAGTCTATGGATCTGCTAGGAAATCTTATTTAAAATCTTTGGATACTATACATCATCAAGGTTTACGTTTAGCATTGGGTGCCTTTCGTACTTCACCTGTGGAAAGTCTTTATGCTGAATCAAATGAACCATCGCTTTATATTAGAAGAGAGAAATTGTCTCTCCAATATATTACTAAGTTAGCCGCAAATCCACGTAATTCAGCATATGACACTGTTTTTAACCCTAACTATGAAAGATTTTATAATATTAAACCATCTGCTATTAAACCTCTTGGCTTAAGAATACGACCTTTAATTAAAGAGGCAAATATTAATGTCCAAAATATTCAATCGTTCTCATTACCATCAAAAGAACCATGGACATTAAATCATCCAAAGATCATTTTAGACTTACATAAAAATAAGAAGTCCGAAGTTGATTCACATATTTTTAAAAACGAATTTTTAGAAATCAAATCCAATTTTAAACATCACATTTCCATTTACACTGACGGTTCGAAACAAGATGAGAAAGTTGCTTGTTCTGTCATTAGTCCGAATTTCACTGACAGCATTAGATTACCCGATAATAGCTCTATTTTTACCGCTGAAGCAAAAGCAATCGATATTGCACTCTATTATATTCGAGACCAGTCCGAAAAACATTTTATTATCTATTCAGATTCTCTTTCTGTATTGAAAGCTCTCAAAGATCAACAGCATAGAAACCCCTTAATTCAACAAATTTTACGAAAATATCATTTTCTTTCCACCTCGAAGGAGATCATTTTTTGCTGGCTTCCCAGTCACGTTAATATCCGTGGGAATGAGTTAGCCGACTTAGAAGCTAAATCTGCTTTATCGTTAAACATAACAAATTTAAAAATCCCTTTCTCAGATTTTAAATTCAACATTAATAAGTATATAAAGAATAAATGTCAATCTATTTGGGAAAACGAAATTAACAATAAATTGAATAAAATACAACCTAACTTTTCTAGCAAATGCTCTTTTACAAATTATAAAAGAAAAGATCAGACAAAGATCACTAGATGCCGTATTGGACATACAAGACTCACTCATTCCTACATTTTAAAAAACGAACAAGCACCTTTCTGTATATCTTGCAACGAACCGTTCACAGTGAAACATTTTCTCATTTCATGTGCAGAATTTCATCATATACGAACAAAATATTTTAATGTTTCAACGATGAAAGAACTTTTTAATGACATACAATCTTACCAAATAATCAATTTTCTTAAAGAAACCGGACTTTTTAACAAACTGTAATTAAGATTTTAATTTTTAACCTTACTTTATTTTATGCATAATATAATTTTTTAGACGCTATATGCCCTATTAGGGTTGAGCGTCTTTAAATAAACCATCCATCCATCCATCTGATTCTCACAGTTGTAGGTTTTATGGGTTTTTCTCTATATAAGTCAACACTGATTTTAGTCATATATGATTCACGATCGGCTCTATTTAACTGAAATAATCCTTAAGAGTCGTAAAACCAAAATAAAGCAGCAATTACAAAATTATACAAAATAAAACAAAACAAATTGATAAAAATAGCACGAGTATCATTTAGCGCTTTTAGTTACACCGTCTAACGTCAAAGAATCTACGTGTGACGTCATATTTGCATTTTAAAGACGTCACTCGTCACGCTCTTCCGCACCATGATTTGTTGCTTAATGAAACCTCTTTCCTTCCCATTGCCTATATACACACTGGTAAAGGCAAGCGCGCAGGGAAAGAACAAACCCACAGGATAAGGCAATTTTTCCGATCAGGATAAGGAAGAAAATGGTGGAATCGGCATCACATATGCAGGTTTGTTGTTGTTCTAGATCTCGTGTTATGGTTACTAATCAATACGGCTGCTCACATAAGGTTCACGGAAGACATATATTATTCACAAATTTATCTTCGATGGTCTGAATTCGACAGTTACAACCAGTCAAACGGAGAACCGGACACAGTGGAGCTACTCAACCACGAAATCTCATAATTTTACATGAAACGCTCTTCTAGGAAGATGGCATGCACCTTTTGTTGGTTGTAGACATACACTTGATAAATCGGACTGTTGCAAATACGATTTAAGGAAAAATGGAAATTGGAAGGCCCACAGTGAGTAATCCAAGTTCCATTTTCAATTCAACGCCCACGGGCAAGGAAATGGGTACAACGCATATGATAAGACACAAAATTTTCTAGGGAAAATGGTAATTGTATGGTCGTAGCTCTGGTAAATTTCCATCTCAGATTAGGTTAACCGATATTAATAATTAGTCCTACCTAGATTAAAGCACCAATTGTGACCTTTAGGAAACGTTCAAAATTTGTGTGTCTTGTCTTGATATGCGCATTGCTCTGGTTCTAGCAATATGATAATCCCCTATGGGGGATAGATGGATTGGGTTCATCGCGATCATGATTTAGAGAAATGATATATATGTTCATGCAGTATTTCTGGTAGAAAATTGTATGTTTGTTCTATTGGTTGGAAATAAGGTAGATAACCTCGCCAAATTCGTGAGACATACCTATTGCATGGCCATTTAAGGGCCTGATATGATTTGGCTCCGTTCTTGCACCCACTCAAATCCAGTGTGTATCGTTTCACTTGCTAACAGGCTTAGTTAATGGAAACATACAGAAACAAATTGTTTCGTCTTCATGTATATTCAGAATAACTTGACTTTTGATGTGCCTGTATTGAGTTAATAAATTGTGACGAAAATAGTAAGAGGAGTTTGATAAAAGTATATCCCTTCGAAAGAAAAAGACAACCGAAAGGGCCTTTGGAAGCAAATGATTGTATAGGTTTCAACTGGTGCATTAATATATCAGGTAGCACTGCTAACCATTTGTACACTGTGTCGTATCTAGTTACCCCACTTACATGCATTATCATGGAGATATACGAAAAATGAAACATTACAGGATCAAAATAAAACAGGTACCGAATTATTCTTATTAGGCGAATCTAACGAGTACCCACAATCTATATTTTAGAGCAGATATAAGAAAAATAAGGTTTACCCCTGTAAACCCCAGTTTTACTATATAAAAGTGGGGTTCAAGGGGGTCAGAATTATATAGGCGTGTTTTCGTCATGAGTGTCTTCTTGCATGAGACCATCTTTGGGGCTGTTCAAAAGTAGTCTTAAAGACTGTTATCATTGTTAAAGTCCATCTCCATTAGAATTGCTACCTGCGTTCTTTTTATTCACGAGCATACAGAAGTGATATTGTTTCGCCTATGAAGGTAAGTAAATTAAGCGAATCCGGTTTTTCGTGACAACCGGAACACCCCTTTTGACGTAATAGGCCAAGAATAAAAGTACAGCAACAGGCCAACATCTGTAAAGCTCACGCATTTGCCGTCTGTATTATTACAGCCTATCCTTCCAATTATTCCTATTATTTATTTTCACGTGCTAAAATTTCTTATACCAGTCCACCCACATTTACGTCAAACGCATTTTAATTAGAGTTACACCATCAGGGACGACAACTCCTTTAAACTTAATTCTGTCTCCTTTATCCAAAGTGGTCCTCTCTTAAAGAAAAGAATTTGCTCTAGGAGCAAATTCTTTTCTTTAAGAGTAGACCCAAAGGGCATCAAAAGAAAACAACTCACAATATCGTTAGTACCAGTCCTGTAATGATGCCCTAAAAATTCCTTTTTCTTAGGACCAGTGGAATAGTCTTCCCTCTTCTGTGTTGAATGCTAAGATTGTAGAAGAGTTCAAAGCCCGTACAGTGTAAGATTGAGATTCAGAGGTATGCGTTTTAGTATACCTCTGTTATTCACATTGTAAATAGTTTTAAGGACTCACCCAGTGCTTCTCTCTCTCTCTCTCTCTCTCTCTCTCTCTCTCTCTCTCTCTCTCTCTCTCTCTCTCTCTCTCTCTCTCTCTCGAGCTCAATTCTAAATTTAGCTACGCACCCAACTGAGGTAATTGCCAAATATGACCGACTCAGTATATGAAGATAAATAAGATATATAGGTGTAACTGTTCGCCTTAAATTCAATGCTTCAATATAAAACAAAAACATCTGCATTTGCCTAGCGGCATCCACGTTTGAAAACACATTGAACTGGGAACAAAATCTAAAAAAGATAGCTAGGCACGAATGAATGCTATTAGAACTGTAGAAAGCATGCTTCTAGCATAAACCTTAGAGTATGCCATTAAAATAAATTGAAATCTGAGTATTTTTATTTGGTTCAAAACCCAGCGTACTATGCATTGCAGAAAGACTTAGCTAACCGAGTGACCAGCGCGCTAAATTTAATTCGTCATTTTGTCACGTAGACTGTGTGTTACAGGTGCCTGTGTCATAAAAGTTGACGCGCTTGCACAAACCTACTTCTGATTGGTCAATATTCTTGGACAGTATGACGCAATTTGGGACAAACTGTGATTACGCATGGCGGAAATTTTCCCAGCTGTCCAGCTGTTTTGTTAAATCGTTTTGCAATGCATAATAAAAGCAATTACTTCATTAACCTTACATCTCTCAGTTTCTGAAGTGAATTCTTCCATCGTTGAACTTGATAACGATACGTTAATTTATGCCACTTGTGGTTTTATTCATAATCATTAATATAATTGCAAAAATGTTTGTTTGCTTGTTTGTACTTGAATTTAACGGCCAGTCAACACTATTTTAGGTCATTTTTGAGCCGGTCAGTTTACCTAAATATAACCATTGTTTGTCAATCGCCCCGGAGTTAATATTCCGCCATCACCCCTATTAGTAAATGCGACGTCGTAAAGGACGTCATTACGTGCAGCGTTAAGGGGCGTATCTTTTGTTTGTTTATTTGAAATGAGATTTAAATTCAACACTGTAAAGGTCATTTTGGAGACGTTGCTTCCAATTTTGTGGGACTTCTACCCGACACTGAGATGAAATGACATCTTAAGCCCTGCCGCCGAATAAAACCAAAATGCTTACATGTATTCGACGGTCTGACTCACATCACTTTGCCTGGGCAGGCTTAGTCCTTTTAAGCGGTTTACCAGTACACATGTGTGGTCAGTTTCAGCTCCGCGTGGAAGCACCACGCAGCCCATTCTATTTCTCCAAGCACCGGAAGGGGCGTATCTAACTATTCAGTCGTTGATTACAGTTAATACATGGCGTTATTACATTCTCAGACGCGACGAGATGATAAAATTATGTATTCCCTTCTAGACCGAACATTTCTCTTTATAAAATTGGAATTAAAAATGCATTCATTTCAAGGACTAGTCAACTAGATATGCAATTTGTAAGCACTTAACCTTCACTTTCAATGCTGACTTTACAAATATATTTTCTTTTGGTATTCGTGAGATTTTGATGCTAAAATAGCATCGCAGGACAGAGCGTAGACTGATATATTGCTGAGTTATTATGTCTGACGATTCATGTAAGAAATTAATTTTGATGTGTTATATTATGCCGAAATCTAATTTCTTTCGCTGATAAGGAATCATGAACTCTATTTCCCCCAAGAGAATGTATGCAAAAATACAACAGTGTTCTGGTAAATCAGTCCTTATTTTCGTTAAAATCATGCAATTCTCAGAACGAGTAGTCTATCACATTTCCAGAATTGAAAACACTAGCTTTCAGAAGTCGAAAATTTTGTATTTATAAATTGGACTTGTATGTCATATGAGCCAGCGCACGACAAAACCTACAATAAGACATGTGCGCCCATCGTAGACTCAGATCAGCCTGCGCATCCATATAGTCTAACCAGTGACTTCTCTTGCTGCATGAAGGAGCGTTGGGCCCTTAGCTATCCTTAGAGCGCAAAACGAAGACTCTGATCAGACTGCGCGGATGCGCAGGCTGATCTGAGTCTTCGTTGGGCGCACATGTCTTATTGTAGGTTTTGCCATGCGCTGGCTCATATATAATTCTAAGCACACTTCATTACTGCATTTTGGGCTGGAGCCGAGCGATGGTCTCCCTGTTCACCGGCAACGGGGAATAGGGGTACCACCGAACGGCTACGGTGTAGTGCCAGCATGGATTCGTTCCCTGGGACCCCACCAGCTGACGACCCGCGACACGGGGAAACTGGAAAACAACAACAACAATTACTGCAGGTTTTCAGTTTGTGCGGTACATCAGACTTCTGAAGTGCCTATAGATTAGAATAATGAAGTTTCCTCTAAATTCATTTTTGAATCAAATTCAAGTCACAAATATCTGATAATTAGTGTAGAATGCCAGAGAACACATGACGTCACATAAATCTCTTGTAAACTCAACTTTATTCATCACGAAAACACACATATAGCTTTGACCCCCATGGACCCCAATTTTATATATAAAACTGGGGTTTACAGGGGTAAATCTTAATTTCTGATTTCTGCTCCAAAAGATAGATTGAAGGTACTCGTTAGAACCGACTCGATGAGGCGGTTCTAACGAATAACCACAATCTATATTTTGATCAGAAATAAGAAAAAAAATTTCATCTTAAAATTTTCTTTTTTTTTGTGTGTGTGTGTGTGTGTTTTTCACCGCAAAAGCCTTTGGTTTCAGTCATCATCTATTGTATTTATTGGCCAAAACGAATTATGGATATCCATAAATCGAACAAAGCAACGCAAGCGTAGCATCCCCTCGCAACTGTATACCATTCATCAACTTGAAGGTTTGAAGCTTCTACAATTGATAACTGAGTATTCTATCCTGTTCATAAGGTTTTTAAGGTCAAGTTATATACAAATAAATGGACCGAATTATGGATATCCATAATTCGACTTATAGATATCCATAAATCGAACAAGGCAACGCAAGCGTAGCATCCCCTCGCAACTGTATACCATTCATCAATATGAAGTTTGAAGCTTCTACGATTGATTACTGTGTATTCTATCCTGTTCATAAGGTTTTTAAGGTCAAGTCCATTGTGACCTAGACCTCTGAGCCCTGACTTTGAAAGTCAATAGGGTTCATCGTCTCTCCACGGGAAACGTTTTGGGAAGGTTTGAAGCTTCTCCGATGATAACTGTGTCTTTTATCCTGTTCACAAGGTTTTAAGGTCAAGTTCATTGTGACCTTGACATTTGACCCTGACCTTCAAAATCAATAGGGTTCATCGTCTTGCCATGGGGAACATTGTGCATAGGTTTGAAGCTTCTACGAGGATAACTGTCTTCTATGCTGTTCACGAGGTTTTTAAGGTCAAGTTTATTGTAACATTGACCTTCGACCCTTGGCCTTGAAAATCAATAGGGTTCATTGTCTTTCCAGGGGAAACATTTGTAGAAGGTTTGAAGATTCTAGGATGACCTGTTTGCCTTCTATCGTGTTTACAATGTTTTAATGTCAAGACCATTGTGACCTTGACCATTGACCTTGAAAATCAATAGGGTTCATCAACTTTCCATGAGGAACATTTGTGAAAGGTTTGAAGCTTCTACGATAAAAAAACTTTGTCTTCTATCGTATTCATAAGGTTCTGGACGGACACACGCACTAACATACACACGGACGCACGGCATCGATGCAATATCCCCGTCCCCTAAATAATTATGGATATCCATGATTCGAATGATGGATATCCATAAATAATTATGGATATCTATAAACAGGGAATAAATAGTAAAATGGCGCCCCATAAGTTTGGGGACTATGTCACAAGGGGTGTGATATCGTAATGGCTGCAAACATAGGTTGATGGGCTAGTTAGAGCCCTGTATTCGAAGCGTTTGTATCGAGTCCCTATATTCTGTTATGATAAAAAAGGGAAACTACAATGAGCCCCTGAAAACCTCACTCAGTAAGAGGGTTTTTAAATTGCACGTACGTGTTACCATGATGACAATTACGAAAACACGCCTATACTAATACATTGCAAACTTTACCACTGAAAAAAGGAAAATTTCAAGATGAAAAATTATGATATTTTTCTTAATTCTGCCTAAAATATAGATTGTGCGTACTCGTTAGAACCGCCTCATTGAGGCGGTTCTAACGGGTACCAACAATCTATACCTCAGAGCAGAAATAAGAAAAATAAGCTTTACCCCTGCAAACCTCAGTTTTACTATATAAAAGTGGGGTTAGAGGGGGTCAAAATTATATAGGCGTGTTTTCGTGGTGCAAAGACTTATTTAAGCCATAGATGTCGAGATACGGAAATACTTTATATCATTGTAACACCCAATTTTTCTCTTTATGAGTCCAAGGGTGTCCATTCAAGGACTTGTTTACGTTATGCAAACGCCTCATGAACCAGGCATCGTTGATTTGATTCCAGGCTTCCTCAGACTTTTCGATGAGTCTTTAAACCGAGGTCCCGTCTCCATATGGCCCTAGTTGTAAAACTTAAGCACACGCACGCACGCAATATCAACAACCAAACGCCCCCCTTTGGATAGTGATCATTACATGTAGGTCTCTGGTGAATGTTCCTGGTGTATGATGTCATTTGACGCATCACCAGCAACAATTCTGATTCTCACACTTGTAGGTTTTATGGGATTTTCTTCATATAGGCCTACACTGATTTCAGTCATATTTGATTCACGATCGCCTCTAGCTAACTGAAATAATCATAAGGGTCATAAAACCAACATAAAGCAGCAATTACAAAATTATACGAAATAAAATAAAACAAATTGATAAAAATAGCACGAGTATCATATAGCGCTTTTAGTTACACCGTCTAACGTCAAAGAATCTACGAGTGACGTCATATTTGCATTTTAATGACGTCACTCGTCATGCTCTTCCGCATCATGATTTGTTGCTTAATGAAACCTCTTTCCTTCCCATTGCCTATATACACACTGGTAAAGGCAAGCGCGCAGGGAAAGAACAAACCCACAAGATAAGGCAATTTTTCCGATCAGGATAAGGAAGAAAATGGTGGAATCGGCATCACATATGCAGGTTTGTTGTTGTTCTAGATCTCGTGTTATGGTTACTAATCAATACGGCTGCTCACATTAGGTTCACGGAAGACATATACTATGAAATAAAGTCACTGCCTTTTGAGCAAACACACTCATTTACACCCCTATATATCTATCTATCTATCTATCTATCTATCTATCTATCTATCTATCTATCTTTCTATCTATCTATCTATCTATCTATCTATCTATCTATCTATCTATCTATCTATCTATCTATCTATCTATCTATCTATCTATCTATCTATCTCTTGAGTAGGTGACTCAGTTAATTTGCAGCGTGGAAACTTTAAAGTACTCTGAAGCACAAGCGTTATACTATAGATT
This sequence comes from Lucinisca nassula, assembly GCA_963580285.1. Classification (NCBI taxonomy): domain Eukaryota; kingdom Metazoa; phylum Mollusca; class Bivalvia; order Lucinida; family Lucinidae; genus Lucinisca; species Lucinisca nassula. The sequence continues at coordinate 15,945,086 of OY757016.1, forward strand.
TGGGGCTTATCATCATTTTGTAAATCTTGGAAAGGAAGAAATCCACAGGTAGCCAGATAAATTCCCATGGCTTTATTTTATACCTCTAAGTGATAGTTTGCGAAAAGTTGTAATTGCTTGGCCAGACGAGAAGCGCTTTCCACCCCAATGCTTCGGCATATGCTCCGGTTACTCGTTGGTCCAGTCGCGGTGCTGGGTTTTACCGTCTAACCTTTGCGGCTCAGTGCGGTACGTTTCAGTTAATTTAAACGCGTGACGTAGTTTCGAAGCTTTCCCGCGACCAAACTTCAGCGTTTGATGCATCGGTCTTGAAAAGAGCTTTTTAAAATTATTTCGACGCATTTTGTGTTTCTGTTGTAATAGGTCTTACCTCCTTTTGGTTTTGAGAAACATTTTTTGGATAGGAATACAATTCTCATGAACTCTGTAAAGATGGCGGATTATCGCGAGAAATTGAACGAGATTCCAGGCGATATTTGGGTGCCTAAGTATGTTGTTCCAGCCTCTCTACAGTAAAGCAAACACTTCGTGTGTTTGCTATTATTCACAAATTTATCTTTGATGGTCTGAATTCGACAGTTACAACCAGTCAAACGGAGAACCGGACACAGTGGAGCTACTCAACCACGAAATCTCATAATTTTACATGAAACGCTCTTCTGGGAAGATGGCATGCACTTTTTGTTGGTTATAGACATACACTTGATAAATCGGACTGTTGCAAATACGATTTAAGGAAAAATGGAAATTGGAAGGCCCACAGTGAGAAATCCAAGTTCCATTTTCAATTCAACGCCCACGGGCAAGGAAATGGGTGCAACGTATATGATAAGACACAAAATTTTCTAGGGAAAATGGTAATTGTATGGTCGTAGCTCTGGTAAATTTCCATCTCCGATTAGGTTTTCCGATATTAATAATTAGTCCTACCTAGATTAAAGCACCAATTGTGACCTTTAGGAAACGTTCAAAATTTGGTATGTCTTGTCTTGGTATGCGCATTGCTCTGGTTCTAGCAATATGATAATCCCCTATGGGGGATAGATGGATTGGGTTCATCGCGATCATGATTTAGAGAGATGATATATATGTTCATGCAGTATTTCTGGTAGAAAATTGTATGTTCGTTCTTTTGGTTGAAAATAAGGTAGATAACCTCGCCAAATTCGTGAGACATACCTATTGCATGGTCATTTAAGGGCCTGATATGATTTGGCTCCTTTTTAGCCCCCACTCAAATCCTCTTCAGTGTGTATCGTTTCACTTGCTAACAGGCTTAGTTAATGGAAACATACAGAAACAAATTGTTTCGTCTTCATGTATATTTAGAATAACTTGACTTTTGATGTGTCTGTATTGAGTTAATAAATTGTGACGAAAATAGTAAGAGAAGTTTGATAAAAATATATCCCTTCGAAAGAAAAAGACAACCGAAAGGGCCTTTGGAAGCAAATGATTATATAGTTTCAACTGGCGCATTAATATATCAGGTAGCACTGCTAACCATTTGTACACTAAGTGTGTCGTATCTAGTTACCCCACTTACATGCATTATCATGGAGATATACGAAAAATGAAACATTACAGGATCAAAATAAAACAGGTACCAAATTATTCTTATTAGGCGGTTCTAACGAGTACCCACAATCTATATTTTAGAGCAGAAATAAGAAAAATAAGGTTTACCCCTGTAAACCCCAGTTTTACTATATAAAAGTGGGGTTCAAGGGGGGTCAAAATTATACAGGCGTGTTTTCATCATGAGTGTCTTCTTGCATGAGACCATCTTTGGGGCTGTTCAAAAGTGGTCTTAAAGACTGTTTTCATTGTTAAAGTCCATCTCCCATTAGAATTGCTACCTTGAAAGTATATTGCGTTCTTTTGTTCACAAGCATACAGAAGTGATATTGTTTCGCCTATGAAGGTAAGTAAATTAAGCGAATCCGGGTTTTCGTGACAACCGGAACACCCCTTTTGACGTAATAGGCCAAGAATAAAAGTACAGCAACAGACGGCCGTGGGCCAACATCTGTAAAGCTCTCACGCATTTGCCGTCTGTATTATTACAGCCTACCCTTCCAATTATTGCAATTACTTATTTTCAAGTGCTAAAATTTCTTATACCAGTCCAGCCACATTTACGACAAACGCATTTTGATGAGCGTTGCACCATCAGGGGCGACAACTCCTTTAAACTTAATTCTGTCTCCTTTATCCAAAGGGGTCCTCTCTTAAAGAAAAGAATTTGCTCTAGGAGCAAATTCTTTTTTTAAGAGTAGACCCAAAGGGCATCAAAAATAAACAACTCACAATATCGTAGGTACCAGTCCTATAATGATGCCCTAAAAATTCCTTTTTCTTAGGACCAGTGGAATAGTCTTCCCTCTTCTGTGGTGAATGCTAAGACTGTAGAAGAGTTCAAAGCCCGTACAGTGTAAGATTGAGTTTCAGAGTATACCTCTGTTATTCACATTGTAAATAGTTTTAAGGACTCACCCAGTGCTTCTCTCTCTCTCTCTCTCTCTCTCTCTCTCTCTCTCTCTCTCTCTCTCTCTCTCTCTCTCTCTCTCTCTCTCTCTCTCTCTCTCTCTCTCTCTCCCTCTCTCTCTCTCTCTCTCTCTCTCTCTCTCTCTCTCTCTCTCTCTCTCTCTCTCTCTCTCTCTCTCTCTCGAGCTCAATTCTAAATTTAGCTACGCACCCAACTGAGGTAATGGCCAAATATGACCAACTCAGTATATGAAGATAGATAGGTGTAACTGTTCGCCTTAAATTCAATGCTTCAATATAAAACAAAAACACCTGCATTTGCCTAGCGGCATCCACGTTTGAAAAAAACATTGTCTGGGAACAAAATCTAGAAAAGATAGCTAGGCACGAATGACTGCTATTAGAACTGTAGAAAGCATGCTTCTAGCATAAACCTTAGAGTATGCCATTAAAATAAATTGAAATTTGAGTATTTTTTAAAACACCTTTATTTGGTTCAAAACACAGCTACTATGCATTGCAGAAAGAGTTAGCTAACCGAGTGACCAGCCTGTCATTTTTTCACGTAGACCGCGTGTTACTGGCGCCTTTTTCACAAAAGTTGACGCGCTTGCACAAAACTACTTCTGAATGGTCAATATTCTTGGACAGTATGACACTGTGATTACGCATGGCGAAGATTATCCCAGCTGTCCAGCTGTTTAAATCGTTTTGCAATGCATAATAAAAGCAATTACTTCATTAACCTTATACATCTCTCAGTTTCTAAAGTGAATTCTTCCATCGTTGAACATGATAACGATACGTTAATTTATGCCACTTGTGGTTTTATTCGTAATCATTAATATAATTGCAAACTTTTTTGTTTGTTTGTATTGGAATTTAACGGCCAGTCAACACTATTTTAGGTCATTTTTGAGCCGGTCAGTTTACCTAAATATAATCATTGTTTGTCAATCGCCCCAGAGTTAATATTCCGCCATTAGTAAATGCGACGTCGTAAAGGACGTCATTACGTGCAGCGTGAAGGACCATATCTAACTATTTTGCATATTTATTACCGTTAATACATGGCGTTATTACATTCTCAGGCGCGACGTAGACCTTACATTTCTCTTTATAAAAATGGGATTTAAAAATGCATTCGTTTCACGGTCTAGTCAACTAGATATGCAGTTTGTAAGCACTTTAACCTTCACTTTCAATGCTGACTTTACAAATATATTTTCTTTTGGTATTCGTGAGATTTTGATGCTAAAATAGCATCGCAGGACAGAGCGTAGACTGATATATTGCTGAGTTATTATGTCTGACGATTCATGTAAGAAATTAATGTTGATGTGTTATATTATGCCGAAATCTAATTTCTTTCTCTGATAAGAAATCTTGAACTCTATTTCCCCCAAGAGAACGTGTGCAAAAATACAACATTGTTCTGGTAAATCAGTCTTTATCATGCAATTCTCAGAACGAGCCGTCATTATATGTATTTTAAGTCGTATCTTCGTCTATTACATTTCCAGAATTGAAACCCTAGCTTTCAGAAGTCGAAAATTTAGTAGTAATAAAACTGGACTTTTTTACCATTTGAGACAAAACCTACAATTATACATGTGCGCCCATTGAAGACTCAGACCCGCCTGCGCATCCATATAATCTAACCTGTGACTTCTCTTGCCGCACGAAGGAGCGTTGGGCCCTTACCTATCCTTAGAGCGCACAATGAAGACTCTGATCAGACTGCGCGGGTGCGCAGGCTGATCTGAGTCTTCGTTGGGCGCACATGTCTTATTGTAGGTTTTGTCATGCGCTGGCTCATATATAATTCTAAGCACACTTCATTACTGCAGGTTTTCAGCTTGTACGGTACAGGCTTCAGACTTCTGAAGTGTCTATAGATTAGAATAATGAATTTTCCTCCAAATTAATTTTTGAATCAAATTCAAGTCACAAATATCTGATCATTAATGAAGAATGCCACAGAACATATAACGTCACATAAATAAGATCGTGTAAAGAATATTCATGTAAACCCAACTTTATATAAATGATAAATAGGGTTTTCAAGGGTATACGCATAGTGTTATTACGAAAATACGTCTATACAAACACATTGTAAACTTTACCACCGAAAAACGAAAATATTAAGGTGAAAAATTGTGATAGTTTTCTTATTTCTGCTCAAAAGATAGATAGTGGTACTCGTTAGAACCGCCTCATCGAGGCGGTTCTAACGAGTACCCACAATCTATATTTTAAAGTAGAAATAAGACAAATAAGGCATAACCCTGTAAACACCAGTTTTAATATATAAAAGTGAGGTTCAAGGGAGGTGTGTGTGTGTTTGGGGGTGGGGGTCAAATTTATATAGGTGTGTTTTCGTGATGATTACCCAACTAGGTAAACCTGGTCGTGAAACATAGTAAGTTCTATCACAAGTCCAAAAAATTACACATTTCCGGTGAAATGTTCTAACTTTGAGGTCTGATGTTTAACAATCGACCCAAAGTTACTGACAACAGAACTTTCCCGCCTTTTGTTGTCCACGTGACTATCGCTGGCCATGTACAAAATCCAGATACCGGTTATTTATAGCACCGCTAGTGTTCTCCAGGGGAATCTGAGCGCTGTGTAAAAAGTAAAATCTCGCCTAGGCTCGTGTCCCGAGTCATTGCCAAACAATGTTGACTCAGATCAGATGTCGCATTACGCGGCGTCTGATTAGGATCTACACTGTTGCTTGAAATACAGTAAAATTCCTATATTAAGGCCACCATGACCAGAGGACAATGTGTGCAGAAAACACAATGAAAGAATAACAATACCCTTCTTAATAAGCTTTTTAAAGCAGAATTACTCTTCATTTTAGGTGGCCTTAATGGTGGAATTTCACTGTTACTTGAAGGGTTAAACGAAACATTTTAAGTCTCAGTTTAGGACTGTTTTTCTATCTCACACTCAGAGACAATAGACCCAGTGGTCTCATCAAAGCGATGCCTTATACGTGGGGTGATAAATAAATTCGAGAACTTTTGCTATAACTTTTTTAATATACAACCAAACGCAATAATATTTATATGGTCGATAGAATAGCACGTTACGGACAACGTCATCAAAGTATTACGTTCGCGACGTCACTAGTTTTTCAATGACGTCATATTTTCGACGTCATACTTCACGTGTACAGTTCAGAAATGGATGACGACGTTGTTGCAAAACAGAGGACTATCATTAAATTCTACGTAAAATTAGGGAAGACTATGAGCGAAATCAAAGAGGACCTCTAAAAAGTATACGGAGAAGCAGCATTTTCGAAATCGTGTATTCATAAATGGTGGCATCGCTTCTGTGACGGAAGAACATCGACCAAAGATGACACCCGATCTGGCCGCATTGTGAAGTATACTACAGAGGAAAACTGTGCTGCCATTGAATAATACGTAATGGAAGACAGGCGAGTGACTGTTAGAAATGTAGCGGAGGACTTTAACTTAAGTTAAGGTACAGCCCAAGAGATTATGACGGAAAAGCTTGAATTAAACCGCGTCTGTGCAAGGTGGGTACCCCGTCTACTTCAGCCTGACCAGAAGAGAGTAACGAAACAGATCTGTCGAGATATTCTCAACCGATATGCAGAGGAAGGTGTTGGGTTCCTGAATAAAATAATAACATGTGAAGAAACAGGGTTCCACTTCTTTGAGCCGGAAAGCAAGCAACAGGGTTCCGTGTGGAAGCATGCATCGTCACCATCGCCCGTAAAAGCCCGGCTTTCCAAGTCAGTGGGTAAAGCTATGTCCATCATATTCTGTGACACAAAAGCAATCGAGTTGAATCACATGGAGCCAGCTAAAACTACAGTCAATAGTGAATACTACGCACATCTAATTAAATTCCAGTTGCAGAGAGCTTTTCGAGATAAACGTCCTGAACTTGTAAGGTCGGGGTTCATTTTGCACCAAGACAACGCACCAGTGTACATGAGTCAACTTGTGACGTCCACCCTCAAGGAACTGGGTATCGAAACTCTACCGCATCCACCGTGTAGCCCAGACTTGGCTATATGTGACTTTTTCCTGTTTCCAAATGTGAAGGATCAGCTGCGTGGAGTAAAATATGAGACGCGAGATGAGCTAGGGGCTGCTATAACGGTGGCGCTTAGGGAGGTGTCACGTGACGGCTTACGTCACGCGTTCGGCACGTGGATGAACAGATGTCAAAAGTGTATCATGGTCAAGGGATCCTATGTCGAGAAATAATAAACAGTATTCGTGAGTATCGTTTTTCATTATTAAGTTATAGCAAAAGTTCTCGAATTTATTGATCACCCCTCGAAGGTATAGCATTTTCACCATCCTGGAAAGCATCTGTGAACGTGGCATGAGCATCATGCCTACCAGTGTTGTGGATAGTACACAGCCTTGCTTAACTCCGTTGTTCACCGCGAAGGGAACAGGCTTAACTCCGTTGTTCACCGGGAATGGAACAGAAATCTCGTCATCATTTTGGAAGCATACCATCGCGGATCTGCCTCACAGTTGCTATGAACCTGGCTGGACAGCCAAACTTTGTCCACATTTTTCACAGTCCCCCACGGCCCGCTGTGTAAAATGGAGTCAGATGTAAAATTCTAATCAAGACAAACTGATTGTATTGAAATACAAGAGTGTTGTTTCTAAGAGAGGTTTTAAGGGGAATGGGTACACTTTCAGAGGGGGGGGGGGGGCAACTCCTTCAAAACTATTTTTGTCTCCTATGTCAATAGGGGTCAACTCTTAAAGGGAAGAATTTGCTCCTGAGGAGCCAATGCTTACCTTTAAGAGTTAACCATTTTTTCTGTGGGGCAGAGCTTATAGAAAAGCGAACAGGAAGTCCCAAAAGTTGTATCCCTTTGCAAAAATGGCGGAAAAATATCTGTCAGGTGTTCCCATTACCCTTAAGACGAAAACATTTGCTAAGCCAACAGTGGACAGTTTTCCATTCGAGCGAGGACCTATCATAGACGCAGGATCAATGAGGGCCTGGTTGCTCATGTGATATTTTTTGTTTCCCGATTATCATGGAATACGAAACTAACACCCTAAAGAAAGAGAAGTGGTTTCATTGGTATTCGGTTTTGATTTTGAGCATGTCTTGTACACTTTCAAGCCTTAAAATAGAAGTTATTGCTTTCTGCAGGAGTTGTCGCTAAAGATCACAAAAAAAAAAAAAAACAAAAAAAAAAAAAAAAAAACGGTTTGGCGCGCGGACACAAAAGTGCTACGATTTACTGAGCACTCCACTATATCCCTGTAATATATTGAAAGGAGATATCTAGCACACTTTGTTTTAGCTTGGGGTAGAATATAAAAATTTGATATGGGGTTCTGTTGTTGATGGGCGTTCCCAACCCGAGGGATGACCGTGTTGAGCGGAACCGAGGTTCCGCTCAGCACGGTCACTCCGAGGGTTCGAAACGCCCATCTACAACAGAACCCCATATTGGATTCTTTTTCTTGCACAACAGCTCCCAAACATTTCCTTTTTTATTTGTAGCAAATAGCAGAACTACAGAGAGTATTTCTTTTCTTCTTTTTAAGATTTCATACAAAAGTCCTGTTTTCAGTTTCCTTTAACAATAAATGAGTAAAATAATTATCATTCTTATTGATTTTTTTATTTCGTTTTTTTGACAGCTCGCCGTTGGGGACTGTGAAAAAGTAGTGCGGAAGTAGTTCCCGCAGTTGAAAGTATGCAAGAAAAAGAGTCATACATGGGTGTGAGGGATGGATAGAAAAATCCGTCCCTCGGGATCACTGTCCGGCATCACTCGGCAAGCCTCGTGATGCCGGACAGTGACCCTCGGGACGGATTTTTCCATCCACCATTCATACCCGTGTAAGATTCTTATTTTCTTCTCCAAGACATAAGTTGTGAGTTACAACCGTCTCGATGAGGCGGGTCTAACGAGTACACACAATCTATATTTCAGGCGTTTGTAATAGAAACATCACTTTTCGAGAGAAAACAACAACAACAAACAAACAACAACTCAGTTAGAGAAATGAAAGAATGCAATAGTCATATGGATGTGTTATCGTTGTGCAAAGCTATTTGAACCACATGTTACATACACAAGAAGCACGTGTCATTGTCTGTGACCAATTCTAAAATAATATGGGCGAAGAATTCGCCATCCTTAAATGACAGATATTTTCATCTTATACGCAAGATAAATGTCTCATATGAAGTCGTATCAATAGCAATTAAACAATCAGGATGGAACAGCAGGCATAAACAGGAAGTTGCGCATAAGATCAGTGAAATATTTTATTAGTAGTCTTTTTTCCTTTCTAATTAAACGTTTATTATCGATGCTTTCATCTATGTATGCAGTTTATTACTCATAATGATAACACGCCCGTGCGACATAGTGCATTTTTCACATCTCCAAAATGGCTACTTTTTTATGAAAATCCTTGATATGTTTGTTATAAATGTTCAAAAAATAGGTTGAGAGCGGTTCTAAAGAGTACCCACAACCTATGTCTTTGAGCAGAAATAAGAAAAATATTGTATACCCCCGTAAATCCCCGTTTTCTCTATATAGAGTGGGGTTTGAGGTGGGGGGTCTTCATTTCACGGACTTGTTCACATGATGCTGAGCTTGTCAATGTAATGACATGGGCTGCATCGCACATGAGTCCTGGTAAACCGCTCCGTCTTCTTCTATGCTTCAGGAGCTTGGTTGGCTATCTGTTAATGCTAGAATTAAATATAACAAAGCTGTATTGACCTATAGGGCATTGAATGACATGATACCTGAATTTATTAATTGATTATCCTATATTACACAAGGTCAACCAATATTCAAAAATCATAAATCATGTTTATAGTTGCGTCAATTAATAAAATTGTCATTAATCAAGTAATTTCGTATTGGCCCAGTTACAGGTCCTCGGTCAGCTGTATTGGCCTCGGCCTTCGGCCTCGTGCCAATACAGCAGACCTCGGACCTGTACCTGGGCCAATACGAAATTACTTGATTAATAACATTATAATATTACTCGGTTATTAGTGCCTATGTCAGAGACACATACCTTAAATCTAAGATCGGTGGAAAACGATCTGTCTCGCACAAAATTGTTTTACAAATCATTTTCCTGGCCGGCATCGAGACTGGAATTCTCTGCCTGTAGAAATCAGAAATGCTGAGTCGTTAACTTCTTTTAAGAAAAATATAAAATCCGTTTGTTAGGCGATATACGCTCAAGTTCTCATTCCAAGCTTTTAGAAATTGTTAAGCAATCTGTTTTTCAATGTCTGTGTCTGTGATATACATGCTATTTTATATGTCCTTACAGTGTATACAAAAACCGTATGCTCACCCCTCTATCGTCATTTTAATATCAATGTTTTGATATTTTAATGCTACTTTTAACTTTTCTCTTGCTGAGAATGTTTACAGTGATCATGTTGTAAATTTTGGTATCCATAATATTCTCTTTTTTTTTTTTTTTTTTTTTGGTTTGGGTTTTACGGCCCTTTCAAGATTATTTCACTCATATCGAGCCGATCGTTAATCATAGGTGGGCGAAAACCGGAGTACCCGGAGAAAAACCACCTGACCTTCCGTTGCAGAACTTGGCGTCTCACACGTGACCCGAGCGAGGCTCGAACCCACGGCGGTGAGAGACCTAATGACTAAGAGTCAGCGCTCTTATCCATTAGGCCACGGAGGCCCGTCCATAATATTCTTATATATTCCGTTTTACTGTACATATGTAGATATGTTTTATTATTCATATTTGTATTTGTAAGAGGGCCCCATGGTAGAATAGCTCTCTAGCTAATTGGGTTACCCTCTCAAAAGAATGTATAAATAAAAAATAAAAAATAAAATTAGAGGGTCTAAGCCTGTTCAGGAAAAGTGCTGCGAGTCTGATCCATACAAATAGTCCCCATTGGTTTCATTTGTAGGCAGTGCTTGAGATGTCATTTCACCCTAATGTCGGGTAAAAGTCTCACGAAATTGGAAGCAACGTCTCCAAAATCACCCATACAGTGCTGACGGGGACGTTAAACCTCAAATCAAACAAGCAAACAATGTCATGACGCACAAAAGTACCCCGGTTTTTGTCAGGTGAGCAAGTGCTACTCAGAACTTGGTCATAGTCTTACAGTGAGAAAAACAAGGCAGTCAAACAGTGCTAAGACATTACTAATAGAGTGTGAACAAGTGTAGATGGACTAGTCTTGTCACATCATATAATCATAATTTGCAGGAAAATGTGGTACTATTATGCAAGATTGTATCTTCTTTGGAACAAGAGCGTTATATATATGTACTTCACAAACTACGATTTTTTATTACTAGCACAAGAAAAATAATGTTTCCAGGCGATAGATAACTTCTAGGCATCACGAAAACACGCCTATATAATGTTGACCCCATTAAACCGCACTTCTATATAGAGAAAAAAACTGGGGTTTACGGGGGTATATATTATTTTTCTTATTTCAGCTCCAAGATATAGGTTGTGTGTACTCGTTAGAACCGCCTCAATACCGAGCACATAAAGCCTTTAATGGCATATTTTTGTTAAATTTTGTATTTTGCGCTTGCGTATCAACATTATACCATGCTCATTGTTTGCAAGTTGATCAAATGCTGTATCATCATTTGCTAATGTACAGAAGAGATAGACTGACAAAAGTTAATTTAGCGCACTGCTGTAGGCGGGTAAATAAAATGATATTTACATTTGCGAGTCTGTTCTGTAATAAGGAAGTTTAATTTTCAGGTGTTGATCACCTGTGTGTGTGTGTGTGTGTGTGTGTGAATTCGGGTTTAACGTCGCTTTCATCAATTTTTCAGTCATATCACGACGGTGTCTGGTTGCGACAGGGAGCTCAATGCTCACGTTTATAGTGCTGCCTCCCTGAAGTATCATGTCCCAGACACATTACATGATACCACACCCAGTCACATAATCCTGACACTGGATCGACAAGACTTAACTCTACCCCGTAAACCTGAGTGCCAAGCGAGGAGCAGCTAGTACCATTTTTAACGACTTTGGTATGTCGCGGCCCGGGATCGAACCCCAGACCTCCCGTTCCCCGGAGCGGACACTCTACCAACTGACCTATCGGGGCCGGTGTGTTGATCACCTGTAAATGTATGTAATGAGAGAATAAATGAATCTATGATGGGGCTGAGGCCCAGCATTGTTTCATTTTATTTAAGTCTAGCATGACACTTAACCCATATGAGCCAGCGCATGACAAAATCTACAAGAAGGCTTGAGCGACCAGCCAAGACTGATCAGCCTGCGCATTCGCGCAGTCTGATCAGAGTCTTTGCTGATCGCATGTACCTACTATAGGCTAATATATACGCAAAGAGACATAGGCGAAAGGTCTTGTCATAGTGGTTGGGTGCGCATGTTGATTTGAGTCACTGCTGGTCGCACCGATCTTATTGTAGGTTTTGTCATGCGCCGGCTCATATGTGCATAGCAACCCATTTTGGGACAATGGCAAACAGTGCAGACTGATCTGGGTCTATACTGTTTGCTGAAAGTATCAAGACAAATCTGGCATTCCTATAATTGAAGATGGACCACTCCAAACTTATTAATTAGGTGATTGTTTGTTTGATTTGAGGTTTAATGTCCCCGTCAACACTGTAGAGGTCATTTTGGAGACGTTGCTTCCAATTTTGTGGGACTTTTACCCGACAATGAGATGAAATGACATCTCAAGCCCTGTCGCCCAATGAAACCAATAGGGTTTATTAGCATGGACGGTCCGCCTCGCACCGCGGTTCCTGGACAGGCTTAGATCCTTTAAGCGGTTTACCAGTACTAGTGTGCGGGCCGGATTCAGCTCTGCGTGGAAGCATCATGCAGCCCATATATTTCTTCAAGCCCCACATGGGCTGGGGCTAAATTAATTAGGTGAGTGATTACATTGTCATATATGGGTTAAACTGAAAACGAGTCTGACACTGCCTTGTATGACGTCGCTCAACCCCATCATTGATTATTTTTCTCATCAAAGATTGTTGATTTAAAAAAAAAAAAAACTTCATTGCATGTACATTTCATCGCTTTCTGTCCTTGACACTTACTTATGGCAAGCAATTTTACTATTTATTATTGAATGTAGATATCTGATGTATTATGTCAGATATCTTATATAGGATATAAGATATCTTATATCCTATATAAGATATCTTATATCCTATATAAGATATCTTATATCCTATATAAGATATCTGATATATCAATTAATATATCTTATATCCTAAAGTAGATATCTAATATCCTATATGAGATATCTTATTTAATTCTGCAATTCAGATATCTGATATGATATATAAGATATCTTACATGTTAAATAAGATATCTTATATAACATATAAGATATCTTATATGTTAAATAAGATATATTATACAACATACAAGATATCTTATTTACTGAAACATATAAGATATCTTATATGCTATATAAGATATCTAATATACTAAATAAGATATATTATATAGCATATAAGATATCTTATATAAAATATAATATATAGTATATAAGATATCTTATTTATATTTGTATATAAGATATCTTAATTGGTATATCAGATATCTTATTTAACATATAAGATATCTTATATAGCATATAAGATATCTTATTTAACATATAAGATATCTTATATACGTTTGATAAATAAGATATCTTAATTTACATATAGGATATCTTATATAAATTGGAAAGAAATGACAAACAATAGTCACTCCCTCTCCATGAGGACTAAAAACTGTAATCATACACAAAACGGGCTTCCCAAACAGGTGCGATCAGATAAAAGTCTACACCTTTTTTTTTTTTTTTTTTTTGAGAGAGAGAGAATAAATTCAACTTGCTTTTGTTTGTATAATTTAATAACCCCCCCCCCCCCCCCCCCTTACAAGATCGTGGAAGTGTTAATTGAACTTCAAACTTGAGTTATGCAAAGCACTGCTCGCTGACAAAAAACAAAACAAAAACAAAGACTCTCGCCAGACTGTGGATATATTCAGCCTGGTTTCTGCCTCTACATTTCGCATAATTAGTTCAATTTTTCTTTGTCCCTTTTATCCTTTATTGTTTTTACCAAATGGAATCTTCCTCCTTATACATGGCAGGAGCCCATTTCGAAAATTAGGTATGACACATGATGATGAAAATAGCTGAACGTTTTACAAATAGTGTAGACCCTGATCTGAGCTGGGCCTGCACTGTTTGCCAGGGTTTCCGGTACAAAATGGGTTATGGAATGTTAGGCATAAATGGGATAGTCATTTCCAGATGAATATCCGTTGGCAGTTTGGGGGAGACTTCATTATTTTTTTTGTAAAATATATTAGATATCTTTTTTGTCAAATAAGATATCTTATATATTTAGGTAAATAAGATATCTTATATATTATATAAGATATCTTATATGCTATATAAGATATCTAATATATTAAATAAGATATCTGATATAGGATATAAGATATCTTATTTACTGGAATATATAAGATATCTGATATGCTAAATAAGATATCTTACATAACAAATAAGATATCTAATATGACATATAAGATATCTTATATAATATAGCATAAATCTTATATATCATATAAGATATCTTATTTCGATTATTAAATAAGATATCTTATATATTATATAAGATATCTTATATAATATATAAGATATCTGATATGTTATATTAGATATCTTATATGCTATATTAGATATCTTATTTAGCATATAAGATATCATATATTTTGGTAAATTAAATATCTTAGATATCATACTTGATATCTTATATCCTATATTAGATATCTTATATCCTATATAAGATATCTAATACAGCATATAAGATATCTTATATCACATATCAGATATCTTATACGCTATATAAGATATCTTATATAACATATCAGATATCTTATATGCTATATAAGATATCTTATTTATTATATAAGATATCTTATATATATAAGATATCTTATATAATAAATAATATATCTAATATAATATATAAGATATCTTATAAAATAAATAAGATATCTACATTCCATAATAAATAGTAAAATTGCTTGCCATACTTGACAGCAGTTTGATGACAATTATGAATGTCCATTTTATTGAAAGTTGATTAAAGACTCGTATCACGAAAACACGCCTATAAAATTTCGACCCCCTGAAACCCCACTTTTATATAGTTAAACTGGGGTTTACAGGGATATATATTTATTTTCTTATTTCTGCTCAAAAACATGGAGTGTGGGTACTCGTTAGAAACCGCCTCAATTAATGAGCAGCCACAATCTATGTTGAAAGCAGAAATAAGAAAGGTGTTACAATTTTTTCCCTAATATTTGTCATTTCTGACACCATGTATACCATTATTTCACATAGACATGTTTTCCTAATGATATTAAAAACTGTAGGCGACACAGAAAATATACTTTCTTGTTTCATGGATGACAAAATATGTAGCAGGAAAACAACAGTTCCGCCTATAATGTATATGCTTTCCTACGGAGCCCGGGAAGTGACATTTAACTCTTTTATTTATTGCGTTTTATCGAATTATCAATTCGTTTTATCGAATTATTATTGCGTTATATCGAATTATTTTTTGCGTTTAATCGAATTATTAATTCGTTATATCGAATTATTATTGCGTTTTATAGAATTATTATTGCGTTTTATCGAATTATTAATTCGCTATATCGAATTATTATTGCGTTATATCGAATTATTATTGCGTTTCATCGAATTATTATTGCGTTTTATCGAATTATTAATTCGTTATATCGAATTATTATTGCGTTTTATCGAATTATTATTGCGTTATATCGAATTATTATTGCGTTTTATCGAATTATTAATTCGTAATATCGAATTATTTTTGCGTTTCACCGAAATATTATTGCGTTATATCGAATTATTATTGCGTTTTATCGAAATATTAATTCGTTATATCGAATTATTAATTTCTGGGCCAGACTAGCTAGTTTTGGCCGATTAGGCCTCATCAGTGACCCTCTGATAATTTCAAAGTTGAACAATAGAATCAATAATGTACGGAGCCCTGGAAGTGACATTTAACTCTTTTATTTATTGCGTTTTATCGAATTATTAATTCGTTATATCGAATTATTATTTCGTTTTATCGAATTATTATTGCGTTTTATCGAATAATTATTGCGTTATATCGAATTATTATTGCGCTTTATCGAATTATTAATTCGCTTTATCGAATTATTATTGCGTTTTATCGAATTATTAATTCGTTTTATCGAATTATTAATTCGTTATATCGAATTATTATTGCGTTTTATCGAATTATCATTGCGTTTTATCGAATTATTATTGCGTTTTATCGAATTATTATTGCGTTATATCGAATTATTAATTCGTTATATCGAATTATTATTGCGTTTTATCGAATTATTATTGCGTTTTATCGAATTATTATTGCGTTTTATCGAATTATTAATTCGTTATATCGAATTATTATGATTCGATTATAGATTTTTATAATGCGATATTACGGCAGCGTATTGGTGCCTATGTTAATTATGTTATACCGCAATTTTTGCGACTCTACATTACAATCAGGACCCCTGTAAACCCACATTATACAGAAAAAATGTGGGGTTACCTGGGTTTACCCTTAATTTATGATTCGATTATAGATTTTTTTATAGTTTATTAGTACCACTTCATTGGGGCGGTTCTAACAAGCCCCAAAACTCTATGTTTGGACCATTAATAAGAAAAATATCCCAAATTTTCTTCCAATAAATGCCTCTTTGAGGACAAAAAATGGGGGCCAAATTTTGCATGAGTGTGTTAACGTAATGGATAGAGCGATTTGGTTCGATTTTCGGGTATATTTTCGACATGTACTTGTGTCTACATTCTCTTTTGTATCACCGTAAATCGGCTTACACTCACGCGAATTAAAATCAAAGTTGCAACCTTTGAATTAATATAATAATCGACTTGAACAAAGTCATCTAAAAATAATTATCGTTATTTTGGCTCATGAAAACTTGACCAGGAATAAAAAAAAAAAAAAAAAAAAAAAACGTTTCGCATTAAAGAAGACGATATAATCGATATAATCGCAAGCAGTGTAATTTGATGACTTGGTACAAGTCGACATGTTAATGAAGGACTGAAAGTCGATATTTTCTGAATCGACTTTCATTATCAAATACACATATTTAAAAGTCAGTTTTGCATTTAGATATTGAAAAAAAATCGATAAAATAAAGTTGATAAACTAGGCTATATTTCCGACCAAAAATGCATTAGTACTATAGGGAGGCACTCTGGGTTCCATCGACCGAGGTCAAGACGGTCTGGTTCAAGCTTTGCCGAAAGTACCAAAAAATACCATTCATATGCAAAGCATGAAAGGGGTAGGTTTTAAGTTGTTATAAGAATTTAATTTGTTTTCGGAGACTACTTCTGGCTTAAGTTGAGTAGCTCTGGCCCAGGAAACTTGTACACTCGACAAGTTTTCAGTTCTTTGGTGTATTTCTTGCTTCCAAAGGATAAACCTTTTATAAAACATATTGAACGTCACAACAGCTGGTGTTAAGGGACTATGTGGTCACCGTAAAAGTCTCCCTGCCCTTCATCCTATAGTGTAGATTTTATTTTCTAGTCCTTTAACATTATTGATTCTATTGTGGAACTTTGAAATTATCAGAGGGTCACTGATGAGGCCTAATCGGCGAAAACTAGCTAGTCTGGCCCAGAAATTAATAATTCGAACGAATTATTAATTCGATAAAACGCAATAATAATTCGATATAACGCAATAATAATTCGATAAAACGCAATAATAATTCGATATAACGAATTAATAATTCGATAAAACGCAATAATAATTCGATATAACGCAATAATAATTCGATATAACGAATTAATAATTCGATGAAACGCAATAATAATTCGATATAACGAATTAATAATTCGATAGAACGCAATAATAATTCGATGAAACGCAATAATAATTCGATATAACGAAGTAATAATTCGATTAAACGCAATACTAATTCGATACAACGCAGTAATAATTCGATATAACGAATTAATAATTCGATAAAACGTAATGAATAAAAGGGTTAAATGTCACTTCCCGGGCCCCGTAATAATGCTCAAGGACTAGAAAATAAAATCTACACTATGGGATGAAGGGCAGGGAGACTTTTTTACGGTGACCACATAGTCTCTAAACACCAGCTGTAGTGAAGTTAAATATGTTCTATAAAAGGTTTATCCTTTGGAAGCAAGAAATACACCAACGAACTGAAAACTGTCGAGTGTACAAGTTTTCTGGGCCAGAGCTACTCAACTTAAGCCAGTGTAGTCTCCGAAAACAAATTAAATTCTTATAACAACTTAAAACCTACCCCTTTCATGCTTTTCATATGAATGGTATGTTTGGATACTTTCGGC
This sequence comes from Lucinisca nassula, assembly GCA_963580285.1. Lineage (NCBI taxonomy): Eukaryota > Metazoa > Mollusca > Bivalvia > Lucinida > Lucinidae > Lucinisca > Lucinisca nassula. Next base: position 15,963,062 of record OY757016.1, read on the forward strand.
AACGCTTCAACCAGACCAACTTGACTCGGTCGATGGAACTCAGAGTGCACCCTAGAGAACTAATGCATTTTTGGTCGGAAATATAGCCTAGTTTATCAACTTTATTTTGTCGAATTTTTGCAATATCTAAATGCAAAACTGACTTTTAAATTATCGATATTTAAAAAGAAAATATCGACTTTCAGTTCCTTCATTAACATATCGACTTGTGCAAAGTCATCAATTTACACTACTTGCGATTATCTCGATTATATCGTCTTCTTTAATGCGAAACGTTGTTGTTTTCTTTTCATTCCTGGTCAAGTTTTCATGAGCCAAAATAACGATAATTATTTTTAAGATGACTTTGAGGACCATAAATTTTGAGATTGTAAATTTTCCTTTTTTGGATGGTGATGTTCCTCGTGCGCCATCCTATGGCGTTTATATTTCGCAATTAATTCGATTTGCTAGAGTGTGTAGTCATGTAACTGACTTCAACACTCGTAATAAATTATTAACGGCTAAACTCCTTAATCAGGGTTATCGGTACCATAAACTACGCAAAGCCTTTTCAAAATTTTACAGACGCCATTCTTATTTAATTTCAAAATTCAATATTGGACTTAAATCTCTTCTGCAACAAGGTCTATCGGAACCCGAATTTTATGGTGACTTAGTATATAAATTCAGAAAAATATATAACCGCAATGACTTCAGCACCCAATTTCGTAAAATCATTCTTCGATATAAAAAGATTGGGTACAACATGGATATTATACGACAGACTGCATGCATGGTAGTTAACCCAATCACGGTTGGCAACTTTGCTTCCCTCTTTAATTGCACGCCGGTGGGTCAGGCCTCAGATTCTATGACGGCTCCAACGTAAAGGCTTATTGAAAATTAGAGAGATAATGTTGGTTGGTGCCTGATGCTCTGTCTCTGGTCGGGCTCATCGGAGTCTAACTGTTGGTTTTCTTTTGCTCCAGCATTTCAGTGGTTTCTTGCTGTCGAGTCCTCACCGTTGTCTCACCTCTGTGGTTCTTTGATTTTTGTGTTCACGGAGATGTTGCACTGATGAGTTAGGAGGCCTTCATGCGGACTGAACAAATTATTTGTCTAAATCGCGACGGAAGTAAGGGCGAGGATTGTGGCCACGTAAAATCGATTTAAGCCCCCCAGTGGAAATCTTCCACTGACCGTTCCAAGGCGGCTCTTCTGTGGCGATTTATTTATGTTGTTGTTTGTTACTTGCTGTGTGTATCACTTGTGTCTTTTGGTTTTGGATGGCCATATGGCCATTTTGTGGGAAAGTAACTGTCCTTATGGCCTTCCTTTGTTTAGGTTTCCATTATGGTCTGTTCGCTTAATGTTTGTATTTCTTTCCCTTTGGTGTCTTTTATGGGTGGAGTAAGTTAATTGTATCAATTCCTGATCTTTGTTTTACTTCTACTTTGTTCAAGTCGATTATTATATTAATTCAAAGATTGCAACTTTGATTTCAATTCGCGTGAGTGTAAGCCGATTTACAGTGATACAATAGAGAATGTAGACAGGTACATGTCGAAAATATACCGGAAAGTCGAACCAAATCCCTCTATCCATTACGTTAACATACTCATGCAAGATTTGGCCCCCATTTATGGTCCTCAGAATGGCATTTTTCGGAAGAAAATTTGAGATATTTTTCTTATTAATGGTCCAAACATAGATTTCTGGGGCTTGTTAGAACCGCCCAATGAATTGGTACTAATAAACTATAAAAATCTATAATCGAATCATAAATTAAGGGTATACCCCTGTAACCCCACTTTTTTCTGTATTATGTGGGTTTACAGGGGTCCTGATTGTAAGGACGCGTTTACGTAATGTAGAGTCGCAAAAATTGCGGTACAACACATTAAACATAATCACCAATGCGCTGCCGTAATATCGCATTTTAAAAATCTATAATCGAATCATAATAAGTCGATATAACGAGTTAATAATTCGATAAAACGCAATGATAATTCGATAAAACGCAATAATAATTCGATAAAACGCAATAAATAATTCGATAAAACGCAATAATAATTCGATATAAGGAATTTATAATTCAATAAAACGCAATAATAATTCGATATAACACAATAAATAATTCGATAAAACGCAATAATAATTCGATATAACGAATTAATAATTCGATAAAACGCAATAATAATTCGATAAAACGCAATAATAATTCAATAAAACGCAATAATAATTCGATATAACGAATTAATAATTCGATTAAACGCAATAATAATTCGATATAACGCAATATTAATTCGATAAAACGCAATAATCATTCGATAAAACGAAATAATAATTCGATATAACGAATTAATAATTCGATAAAACGCAATAAATAAAAGAGTTAAATGTCACTTCCCGGGCTCCGTACTTTCCTATATTAAGCAATGATTGACAGATTGAGACAGCTAATAATAAACCATTGGGTGAGACAGTGATACAAAGAAATCACACACCGCCATATGATGGGATATTCTTATCCAATGTGAAAAAAAAACTAGTGAAAAGAATCTCGGAAGGTCAAAAAGTTACTTGAAACGTCAATTCATCACAAAAACACGCCTATACAAATACATTGTAAAAAACGAAAATTGTAAGATGAAAAATGTGATATTTTAATTATTTCTGCTAGAAATATAGTTTGCGGATAGACGTTAGAACCGCCTCGATACCCGCAATATATAGTTTGCGGGTAGGGTACCCACAATCTATATTTTAGAGCAGAAATAAGAAAACTAAGAATAAATAAGGTTTACCCCTGTAAACCAGAGTTTTACTAATTATATAGGCGTGTTTTCCTGATGGTTTGTTTTACTGTTGAATTCACAACATGACCACTATCAAGTGATATATAGAGAATACCAGGTGAGTGTCTTTTGATATCAAGTTTATCAGACAAGGCTTCGAGAATGCTTGTAGAATCGCGAGGCTTGCCGAGCGATTCTACATGCGTTCTCGAAGCCGAGCCTGATAAACTTGATATCAAAGGACACGAATCTGGTATTCTATTTATCAGTTTATCCCAATATACACTTACATTTTTGCCAATTTTGTCAGTTTTGCCAGTTCTAAGAAGTGCAATGTCACGTTGACCTGATAAAGCTCACTTGTCCTGAGATAGCAGATGTTTATCAGGTCAATGTGCTGCAATGCAATTAATATAGGAGGTGACTGATAAACCATAGCTCCGCCCTGTCACTCTTATCTGCGACTGCTACAGTCCTGTCCCTAGTATTTTCACCGTTGACCGTCCCAGGATGGTCGTCCCTTTTGCAGTTTCTATTAATGAAGTGTTCTTTTCATATGAATTTATGAAACGAGCCTCTGGCGAGTTTATTTCATTTTATTTTTTTTTTACATTAAATGGCCACGAATGTAATGTTAACTGTTAATTTTATAACGGATGCAGATTGGATTTTATTGCAGAAGTTCAAACGAATTTCAGTTCATCATGGCTCGCCAGCACATGTATCCATGTATTATAACACGTGTGGCCATGACATTGCTCGCCAGCACATGTATCCATGTATTATAACACGTGTGGCCATTGCATTGCTCGCCAGCACATGTATCCATGTATTATAACACGTGTGGCCATGACATTGCTCGCCAGCACATGTATCCATGTATTATAACACGTGTGGCCATGACATTGCTCGCCAGCACATGTATCCATGTATTATAACACGTGTGGCCATGACATTGCTCGCCAGCACATGTATCCATGTATTATAACACGTGTGGCCATGACATTGCTCGCCAGCACATGTATCCATGTATTATAACACGTGTGGCCATGACATGGCTCGCCAGCACATGTATCCATGTATTATAACACGTGTGGCCATGACATTGCTCGCCAGCACATGTATCCATGTATTATAACACGTGTGACTATGACATTGCTCGCCAGCACATGTATCCATGTATTATAACACGTGTGGCCATGGCAGTGCTCGCCAGCACATGTATCCATGTATTATAACACGTGTGGCCATGGCATTGCTCGCCAGCACGTGAATTCATGTATAATAACACGTGTGGCCATGGCATTGCTCGCCAGCACATGTATCCATGTATTATAACACGTGTGGCCATGACATGACGTTATTGGCAGCAGGTAACAGCGTGGCTTTATATTAGGGCTCGTTTATTGTATTATTTGACCATTTTTGTACCAAATGGAATCTTCCTCCTTATATATAGCAGGAGTCACAGTCCATTTCAAAAGTTAGGGGTGTCAGGTTGCGTTTTCTTCAAAATTTATTTGGAAAATGACTGAACTTTTAGCAAACAGTGGAGGCACTGTGGCGTCTGATCTGGGCCTGTACTGTTTGCAAAATACTCGTGTTCGGGTTTCTGGTACCAAATGGGTTAAAAAGTGAATGTACGGTCAAACTTCAATGGCTCGAACACCTTTGGGACCACGAAAATCTATTCAAGACAGGGGTAGTTCGAGCCACTGATGGTTACTGCCAGGAGGCATAACGAGATACTTTTAGACATCTTTTCGGCGTTCTATAATGAAAATGTTTGCTGTATGTACTCATTAGCATCACCTCATCGAGGCGAGTCTAATGAGTACACACAACATACATTTGCAAGATAATAGACTAAAATCTCCTTAATTATCCCGCACTATTTCTTATGAAGAGGATTTCGCTAGGGGCTCAAGAATTGGTTCGACACATCCATGGTAAATGAGCCATCGGTGTTCGAGCCATCGAAGTTCTACTGTATGTTTTTAACGTTCTGTGAAGTGCGAACGACACCACACGGACTTGTGGACGTCATTGTTTGGTATACTGCTGGGGTGTTTTATTAGCAAACTTAAATGAATGCTTTTAACATGGAAAAGCGTCTAGATATGGCGTCAGGGGTGTTAAACTGTAAATTAACCCATTTAGTACCAGAAACCCCAAAACGGGTACCCTGGAAAACAGTTCAGGCCCAGATCAGACGCCACAGAACGCGGCGTCTGATCAGGGCCTCCACTGTTTGCTAAAAGTTCAGTCATTTTCCAAATAAATTTTGATAAAAACGCAACCTGACACCCCTAAATTTTGAAATGGACTCCTGCTATATATGAAAGAGGAAGAAGATTCCATGTGGTACAAAAAGGGTTAAACTACCATACGGAAGTTTCCCGCTTCAGTACACGTGTTTCTTTTCGAAATGGTGTCACAAAGCCTTTCTGTTCTTTCAGTTTCTTGAGAAGACTTTGCTCGTTCTGGGTGTTTTTACCCTGTTTTTTTTTTTTCTTCTATTTCCAAGATTGCAGAAGTCAACTTAAACCTTTTTCCTATGCTGATTTTCTTTACGATAATACACCTGTGTGTTATAATGCATTTTTTTCACATCTCCAAAATGGCTATTTTCCCAGGTGAAAATCTGTGGTAGTTTTCTTATTTATACTGCAAGCACAGAGGCGGTCTCTGTAGCTCAGTCGGATGCGTGTCTGACTGGTGAGCGTTTTCTCTATATAAAGTGGGATTTAGGGGGTGTGCATTCCGTGATGTTTTAATGTTTTGGAGGCCGTTAGAACCGCCGTGCACGAGAATCCACAATCTATGTTTTGATTAAAAATAAAAAATCCCCACGTTAACATGATAGAGAAACTTCGTTTCTAAAATGATCACTGGTTGTTTCGCATACCATTTGTTTGTACGATTGCAAGGGAGTCATTTCATCTCAATGTCGGGTAAAAGTCCCACAAAATTGGGAGCAACGTCTCCAAAATGACCTTTACAGTGTTGACGGGGACGTTAAACCTCAAATCAAACAAACAAACAAAGCAAGGGAGACAGATTCAAAACGTTTAAGACATACCTCCTTATCCCTTTCAAATGTAAGCATTGTAAAATGAAATTGTATGTAGTATTATGTGTACCTTATATTTGATCGCCCCGCCCATCGGGGCTTGAAGAAATAAATGGGCTGCTTGATGCTTCCACACAGAGCTAAAACCGGCCGCACACGAGTACTTGTAAACCGCTTAGACGATCCAAAGCCTGTCCAGGCAAATTGGTGCGAGTCGGACCGTCCATGCTTATAAACCTTATTGGTTTCATTGGGCGACAGGGCTTGAGATGTCATTTCATCTCAGTGTCGTGTAAAAGGCCCACAAAGTTGGAAGCAACGTCTCCAAAATGACCTTACAGAGTTGACGGGGACGTTAAACCTCAAATCAAACAAAACAAATCTTATATTTGAATAAAATATTGTTTAAACTAACAAATCTGTGTAATGATTGACCCTGTTAACCCAACTTTATATAAAGGAAAGTGATATGAATTTACATGGGTTAATTGTCTATTTTCTGTTCAGAATATGGTTTGTGGGTATTCATTTCTAACGCCTCATGGAGGCGGTTCTAACGAATACCCACAATGTATAAGGGAACTAACACAATGTTTCAAAAGAAAAAAAACTATCATTAGGACAATGAAAAAATCCAGTCAATCACATTGACGTGTTATCATTATTGGAAAATGACAGCTCTAGTGCTATGAATCTGTGGTAGTTTTGTTGATAGGTTATGGGTACTCGTTAGAACCGCCTCAATGAGGCGGTTCTAACGAGTACCCACAACTTTTGTGTTGGAGCAGAAATAAGAAAAATAATATATACCCCGTAAACCCAGTTGAGATTGGGGGGCGGGGTTGGGGTAGTGGGATAGGTCGTAGGGATTGGGGAGGGGGGGGGGTCACGGACTTGTTCAAGTGATGTTTTATTGTTTTGGAAAATGCCAGCTCTAGTGTATGGACGATACAATTGTATTCTTTTACAGTTTGTTGTTATCCTACGGAAAGAAATGGACAAAGGACAGACCTGTAAAACAGAAGGCGAGTGTGTGTGTGTGTGTGTGTGTGTGTGTGAATTCGGGTTTAACGTCGCTTTCAACAATTTTTCAGTCATATCACGACGGTGTCTGGTTGCGACAGGGAGCTCAATGCTCAATTTTATAGTGCTGCCTCACTAAGTATCATGTCCCAGACACATTACATGATACCACACCCAGTCACATTATCCTGACACTGGGTCTACCAGTCCTAGCTCTACCCCGTAAATCTGAGTGCCAAGCGAGGAGCAGCTAGTACCATTCTTAACGACTTTGGTATGTCGCGGCCCGGGATCGAACCCGTGACCTCCCGTTCCCCGGAGCGGACACTCTACCAACTGAGCTATCGGGGCCGGTAAGAAACAGAAGACGAATACAATAATACTAACTCAATGCCCAAGAATCAAAATTCGAAACTACTGTCGGCTTCTTTTTTTTTCCTCGTATTTTTAAACTTGGAGCAGTCTGATCAGGATCCACACCGTATGCCTACATGCAAACATATGTGCTAAACGTTAACATGAAGTTGCAGGAAACGATATAAAACAGACACAGATGTAGTTTGTGTGCCTTGGTGTCTTAACTCTTATCATGCTGTTCACGACAACCCATATCTTTGGAAACAGTGTAGATCCAGATCAGATGGCTTCTGAAGAAGCCATCTGATCAGGATCTACACTGTTTGGCATTCAGTTTATGAATTTGTAGCAATAAATTACATCAAGTAATTTGATTGGTTGATAGACCGAAATGGGTATGGCTTAAATGAATATTCAGCAAGATAAGGGTTAAAGCCTAAGTTCTACACCACGCGCATGTGGCAGAAATCATATCAGTACATTAAGTATATCTATAGAAACAGAAACTATTCAGATCCCCCCCCCCCCCATTTTGTCCTGAATGGAATCTTCCACCAAATGCATAGCGCGAGTCCATTCGAGATTTTCACCGGGGTGTCAGGTTGAATTAGTTTTTAAATTTATTTAGTAAACGGCAGAAAATATTATAAACAGAGAAGGTCCTGATCAGATGGCGCCGTCTGTGGTGCCTGATCTGGGCCTGCCCTATTCGTCAGTGACGCTGTTTGGTGTTTCCTGTGTGAAATGGGTCAATAATGGTGATGTATCGGCTGTATGCAGTGGTACACGTATCATGTTCATTACCGGACGTTTCAGACTGAATTACTTCGCATGTGCACGCTAGTATAGCACACCAGTTTATATTTTCAATATCAGTCATTATACGGGGCTTGAAGAAATATATGGGCTGCACGATGCTTCCACGCAGAGCTGAATCCGGCCCGCACACTAGTACTGGTAAACCGCTTAGAGGATCTAAGCCTGTCCAGGAACCGCGGTGTGAGGCGGACCGTCCATGCTTATAAAGCCTATTGGTTTCATTGGGCGACAGGGCTTGAGAAGTCATTTCATCTCAAGGTCGGGTAAAAGTTCCACAAAATTGGAAGCAACGTCTCCAAAATGACCTTTACAGTGTTGACGGGGACGTTAAACCTCAAATCAACCAACCATCACGACAACCCATATCTTTTGAAACAGTGTAGATCCAGATCAGATGGCTTCTGAAGAAGCCATCTGATCAGGATCTACACTGTTTGGCATTCAGTTTATGAATTTGTAGCAATAAATTACATCAAGTAATTTGATTGGTTGATCTATCTATCTATCTATCTATCTATCTACTGATACTGCGTCGGTCACTTTTGACCATTACCGCAGGTGTATATTACATACACTCCAGGTTTGCAGGATGACAGCCTACACAGTAATCATGTAATTACGGTAGGGATCTTTAACCTGCACAGGGGATGGTTCTCCCTGCACAGGGGGCCTCCAGTTAACGTCCCGATCCGAAGGACGGTGCACTTTATGACATTCATCCCTGCAAATGATGCCAATGGAGCGTGTTCGGACACCGAAATTTTATCGCCGCCGCCGGGGATCGAACCCGGGACCTCTAGCATCAGAGGCAAGTGCACTAACCACTGAGCTATCACGCTCCTTAATAGACAGAAATGGTAGACAGAAATGGGTGTGGCTTAAATGAATATTCAGCAAGATAAGGGTTAAAGCCTAAGTTCTACACCACACGCATTTGGCAGAAATCATATCAGTACAGTAGAAACAGAAACTATTCAGATTCACCCCCATTTTGTCCTGAATGGAATCTTCCACCAAATGCATAGCGTGAGTCCATTCGAGATTTTCACCGGGGTGTCAGGTTGAGTTAGTTTTTAAATTTATTTAGTAAACGGCAAAAAATATTATAAACAGAGAAGGTCCCGGTCAGATGTCGCCGTCTGTGGTGCCTGATCTGGGCCTGCCCTATTCGTCAGTGACGCTATTTGGTGTTTCCTGTGTGAAATGGGTCAATAATGGTGATGTATCGGCTGTATGAAGCGGTACACGTACGTTTCAGACTGATGTACTGCGCATGCGCACGCTGGTATAGCACACCAGTTTATATTTTCAATATTAGTCTACGATAACACACCCGTGCGACATAGTGCATTTTTCACATCTCCAAAATGGACTCTTTTCTGATGAAAATCCATGATATTTTTCTTATTTATATTGCAAACAAAGGTTGTGCGTGCTCGTTAGAACCGCCTCACTCACGAGTACGCACAACCTATGTCTTGGAGCAGAAATAATAAAAATAATATATAATAAAGTGAGGTTTAGGGGATGCTCATTTTACGGACTTGTTCACGCATTTTACGGACTTGTTCACGTGATGCTTCATGTTTATGCGTACGTACAAACATGCATTTGTGACTCAGAGTTGGGCGTAGGCACAGCCAATACATGGATTTATATACTTGCGCTTTCCTTTCGAAACACAGCAGATAATGATACATGTACAAATATTTTCTACAGATAGGTAATCTTTTAGAACACAAAACTGAAAGCTAAGGAGTGTACAACTATTTTTCTGGACCAGATCAGCTAATTTCGGCAAGTTAGTCCACATAATGGCCCTAAATATTTTCAAAATGCTGCAGTGGCATCAATGAACCCAAGGACTAGAAAATACATGTATAGTACGTCTATGCTAAGCACATATTAAATATGAATGTCTAGAGTTATATTCCAGAAATATGTTTTTTTACAAATGCATGTAGCTGTCTTTGACAATATTCTAATTGCCAGTCTGCACCCAGGAATCTCAAAGTTTCATTTTAACATGTGCAACTTCAATATGCCTGTAATATCTTATCAAACGGAATGCTTGAGAACTGTTTGTGAATTTGATTTGTTTGATTTGAGGTTTAACGTCCCCGTCAACACTGTAAAGATCATTTTGGAGACGTTGCTTCCAATTTTGTGGGACTTTTACCCGACATTGAGATGAAATGACATCTCAAGCCCTGACGCCCAATGAAACCAATAGGGTTTATAAGCATGGACGGACCTTCTCGCACCAACTGTTGGTGAAGTTAAGTAGACAACTTTTCTACACTTTAATTAAAGATTAATCCAAAAAGTGTGCTAATGGCGAGGCAAGTGATTTTTTAGCTCACTAGAGCCGTGCTTATTGGATAGGCAGTGGTCTGTCGTGGTCGAGAGTTTGTAGATGTATGCTTTGTGTTAGCCTGTACAAATATGACAGCAAGTATTGGCTTGTACAAATGTAATAGCAATCCTGTGCCGGAGGTCTGGCCGTGGGCCCCTTTATGTGTGAAAGCTTATATTTGTTATGGGCCGCTTTTTTCTTCTTGTAAAAGCTTATACTTGTTGCATAGATATTAAAGTCGACAAGCATTGTGGGTAACTAATGGCTGTACTTCCGTGTTAAATCCAACGTCTATAATGTCTACGCCCATAGGCGTAGACAATTACAAGGTCAGTGAGACATTGTATGGCCACCACCCATTCTCACCAGTTGCGGCATAAAAATACAAAGTCAGATGTATCTTTTTACAATAAGAAAGCACAGATCCCTACAGGCAAAAAACGTTGACTCAACGTTGAACTAACAATCAAAGGCTTGGCAAACAGTGTAAATCCATATTAGATGGCAACTGAAGAAGCCGTCTGATCAGGATCTACACTATTTGTCATGCAGTTTGTGAACTGAATGAAAACATTTTATCAAGTAGTTTATTTGGCCGCTTTTTTCTTCTTGTAAAAGCTTATACTTGTTGCATAGATATTAAAGTCAACAAGCACTGTGTGTAACTAATGGCTGTACTTCCGTGTTAAATCCAACGTCTATAATGTCTACGCCCATAGGCGTAGACAATTACAAGGTGAGACATTTTATGGCCACCACCCATTCTCACCAGTTGCGGCATAAAAATACAAAGTCAGATGTATCTTTTTGCAATAAGAAAGCACAGATCCCTACAGGCACAAAACGTTGACTCAACGTTGAACTAACAATCAAAGGCTTTGCAAACAGTGTAAATCCATATTAGATGGCAGCTGAAGAAGCCGTCTGATCAGGATCTACACTATTTGTCATGCAGTTTGTGAACTGAATGAAAACATTTTATCAAGTAGTTTATTTGGTTGATGGTCAGAAATGGGTGCGGCCAAACTAATTTATTCAGCAGGATAACGGTTGAGATAGAGCTTATATTAATTTTGCTTACGTTTGGATCATTAAACCTATTTAAGGGGATTGGGAACACCTGGCAGATTTTTCCGCCATTTTCCAAAGGGAGACAACTTTCGTGACTTCCTGTTCGCTTTTCTATAAGCTCCATTTCACTGAAAAAGGGGTCTACTCTAAAAGGAAAGAATTTGTTCCTCAGGAGCAAATTCTTTCCATTAAGTGTTGACAACTATTGACATTGGAGACAAAAATACTTTTGCAGGAGTTGCCTCCCCTGTAGGTGTATCCATTCCCCTTAAGTAAGCTTGCAAGCTTCTCTATTGCTTATAAAATTGAGACTCGCATTTTCTATTTATAATGCGATTTTTTTTTCTAAAGGCATCATTTACATTACGCAAACACGCCTATACAAATACATTGCCACATTTATTGCCGAAAAACTGAAAATTTTATGATGAAAAATTGTAATATTTTTCTTATTTCTGCTCAAAATATAGATTGTGGGTACTCGTTAGAACCGCCTCATCGAGGCGGTTCTAACGAGTACCCACAATCTATATTTTAGAGCAGCCCGATGATGCGGTTCTAACGAGTACCCACAATCTATATTTTAGAGCAGAAATAAGAAAAAATAAGGTTTACCCCCGGAAACCCCAGTTTTGAGAGCGGCAGAAGCTGTATTGTTTTTTCTTTGTTATTTTTTACCCTGATGGATTCCCCGTGGAGCCCCCCCCCCCCCCCTCCCTCCAACGCTACCTTCACCTTAACCATTTTTAGTATGTAAAAATGCTACAAAATAGCTTTGAACATAGTCGCTAATTCTGTACTTACAATAGTTACTGTTTTGCATCGACAATTATATAGATTTAATTCAATGGTATTATCGCAAATGTTTAGGGAAACAGATTCAAATAAGTCTCTGACTTTCTTCTGAATCCCTTTTTGTATGATTTCAGTCATATTTGCTTTGTATTGTACTTGTAGAATACGAATAAAATATGTTTAAACCAAACCCCAGTTTTACTACATAAAAGTGGGGCTCAAGGGGGTAAAAATTATATAGGCCTGTTTTCGTGATGTGTAGGGGGTAACTGCTTTAAAAGTGTTGTTTGGGGAGGAAAATCGACGGTTTTAGCGTCGGAAATTTCATTAGAATTTTTTTTTCGTACAAAGGCATCAATCGTTACTTTCCGGAAAATAAACCTCGGTAGACATTACGAAAACTATCCTTTTAAAATATATTGAAAATTTTACCATCAAAAACTGAAAATGCTGAGATATAAAATTCCGATATTTTTCGTATTTCTGCCCAAAACATAGATTTTGGCTAATTGTTAGAACCACCTGGGTGTGGGGGTTCTAACAAGTACACACAAACTATTGTTGATCAGCAAAATAAGCTAAATTGTATTTAAAGAATAAAGATTCCTTTTCACCTTTCAGTGTTGAATTGTTTTAATATTTTGCCTCTAAAATCACATTTTGACAGATTTTGAGGACTTTTTCTGTATTTTTTTTTCTGTCACGGAAGTTTCTTTCACCAGAACTTATATTAGGGCATTCATCGGAACCCAGAGAGCATTAACCGTGGCTTTCCCGAAAATAAGCCTCTGTAGTATATTTGAGTTTTGACCGCTTAAAGGATCTAAGCCTGTCCAGGAACCGCGGTGCGAGGCGGACCGTTCATGCTAACAAACCCTATTGGTTTCATTGGGCGACAGGGCTTGAGATGTCATTTCATCTCAGTGTCGGGTAAAAGTCCCACAAAATTGGAAGCAACGTCTCCAAAATGACCTTTACAGTGTTGACGGGGACGTTAAACCTCAAATCAACCAACCAAATCCTTTTCGCTACCAGGTATTACGACAACACACCCGTTTGCCAGATTGACCTAAACAAACCCTGTATAAGCCAGAGCTTGGTAAACTTACAGGCCCGGTATGACCTCAATAGTGTTGACTGGACCTTTAAAGACGAAACAAACAAACAAAAACCATCGTAACAAACGCCTTTTTAACAAAAATGAAGAAACTGAACTATATAGTTGACAGGAATACATATGTACATATTTTATTTACTATGCAACCAAATCACTGAGGCGACACATTAAACGAGAAGGGCAGTTTTTATATGAGTGATATGGCAAATAAAACCCGCAGCAACTTGGGACTTTCTTACGAAATATTTTATGTAGCAACGTTTCATCCCAGAGGTACGACAAGTAGAAAAGAGAATGCTGCCATATCGAAATTGTGCTAAATAGCATATTTATCCAGGTTTTAACTAATGCCAACGGATTTTTCTTGCCAGGTTTAGGGTCATTAGTACGGAACCAGCTCAATAAGTACTGTTTTCTGGCAAGCAGGTATCGGAAACTTTCTGAACCTAGATGTACTATGAAATGGGCCCCGTCAAGCGATTTTGGTACTTATCGCCTATGCGAGCAGCGAAGGTTCAGGCGAGCCTGCGCATCCGCGCCGTCTCGCCAGAACCTTCGCTGATCGCTCATACAAGCAGTGAAACAAGAGGAACCTTCAGACAGAAAGCCATATCCATGGCCCTTCTGAATGGCTGGGCATGCGCAGTTAAAGTTTGTCATGACGGAATGCTCGAAGACACAAATTCGCTTGGCGGGGCTCAAATGGTTCCTAACAGTTGGTCGATGTAAAACTGGATATCAACAAAAGGTTAGCACATGTAACCTTTTTCACTGCTACAGATGAGATGTCTCATTGCATACTGTCGACTAAACTCTCTGATTCAAATGAGCCCCGCCAAGCGAATTTGTGTCTTCGAGCATTCCGTCATGACAAATTTTAACTGCGGATGCCCAGCCATTCAGATGGGGTCAGGGATATGGCTTTCTGTCTGAAGGTTCCTCTTGATTCACTGCTTGTATGAGCGAGCAGCGAAGGTTCTGGCGAGACTGCGCGGATGCGCAGGCTCGCCTGAACCATCGCTGCTCGCATAGGCGATAAGTACCAAAATCGCTTGACGGGGCCCAAATAATGACGTGTCCACTTGTGTAGTGGCTTATTTTAGTTTTGTTTGTTTGTTTGAGTTGAGGTCTGACGTCCCCGTCAACACTATTTAGGCCATTGTGGAGACGTTGCTTCCAATTTTGTAGGACTTTTTACCTGACATTGAGATGAAATAACTTCTCAAGTCCTGTTACCTAATGAAACCAAACGGTTTATTATGCATTGGACAGTCTGACTCACACCACTTTGTCTGGACAGACTCAGTCCTTCTAAGCGGTTTACCAGTAGTCATGTGTGGTCAGTTTCACCTATGCGTGGAAGCATCATGCAGCCCGGGGGGGGGGGCTTATTTTAGTACACTTCATCATGTTAATCCTTATCCAGCTGTTCACGACAACCCCTATCATTGCAAATAGTGTAGATTCTGATCAGACGGCTTCTTCAAAAAATTATAATAAATAGATAAATAAATAAAACATCAAATAATAGAAAGAAAATGGCAGTTTCAATGTAGTAAATACTTACCTCTGAAGAAGACGAAAGGCGAAAGCACGCTCAGGTACAAGTCAGTTTATTTGCTGTGTTTATGATATTCTGATGGCCTACTATACTTAGACTGGCATCAGCTACCTTGTGGAGGAAGGCCCCAATGCCGACCATACACCATGCCAACGGCTCACTGACATGGCACTAAATGCATGCTTAGTTTAATTGCTGCAAAACAGCAGCCTCTTTATTAAACCTGACTGCTTTTTCTGCTGTACATTGTCAGATATTTTATTGAGTGTGGCAGTTAACACTTACTGTCATATGTTTTGCAGTTTGTTCCATGATGTCCGTCCCCGGCGGATTTATAAATTGGAAGTTGGAAAGCCATTTAAAATCCAAGTTTAAAACGAACTACCTTCAATTTGTCAGGTTGACTGATCCGGTAGCTCATTCTGGCATACAGAAAATGTGGACTCATCCCCGGCTGAGTCAAGTGATGAGGCTGCTTCTGGGCACAAACTGAACATTAACGATAACGAACTTACAATCGGTCGTACTCAGAGAAAACCATGTACTCTTCTGCCTGTAAGGGCCCCCATTAAAAAGAAACTTGATATTACAAGTGAATCAGCTACGGTCTTGGCCGAAAGTTAGACAGAAAGGCTGTGGAGAAGTGGCCAAAAAAACTTGAAAGGGGTAAAAGTTTCCATTACGATAACTCGCCCGTACGATATAGTGCATTTTTCACATCTCCAAAATGGCTACTTTTCTGATGAAAATCCTTCATATTTTTCTTATAAATACTCAAAACATAGGATGTGGGTGCTCGTTAGAACCGCCTCATTGAGGCGGTTCTAACGAGTACCCACAACCTATGTTTTGGAGCAGAAATGAGAAAAATAATGAATACCCCGGTAAACCCCAGTTTTCTCAATATAAAGTGGGGTTTAGGGGGGTCTTCATTTCACGGACTTGTTTACGTGATGCCTTATGGAGACACGGGACAAGGAGGTGCAACATCACGAAAATACGCCTATATAATTTTGATCCCCTTGAACCCCATTTTTATATAGTAAAACTGGGGTTTACGGGGGTATACCTTATTTTTCTTATTTCTGCTCGAAAATATAGATTGTGGGCACTCGTTAGAAGCGCCTCGATGAAGCGGTTCTAACGAGTGCTCGCAGTCTTTATTTTGACCAGAGAGAAGAAAAATATCTCAATTTTTCATCATAAAATTTTATTTTTCGGCGATAAAGGTGGCAATGTATTTGTATAGGCATGTTTTCGTAATCTGTTTCTCCTACACTTAGGTGTGACATTGCGAAATTACTTTTGACAATGAGATAGAGCATGCTATTCATCGGGGATGACACAGTCTCAGAGATCCTTTCCAGAGTAATTTGTGAGGCGAAATCTGCCAAAATAAGCATTCATTCTATTCCCATCTGGGAAGATCTCACACAGCCTAGACATTTTTCCAGCGACTAAGGAGTCTGAACATTTATGTAAGGACTAAGGAGTGAATGATACTGAAACAAGGCCTGTGTATTGACATGTGTGTAGCTCGAAGGAATCTGAGCTAATATTTGTATCAGATGACTTTGGACATTTTTTATGTAGGATATTGAAATACAACATAATGTTGTAAGCAAGATAAAACGTGACAGTTGACAAGGCAGTCAATAAATAAATAAAGAAATAACAATTATTATAATCAAAAATGATGATGAAAATATATACAAAATACGTATATATTTATATCTAAGTGAATAAAAAAAGATTTGTTTGAATATGTTTTTCTTGATCCATATTTTTGATAATGCAAGCAGCACGTATGAACTCAGAGGGGTGGGTAGTGACAAGAAAATACATTACGAGATTCAATTGATTGGTTAAAACAGACGATTCTGCGCCGTTCATGTACATCCGCCCATTCCTTGAGGTTGGAAATGTTCTATAAAAGGGTTATCCTTTGGAAGCAAGGAATACACCAAAGAACTAAAATATGGAGTGTACATGTTTTCTGGGCCAGACTAGCTAGTTTCGGCTAATTAGGCCTCATCAGTGACCCTCAGATATTTTCAAAATTCCACAATGGAATCAATGATCCCAAAGGACAAGAAAATATAATCTACACTATGATGTAGGGCATGGAGACGTTTTACCGCCGCCACACATTCCCACACACCAGCTGTAGTGAAGTTAAATATGTTCTATAAAAGGGTTATCCTTTGGAAGCAAGGTATACACCACAGAACTAAAAATATGGAGTGTACATGTTGTCTGGGCCAGACTAGCTAGTTTCGGCCAATGGAAGCAATAATAAGCAAGCACACATAATTTACCTACCTGCTTATAGCTAGTCTGGCCCAGAAAACATGTACAGTTCATATTTTCTAGATCTGTGGTGTATTCCTTGCTTACAAAGGATAACCCTTTTACAGAACATATCATAATACAGCCCTTGTGGAGCGCTGTGGTGCAGTGGTAAAGTATCGGCCTCGGGATCGAGAGGTACCGGGTTCGAACCCCACGAGCGGCAAGTGTTGTTTCCTTGAGCGAGAGACTTTATCCACATTGCTTAGTACTGGTTCTACCCAGGAAAAGAGGGCCACATGGAAGATTAGTACAAGTTTACTAAATGTGTAACCCTCTATAAATAAGGTCGATTATTATTATTATTATTATTATTATTATTATTTACAATAGTTTTAGTACAAACAAAACACGAATCAATAACTTTTACTGGGCGCAGCCATTTTTGTTGCATCCGAAGACGTAGGCGCTCGGCAAGCGTCTAAGGTGCCACGAATCACTGGACGATCGCATTCTTAAGCCATTTTGGGGTCTAAGCGATATTTCTATGGCAACAAATTTCTGGAAACAATAAAGGTTTCCAATATAATGTTTTACCATGTAAAGATTGATTTCAAACACAATGGCATGCGATAATTATCAGAATCATTTAAATGGATTTAATCTGACACCCCTCTCTTAATGGACACTCCTGGGTATAAATACCATGCACGTGGATAGTAAGTCAGTTCGTTGGGGTAGCCCATTGTGCTTTAAGCGCCCGGTAACTTACAAAATTTATCAAGTCGAGTAAAATAGAAGTGGAGGCAATGATCAGGAATCGATACAATTAACTCACAGCTCTCATCAGAGATACCAAAGGGAAAGAAGCACAAACATGAAACAACAGACACTTAGTCTAATGGAAACATCAATAGCGGAAAGCCATAAGGACAGTTACTTTCCCACAAAATGGCCACTAGGCTATCCAAAATAAAATAACATAAGCGACACAAACACCCAAAGACAAACCATAACAAAAATAAACCGCAACAAAAGAACCGCCTTGGAACGGTCAGCGGAAACGAATTCCACTGGGGGTGGGGTGGGGGGGGGGGGGAGGGGCTTAAATCGATTTTATGTGGCCACAATCCTCGCCCTTACTTCCGTCGCGATTAAAACGAATAATTCGTTCAGTCTGGATAAAGATGTTCTATAAAAGGGTTATCCTTTGGAAGCAAGGAATACACAACAGAAGTGAAAAATATGGAGTGAACATGTTTTCTGGGCCAGACTAGCTAGTTTCGGCCAATTAGGCCTCATCAGTGACCCTCAGATATTTTCAAAATTCCACAATGGAATCAATGATCCTAAAGGACAAGAAAATATAATCTACACTATGATGTAGGGCAGGGAGACGTTTTACCGCCGCCACACATTCCCACACACCAGCTGTAGTGAAGTTAAATATGTTCTATAAAAGGGTTATCCTTTGGAAGCAAGGAATACACCACAGAAGTGAAAAATATGGAGTGAACATGTTTTCTGGGCCAGACTAGCTAGTTTCGGCCAATTAGGCCTCATCAGTGACCCTCAGATATTTTCAAAATTCCACAATGGAATCAATGATCCCAAAGGCCTCCTAAACCATCAGTGCAACATCTCCGTGAACACCAAATCAAACAACCACAGAGATGAAACAACGGTGAGGACTCGACAGCAAGAAACCACTGAAATGCTGGAGCAAAAGAAAACCAACAATTAGACTCCGATGGGCCCAACCAGAGACAGGGCATCAGGTACCATCCAACATAAGTAGAAGTAAAACAAAGATCAGGAATTGATACAATTAACTTACTCCACCCATAAAAGACACCAAAGGGAAAGAAATACAAACATTAAGTGACCTGACCATAATGGAAACCTAAACAAAGGAAGGCCATAAGGACAGTTACTTTCCCACAAAATGGCCATATGGCCATCCAAAACCAAAAGACACAAGTGATACACACAGTAAGTAACAAACAAAACCATAAATAAATCGCCACAGAAGAGCCGCCTTGGAACGGTCAGTGGAAGATTTCCACTGGGGGTGCTTAAATCGATTTTACGTGGCCACAATCCTCGCCCTTACTTCCGTCGCGATTTAGACAAATAATTTGTTCAGTCCGCATGAAGGCCTCCTAACTCATCAGTGCAACATCTCCGTGAACACAAAAATCAAAGAACCACAGAGGTGAGACAACGGTGAGGACTCGACAGCAAGAAACCACTGGAATGCTGGAGCAAAAGAAAACCAACAGTTAGACTCCGATGAGCCCGACCAGAGACAGAGCATCAGGCACCAACCAACATTATCTCTCTAATTTTCAATAAGCCTTTACGTTGGAGCCGTCATAGAATCTGAGGCCTGACCCACCGGCGTGCAATTAAAGAGGGAAGCAAAGTTGCCAACCGTGATTGGGTTAACCACCATGCATGCAGTCTGTCGTATAATATCCATGTTGTACCCAATCTTTTTATATCGAAGAATGATTTTACGAAATTGGGTGCTGAAGTCATTGCGGTTATATATTTTTCTGAATTTATATACTAAGTCACCATAAAATTCGGGTTCCGATAGACCTTGTTGCAGAAGAGATTTAAGTCCAATATTGAATTTTGAAATTAAATCAGAATGGCGTCTATAAAATTTTGAAAATGCTTTGCGTAGTTTATGGTACCGATAACCCTGATTAAGCAGTTTAGCCGTTAATAAGCCTTTACGCTTGAACCGTCATAGAATCTGAGGCCTGGTCCACCTGCGTGCAATTAAAGAGGGAAGCAAAGTTGTCAACCATGATTGGGTTAACTACCATGCATGCAGTATGTCATATAACATTTTTGTTATACCCAATATTTTTATACTGAGTCTGTTCAAGTCAGTCTTGACGTTGTATTCAAGCGGATCACATCGGAGACTAATCAGGTAAAAATAAATAAAACAGCTCAGAAATTAGGCTTAAAATTATACTTTATGGTCATGTCAGAAAGTGTGTGAAGCTAAAATTATACTTTATGGTCTTGTCAGAAAGTGTGTGCAGCTCTCAAAAATAATACTTTATAGTCATGTCAGAAAGTGTGTGAAGCTCTCACCTTTCTACTTGACAATATTTACATAAGATTTGGTACTAAGTTATTTAGACAAGTTGTGGGTATTCCGATGGGTACTAATTGCGCACCACTTGTGGCTGATCTGTTTTTGTTCTGTTATGAGAGAGACTTCATAATGTCCCTTTCTGCTGAAAACCAGTCTGAAATCATTGAAACTTTTAGCTCCACTTCTAGATATTTGGATAATTTATTAAATATTGATAATACCTATTTCGATGGTTTGATCAGAACTTCAGTTGAATAAAGCAAATTCTTCTGATACCGAGGCCCTGTTATTGGATTTACATCTATCTATTGTAGATGGGTTTGTCTCTTGCAAAATTTATAATAAACGCGATGATATTGATTTTGAGATTATAAATTTTCCTTTTTTGGATGGTGATGTTCCTCGTGCGCCATCTTATGGCGTTTATATTTCACAATTAATTTGCTAGAGTATGTAGTCAAGTAATTGACTTAAACACTCATAATAAATTGTTAACGGCTAAATTTCTTAATCAGGGTTATCGGTATCATAAACTACGAAAAGGCTTTTCAAAAGTTTATAGACGTAATTATGCCCCCAACTTTGAAAAAGTTGGAGGGGCATATTGCTTCTGGTTCGTTCGTCCGTTCGTCCGTTCGTCTTCGTCCGTTCGTCCGTTCGTCCGTCCGTTACGCTTTTGATGCATAGCATAACTAAAGAACCGTGTATGCTTGGGTTTTGAAATTTCATATATGGATTCCTCATGGAAAATAAGCTGACGCGTATTTTTTTTCTCGTCCGGATTATGCCCCCTTCAAGAGTTATTGCCCTTTGAATTTTTTTTAATAAAATCTTGTCAGCAAAATATCTCAAAAACTATTGGAGCTAGAGCCTTGAAAGTTGGTAATTATATTGGTGGTGATGAGTAGATGAACTGATTAACTTTTGACAAAATTCCGAAAAATACTTTGTGAGTTATGGCCCTTTGTCATTTTGGTAATTTGTGCCCATTGTAATGTATGCTAAAAGTGATGCATAGCATATCTTTAGAACCGTGTATGCTAGGGTTTTGAAATTTCATATATGGATTCCTCATGGAAAATTAGCTGACGCGTATTTTTTTTCTCTTCCGGATTATGCCCCTTTTAAGAGTTATTGCCCTTTGAATTTTTTTTAATAAAATCTTGTCAGCAAGATATCTCAAAATCTATTGTAGCTAGAACCTTGAAAGTTGGTGAATAGATTGGTGGTGATGAGTAGATGAACTGATTAAATTTTGACAAAATTCCGAAAAATACTTTGTGAGTTATGGCCCTTTGTCATTTTGGTAATTTGTGCCCATTGTAATGTATGCTAAAAGTGATGCATAGCATAACTTTAGAACCGTGTATTGTAGGGTTTTGAAATTTCATATATGGATTCCTCATGGAATATTAGCTGACGCATATTTTTTTTCTTGTCCGGATTATGCCCCTTTTAAGAGTTATTGCCCTTTGAACTTTTTTTAATAAAATTTTGTCAGCAAGATATCTCAAAAACTATTGGAGCTAGAGCCTTGAAAGTTGGTGAATATATTGGTGGTGATGAGTAGATGAACTGATTAACTTTTGACAAAATTCCGAAAAATACTTTGTGAGTTATGGCCCTTTGTCATTTTGGTAATTTGTGCCCATTGTAATGTATGCTAAAAGTGATGCCTAGCATATCTTTAGAACCGTGTATGCTAGGGTTTTGAAATTTCATATATGGATTCCTCATGGAAAATTAGCTGACGCGTATTTTTTTTTTCGTCCGGATTATGCCCCTTTTAAGAGTTATTGCCCTTTGAAATTTTTTTAATAAAATCTTGTCAGCAAGATATCTAAAAAACTATTGGAGCTAGAGCCTTGAAAGTTGGTGAATGGATTGGTGGTGATGAGTAGATGAACTGATTAACTTTTGACAAAATTCCGAAAAATACATTGTGAGTTATGGCCCTTTGTCATTTTGGTAATTTGTGAAAAACTTTGTCATCGTTCTAGCGCCTACATTTCTTCACCAATTTCAATATAACTTCACACAAATGTTCCTTATAAAAAAATCTCGAGCGAGTTCGACTTTCAAGGACATGACCTCAAGGTCAAGGTCACTGTGGCTATTTTTAGAAAAACTTTGTCATCGCTCTAGCGCCTACATTTCTTCACCAATTTCAATATAACTTCACACAAATGTTCCTTATAAAAAAATCTCGAGCGAGTTCGACTTCAAGGTCATGACCTCAAGGTCAAGGTCACTGTGGCTATTTTTAGAAAAACTTTGTCATCACTCTAGTGCCTAGATTTCTTCACTGATTTCAATATAACTTCACACAAATGTGCCTTATGACAATATCTTGAGAGTGGTCGACTTTCAAGGTCATGACCTCAAGGTCAAGGTCACTGTGGCTATTTTTAGAAAAACTTTGTCATCGCTCTAGCGCCTACATTTCTTCACCAATTTCAATATAACTTCACACAAATGTTTCTTATGACAATATCTCAGCGAGTTCGACTTTCAAGGTCATGACCTCAAGGTCAAGGTCACTGTGGCTATTTTAAGAAAAACTTTGTCATCACTCTAGTGCCTAGATTTCTTCACTGATTTCAATATAACTTCACACAAATGTGCCTTATGACAATATCTTGAGAGTGGTCGACTTTCAAGGTCATGACCTCAAGGTCAAGGTCACTGTGGCTATTTTTAGAAAAACTTTGTCATTGCTTTAGCACCTACATTTCTTCACTGATTTCAATATAACTTCACACAAATGTTCCTTATGACAATATCTCGAGTGTGTTCGACTTTCAGGGTCATTACCTCAAGGTCAAGGTCATTGTTGCTATTTTTAGAAAAAAATTGTCATCACTCTAACGCCTACATTTCTTCACCGATTTTAATATAACTTCACACAAATGTTCCTTATGACAATATCTCTAGCGAGTTCCACTTTCAAGGTCAAGGTCACTGTGGCTATTTTTAGAAAAATTTTG
The DNA here is from genome assembly GCA_963580285.1 of Lucinisca nassula. Classification (NCBI taxonomy): domain Eukaryota; kingdom Metazoa; phylum Mollusca; class Bivalvia; order Lucinida; family Lucinidae; genus Lucinisca; species Lucinisca nassula. The sequence continues at coordinate 15,986,408 of OY757016.1, forward strand.
TCAATGCTCTAGCGCTTACATTTCTTGGCCGATTTCAATATAACTTCACACAAATGTTCCTTATGACAATATCTCAAGCCATTTCAACTTTCAAGGTCAAGGTCACAATGTCTATTTTTAGAAAACATTTGTCATTGCTCCAGGGCCTACATTTCTTCTTAATATAACTTCACACAAATGTTCCTTATGACAATACCTCGAGTGAGTTTGACTTTCAAGGTCAAGGTCACTGTGGCTATTTTTAGAAAAACTTTGACATGGCTCTAGCGCTTACATTTCTTCACCGATTTCAGTATAACTTCACACAAATGTTCCTTATGACAATATCTCGAACTATTTCGACTTTCAAGGTCAAGGTCACTGTGGCTATTTTTAGAAAAACTTTGTCAATGCTCTAGAGCTTACATTTCTTCACCAATTTCAATATAACTTCACACAAATGTTCCTTAAGACAATATCTCGAGCGATTTCGACTTTCAAGGTCAAGGTCACTGTCGCTATTTTTAGAAAAACTTTGTCATCGCCCTAGCCACTACATTTCTTCACTGATTACAATATAACTTCACACAAATGTTCCTTATGACAATATCTCGAACTATTTCGACTTTCAAGGTCAAGGTCACTGTGGCTATTTTTAGAAAAACTTTGTCAATGCTCTAGAGCTTACATTTCTTCACCAATTTCAATATAACTTCACACAAATGTTCCTTAAGACAATATCTCGAGCGATTTCGACTTTCAAGGTCAAGGTCACTGTCGCTATTTTTAGAAAAACTTTGTCATCGCCCTAGCCACTACATTTCTTCACTGATTACAATATAACTTCACACAAATGTTCCTTATGACAATACCTCGAGTGAGTTTGACTTTCAAGGTCAAGGTCACTGTGGCTATTTTTAGAAAAACTTTGACATGGCTCTAGCGCTTACATTTCTTCACCGATTTAAGTATAACTTATCACAAATGTTCCTTATGACAATATCTCGAACTATTTCGACTTTCAAGGTCAAGGTCACTGTGGCTATTTTTAGAAAATCTTTGTCATCGCTCTAGTGCCTACATTTATTGATGGATGTTAATAGAACTTCACACAAATGTTTCTTATGGTAATATCTCGAGTTGCTTTGACTTTCAAGGTCATGACCTCAAGGTCAAGGTCACTATGGTTATTTTTAGAAAAACTTTGTCATTGCTCTTCCGCCTACATTTATGATTTTAATCCAACTTCACACAAAAGATGCTTATGATAATATCTTGAGCAAGATCTACTTCGCGGCCATGGCCTCAAGTCAAGGTCCCTATGACTATTTTTAGAGAAATATTGTCATCACTCTAGAACCTACATTTATGGATGGATTTTTAAACAAACTTTACACAAATGATGCATATGATAATATCTCAAGCAAGTTGGACTTTTGCCATTTCAGTGTTTTCCACACACGAAGTTTTCTTGTGCGAGGGGATTTGTATCGCATGCGATGCCTTGTTTTTTTTTTTAAAATCTTGTCAGCAAGTCCATATCTTGAGAACTATTAGAGCTTCATTAATCATTCTTGGTACAAACTTGCATCCAGGCATTGCAACTTCAACGCAAGCATCCATATCTGACCTTGACCTATATTTCCTGGTTCACTGGCTTCGTGAATTATTGCGACCACCCTGACTTTCACCATTTCTCGAAAACTATTAAAGCTTTTTAAATTATAATTGGTACAAACTTGCATCTAGGAATTGCAACTGCAACGAAAGCATCCATATTTGACTTTTACCCATATTTCATGGTTCACTGACTTTGTGAATTATTGCGACCACCCTGACTTTCTATCTAATGTAAGAGTCCATTTCTCAAGATCTATTAGAGCTTCATTAATTGTATTTGGTACAAGCTTGCCTTTAGGAATTGAAACTTCAATGCAAGTATCCATTTCTGACATTGACCTACATTTTATGGTTAACTGACTTTGTAAAATAGTGTGACAACCCTAACTTTCACCCTGATGTAAGAGTCTGTTTTTAAGAGTTTCATTGATGATACTTGGTACATGCTTGTAACTAGGAGTTAAATTTTTATGCAGGCATCCATGTTTGACCTTGACCTAGATTTCATGGTTTTGGTGACTTTGCGCCCCCACAGGCGCGACATAGCCTTCGGGGGAATTCTTGTTGTATGTTTTTGAGTCTTTAACAATATTTGTTGAATATTTTGCCATCTAAGGACAAGCAAAGGTTGGGGGCATTGTGTTTTACAAACACCATTTCTAGTTCTGATTTAATTTCAAAAGTCAATAATGGACTTTAATCTCTTCTGCAACAAGGTCTATCGGAACCCGAATTTTATGATGACTTAGTATATAAATTCAGAAAAATATATAGCCGCAATGACTTCAGCACCCAATTTCGTAAAATCATTCTTCGACATAAAAAGATTGGGTACAACATAAATGTTATACGACAGACTGCATGCATGGTAGTTAACCCAATCACAGGTGACAACTTTGCTTCCCTCTTTAATTGCACGCCGGTGGGTCAGGCCTCAAATTCTATGACGGTTCCAGCGTAAAGGCTTATGTTGGTTGGTACCTGAAGCTCTGTCTCTGGTTGGGCCAATCGGAGTCTAAATGTTGGTTTTCTTTTGCTCCAGCATTTCAGTGGTTTCTTGCTGTCGAGTCCTCACCGTTGTTTCATCTCTGTGGTTGTTTGATTATCGTGTTCACGGAGATTTTGCACTGATGAGTTAAGAGGCCTTCATGCGGACTGAACAAATTATTTGTCTTAATCCCGATGGAAGTAAGGGCGAGAATTGTGGCCACGTAAAATCGAGTTAAGCCCCTCCCCCCCCCCCCCCAATGGAATTCGTTTCCGCTGACCGTTCCAAGGCGGTTCTTCTGACGCGGTATATGTTTGTTATGGTTTGTCTTTGGGTGTTTGTGTCGCTTTTATTATTTTATTTGGGATAGCCTACTGGCCATTGGTGGGAAAGTAACTGTTCTTTTGGCTTTCCGCTGTTCGTGTTTCCATTAGTGTCTGTTGTTTCATGTTTGTGTTTCTTTCCCTTTGGTTTCTCTGATGGGAGCTGTAGGTTAATTGTATCGATTCCTGATCGTTGCCTCCACTTCTACTTTTTATACTGAAGCACTAGTCTCATTTGGGATCATTGCGAAACCTGGGACCGGGCTTCTGATTGAGTCTACGAGCTAGTAGAGGACTCCGTGTCTGATACAAGTAGTGTGAATTGGGAGCCAAATTGGGCAGGCTCCTTGAACTTGTAAAGGCTGCAGGAGTATAGGAATGCAATCAGAGGCGAATTGGGAGCCTAATTAAGGTGTCAGGTTGAACCCGTATATGTTTGTTAATTCCCATATGATTGCTTTTTTTACCCCAATGAATTAATTGTCACTAAAATTCTGAGACAAAGCAGTCCAGCCTTTCTTTCGTATTGCAATTTAATTTTAATTAAACTAGGGACAAGGAGCCCCTGGGAAAATGCATAAACATATATTAACCGCTCGGTTAAAAACGTTGCAACAATATTAGAGTTTCCCCTCATTGGCTGCTTATCAGAGGTTGCACAGTAATTCTTCCGCGGAGACTCATAATGAACAATTGTCCATCATCACGAATACACGTCTAAATTGTAACGCCGATAAAACGAAAATGTAGGATGAAAAAATGTAATATTTTTTTCTTATTTCTGCTCAAAATATAGAGTAGAAATAAGGTTTCCTCCCCCTGTCCCTTTAATCCTGATCTTTTCTCGTTTTAATTTTACCCCGTAAACCCCATTTTTTCTATCAAGGAGGTCAGAATTATATAGGCGTGCTCCCGTGTTGCAGTGCATATTATAATAAAAGAAAATATTGAAGCAACTGAAATCATAACGGAAACTACTTATTTGATATCTCACATAAGTTTTGTAATACGAGGGAACCGATACAGGAAAAAAAAAAAAAAAAAAACAAGCTGACCTTTCTGTATAAGATAGTTAATCGCATCATGATACATTAAGATGTCAGAGAAACAACTCACTATAACCTAAAATATGCTAAGAACATACGAACTATCAGACTCCTTATCAGTCAGCAATTCAGTGTTGTCGGAACAGAACAAGAGCAGCGAAATTCTCATTTGTAACCTCTTTAAAACTTCATGTGAACCAGGGCAGAAAACCGTGTACGAAGGAGATCGACGCCCATCATATGCGCTTTTATATAAGCAGAACTGACCTTTTGTTTTCCACATGATTTATGCCGTATTATCAGTCTTATTTCTCATCCAAACATAGACTGTGGGTGCTTGTTAGAGCCGCCACAGAAATTAATGAACACTCTTGTAAACCTCACGTTTTACTATACTAATTAGGTTTACAAAAGACCTGATAACACGATGCCCAACAGGCACATGACGTGGTTGTGACGTCAGATCAACGTCGGTACAACGTCAGCGCGTTTATGCAACGTCACATCTACATCGGTGCACACCGACTACGTTGATTTGACGCTGCCCTATATGCCCGGACCATTAAGGAAACACGCCTACTTTAATATACCAAAAATGAAAACTTGCAGATACAAAATTCTGGTATTTTTCATATATCTAATCAAAACCTAGATTGTGGGTACTAGATGGAACCGCCTCAGAGAGGCGTTTTTAACGAGTACCTACAATCTTTGTTTTGTGGAAAAATATAGTATACCCATAAAAGCCACATATTTGCTATCTAAAAGTGTGGTTACAGGGGGTCAAAATTATTATAGGCGTGTTTTTGTGGTGCACTGTATAGTTTATATATCTGAAAATCCTTATTAACTGATTTACCACTTTGCCGATATTATGGTATCGAAAACTCTCGACACTACCTATTAGAACGTCTATTTATTTTACTATAGCAAGTCAGAAATTGCTGAACTTGTCAGTCAATGTTATTTTTCGGGATTGAGGCAAACGTAAAGCTGTATATTGCTGTAAAGTCAGACGGAATTCTATACTTTTATCGTACGATGAGCCAATCTCCATGTGTGTATTGACAATAATTTGCTAATTGTTTCGACTACAGTATCAAACATCTATCATTTACAATTACTGTTAATGCTACGTTTATTGCACATTTCAAATTTTGCACCTGCTTCTGTTTTGAGTGCGCATTCAGCTTGCTGCTACAGAGCTAAAGAAAACCAACATGACACCAATAAAGTATCACTTCTTCTATTCATTTTTCCAATGTTCGCAGACTATTGCATAAGACAAACAATCATCACCATAATAATATAATGTTATTAATCAAATAATTTTGTATTGGCCCAGTTACAGGTCCTAGGTCTGCTGTATTGGCACGAGGCCGAAGGCCGAGGCCAATACAGCAGACCTCGGACCTGTAACTGGGCCAATACAAAATTACTTGATTAATGACAATTTTATTAATTGATGCAATTAAAAACATGATTTATGATTTTTGAATATTGGTTGACCTTGTGTAATATATGATAATCAATTAATAAATCAGTGTAATAAACAACCCTTTAAACCCCACTTTATATACAGGAAACAGCGGCTTATGAGGCTTAACAATACCTTACGAAAATACGCCTATACAAATACATTGCAAAAAACTTTACCGCCAAAAAAAAAAACAACAAAAAAAAAAAAAAAAAAAAAAAACACGACAATTTTAAGACGAAACATTGGGACTATGACATTTTTCATATTTCTGTTCAAAATATAGGTTGTGGGTACTCGTTAGAACCGCCCCATCGGGTTGGGATTTTTCTGTCCCAATTGAACAAAAATCGTAAATCATATTTTGTCTTCCTGGTGTACATGAAACTTATAACATGTTCAATATCTTAATTTACTCCAGTGTACTGTTTAGACTTCCGATACTGCAATTCCTATGCTAATGCGAAGTCTTTACATGTTCCGCTCATGTATCACAGCTTCCCAATACAAAAAAAACGCCTTTAAATTTTACCGCCGAAAAAATGCAAATTTTAAGTCGAAAAATTGTGATATTTTTCTTATTTCTGATCAAACTACAGATTTTTGGTGTTCGTTAGAACCGCCTCATCGAGGCGGTTCTAACGAGTACCCACAATCTATATTTTAGAGCAGAAATATGAAAAAATAATACTCACCCCTGTAAACACCAGGTTTACTGTATAGAAGTGAGGTTCAAGGGTAAAAATTATATAGGCGTGTTTTCGTGATGTTATAATTTGTCTTCCTGGTGTAAATGAATCATATAACAAGTTCAATATTTTAATCATACTCTAGTGTACTGTATAGACCTCCGATACTGCAACTCCAATGCTCATGCCAAATCTTAACATGAACCACTCATTTATCACAGCTCCCAGTGGACACATGCAACAGTATGATGCAGATGTGACGTTACCCATGTGTCCGTTGGGACACATTTCAGCGAACTTCCTTATGTCATTGTCGATTTAGTTTTTTATTACTGAAGTAAGTTGTTACGAAGCTAGCTACTGTCAGGATAACTATAATCGCTCTTGAAAATTAAGATGAAGTGTTCCCCAAGGGTCAATTTGCACTCATTCAACCACTTACCATGTACTAAAACAAATATATTGATAATTATGCGCGTAATTGCTTAAGTGAAGATCCGTTAAGCTTCCAAGGGTTTTGACTTTCTGAACCTAAAGATCCAGACATTTACGACAGAAACACGTTTCTTGTCCTGGGACTGCTTGGAGTTTGTTGGCATGATGCGCCATTAATTAATACTGGAATGATTGGTAAATAATCTTGATCTGGCAAGCGTTGCTTGACACTGAAGAACATAAGTAGAACTTCGATGGCTCGAACACCGATGGCTCGTTAACCATGGATGTGTCGAACTCATTCTTGAGCCCCTAGCGAAATTCTCAACATAAGAAATAGTTGGGGATAATTTAGGAGATTTTAGTCTTTAATCTTGCAAATGTATGCTGTGTGTACTCATTAGAATCGCCTCGATGAGGCGATTCTAATGAGAACACACAGCATACATTTTCATTATAGAACACCGAAAAGATGTCTAAAAGTATCTCGTTATCCTGACAGTAACCTCAGTGGCTCGAACTACCCCTGTCTCGAACAGATTTTCGAGGTCCCAAAGGTGTTCGAGCCATTGAAGTTTGACTGTATTTGTAGACATAAACACAAACAATAACGCTTATACCATATTATCAGAAGAATAACAGTTTACACTGGTCATGTCATTGTCGTGCAATTAGACATTCTTGGCTAGGACAGAGAACAGACTTATGAGATGGAAACGGACTTTATCAGCATCTCAACGTTATTTATTCCTATATCTAAAATGCGTATCCAGTTGAATAGAAGCCACTGACGAAATCTTTGTTTTTTATTATTTCTACGGCCCTTTCAAGATTATTTCCCTAATTTAGAGCCGATCGTCAACCAGAGAAGGGTGAAAATCGAAGTACTCGAAGTAAAGACACCTGACCTTCCGTTTCAGAACTCGGCATCTCACATGAGACTCGAGCGACGCTCGAAACTAGAACGGTAATAGACCTACAGCGATGAGAGACCTAATGATAAAGAGGCAGTGCTATTACCCACTAAGCCACTGAGACGAGGTATAATCACAAGAGACCAAAAAAAAAAAAAAAAGAAAGAAAGAAAGAAAGAAAAACAACTGACTCACAATTCTGTTCCCAGGTCCACTGTGGTCGAACTCGAAGGCGATCTTCCAGGTTTGCCTCTGACTCGAATAAAATCCCCTAAATGGAAGATTGGGAAACAGCGTTTTCAAGAATAACCGGTTGAATTCTGGTGCCTTCTAGACCGTGACCAAATTAGTCCGAACACAATCAATGCAATACGAATCGAGTCGTTAGCACTCGATAAGAACTTCAAGACAACGTACAATGTACAACTTAACTATAGCAATTAAACTTATTTCGTTGATTGCGATCGGGATGAAATGCTTTCTCTTTGATGGGTATATCAGACATTTTGTTACAAATCGAGCTAATGTGAAGCTCAAATATAATGTGAAGTGCACTCACAATCCGTCACTAATTTCTGTATTTATTATATTGAATAGAGAGAGAGAGAGAGAGAGAGAGAGAGAGAGAGAGAGAGAGAGAGAGAGAGAGAGAGAGAGAGTCAACAAGTGTGTGTGTGTGTGTGAGAGAGAGAGAGAGAGAGAGAGAGAGAGAGAGAGAGAGAGAGAGAGAGAGAGAGAGAGAGAGAGAGAGAGAGAGTCAACAAGTGTAGTAACGTAAGAACACACTTAAATGTGGTGTCTGGTTATGGTATTTGATTATGTTTGTAATTATCGCGATGACAGTTCAATTTAGATGGAGTTCTCATTGTTCAGTCTTATTGTCTAAATCATTGCCCAGCGTCTAAGCAGCATCGCATCAACATCGACGCTAATACGATGCTGCAAACATGTTGTGTGCCGGCTGGGTGAATTTTGATTAAGAAATAGAACAGCCCTAGTAGTGATTTGTTGTGAGTAATAAATCACAGTTCGGAGGTCAGTTGTAAAGTAGCTACCTCAAATCACGAGCGCGTAGCGCGAATGATTTATCTACTGACAACTGACCGACAAACCATGATTTATTACTCAACAAATCACTGCTAGAGCGGATCTATTTCTTTTGAAATTCTCCCAATCTTCCACCATTTTAAGAAGAAATCCCACCAGTATTATTGACTGTGTCCTTGTGTAATTTTTGACATAATGAAATAACGTTTCACCGTTACTTCAATGAATCTATGCGTTACGTCATGAATTGGTGGTTTTCATGACGCCACTCGTCACCCTCTTTCGACTAGTGATTTGTTGCCTGAAAAATCACAGTTCCTTTCCCTTCCCTATATAGGTCCGATGTGCAAGAATGGGAATTTAGTACTTTCAACCTTACAGACTGGTACAGATACCTATGTGAACAGTGTAGATCTACTTAGATGGCTCTGCTGGATATAAACTGTTCGCAATCGATGCCGAGAAAAACTGTATCTTAACATGCCGCCTGATTTTGTCGTGTGCTAAATCTACTTGCAAACTTTTCAAACATATTCTTGCATACCGGCAAACAGGGCAGGCCCTGAATAGACTGCTCCTAGAGGAGTTGTCTGATCTTGATCCATTCTGTTTTCAACAATGACTTTTAGGTAACCAACGGACGATTGACCTTGTCTTCACACAAATCCTTCAGTAAAGATTGGAACTTCCTGAAAATTTGAACCTGTTAGCTCAGGTGTGCAATATAGGACAATCTTGGTGCTCTGATCTAGTTTCTTTCTTTGCAATTTTATATAGCTCTGCAGGCCACCAATGGCTCAGTAAGTCTTATGTAACTTTGAGCTTCCCTCTTTCTTTCTTTTTTTCTTTCTTTCTATCTTTCCTTCTTTGCATTACGAAAACACGCCTATACAAATACACTGTAAACTTTACCGCACAAAAAAAAAAAAAAAAAAAAACACGAAAATTTTAAGATGAAAGTTGTAATATTTTTCTTATTTTTGCTCTAAATATAGATTTTGGGTACTTGTGAGAACCGCCTCATCGAGCCGGTTCTAACGAGTACCCAAAATCTTTATTTTAGGGCAGAAATAAGGAAAATAAGGTTTATCGCTGTAAACCCCAGTTTTACTATATAAGTGAGGTTCAAGGGGGTCAAAATTATATAGGCGTGTTTTTGTGATACTTTCTTTCTTTCTTTTTCTTCTTTCTTTCACTTCCTGAAAATACAACGGTCTATGTTTTTGAGAAAACAATAAGAAAACTAATTTATACCCCTCTGTAAAAGTAATAACCGAAATGAAATAATTCTGCAAGCCAACTGGCAATAGCGATTTTAACGTAAGTTAACTGGCAATAGACCTTTCAAGAAATCTTTAGTTTCTGCAATTGACATTTTGCGAAACACGTTCATAAACGTCGCACTTGGAGGATGTTGCATACTGAGTAGAAATTTCAGTTAAAAGGCCGGGATTTTGAACGGGTGTTCAACAGTCGAAAGCGAAGTAAACAATCCCCGCCAGTTCAACCACTGGCTTCGGGCAAAATGGCCGATATCTGTTTAATTGGCTTCCGCCTCGTCTGAAAAATGCTAATTCGAGAGATATGAAAGACGCCATTTTAGCCCAGTGTTATCGCAGTTGGATATATATAAAACAAGTTCATCCAAAAATGCTGTCTTTCATCACGAAAACACGTTGAACCCTTTCAAACCCCAATTTTATATAATAAAACTGGGGATTGCAGGGGTATACATACATTTTTTTAATTTCTTATGGCTCAAAAGCATGAATTGTGGGTATTCGTGCCGCCTCGCCGATGCGGTTCTAACGAGTACCGCAATCTATGTTTTGAAAAGAAATGTGAAAAATATCAGATTTTGTTTTGTCTGAAAATTTTCAGTCTTGGTGGTAAAATTTTCAAATATACTGTATTTGAATAGGCGTGTTTGGTATGAAAAACGTTAGTTTAGCCCACAAACATGTTATCGAAAATGGATGTTTTGAACGACTTGATCCAGAATATATCAACCATTCTAACACAGAGCGCCTATATAGGCAATGGAAAATAACTGTTCTGCAACAAATCACGGTAAGGAAGAGCGTGACGAGTGACGTCATTAAAAACTGCCAATTTATGACGTCACTTGTCGATTTCCTTGACGTTGAACGCTGTAACGTCATTTTCTCGCATCGAAAACGTTAGAAAAGGATATAAATGCATGTGTTTCAGTCGATAATTTTAGCGGGATTTCTTCTAACAATGGCGAAAGTTGTAAGATTTTGAAGGAAACAACAGCATTATTGCCGATTTTCAATCTGTTAGAATCGAAATAGATCAGCTCTAGTTTGTGATTTGTTGCGTATTAGATTTGATCTACTTTACAACTGACCTCCAAACTGTGATTTATTACTTAACAAACCACATTTAGAGCTGATCTATTTCTTAAACGAAATACAAAGAGCCCACAGACCAAGGAAGCTGCAGCGTCGACATGATCTAGACTCCAATGGCCATATAGTCTGTCGTAAACAATTCCAGTAAACGTTTATCAAGCACTGTTTTCTACAATATCTTACTCCATTTATATCTTGTTATCACTGATTGAAAACATTTTATCTTTACATAACCCTCCTTCAGATCCTATAGATTTTTTAAAAAACTATTATCAGCATTTTACGGCCTGAAATGTCACTATAAATCTATCACAAAACAAGATGAAAGTCTAGGAAAATCTATGTACACAACTGCTGGAAGCATGAAACTTGAATATTTGTTTTACTTATAAACGAGCCTGTGGCGTGTTTCCTTTAACCCGAAACAAAGGGTTCTTTTTCATTACGAAACACGCATATATAATTTCGACCACTTAAACCGAAGTTTTATATAGGAAAACCGGTGTTTGCAGGCGTATGCATTATTTCTGCACAAAAAAAAGAAAAATTAATTGTGGGTTCTCGTTAGAACCGCCTCGCAGAGGTGGGTATTACCAGTACACAAATCTATATTTAGAGCAGAAATGTTGAAAATATCGGAAATTTTATCAGAAAAAAAAATTCATTTTTGGTGGCAAAATTCTCTATATACAGTCGAACTTCAATGGCTCGAACACCTTTGGGACCTCGAAAATCTATTCGAGACAGGGGTAGCCACAGAGGGTTACTGCCAGGAGGCATAACGAGGTACTTTGACATATTTTCGGTGTCCTGTAATGAAAAGGTATGCTGTGTGTATTCATTAGAATCGCCTCATCGAGGCGATTCTAATGAGTACACACAGCATACATTTGCAAGATAAAAGACTAAAGTCTCCTAAATTATCTCGCACCATATCTTGTGTAGAGGACTTCCCTAGGGACTCAAGAACGGGTTCGACTCAGCCATGGTAAACGAGTCATCGGTGTTCGAGCCATCGAAGTTCTACTGTACTTGAAAAGGCGTGTTTTTATAATGTCATGATAGGACGACTGGGTGTCCACGTAAAGTACGAGAAATCAAGAATCAGGCATGTTTTGGTCATAAAATTTATTGCTTGACATTTTTTTTACGCTACCGAAACAACAGCGACGTCATACATAGGGATAACGTCATGTTTTTGCCGTTTATGAATCAAAAGCTGCAGATGAACCTGCGTATCCAAACAGTTTGATCACAGTTTGATTAGCACCTTTTGGGTCATCGCTTGATAGTAACTCTCATGAAATCCATCACGTTAGCAAGTCCGTGTGATGATTACCCCTCTAAATCGCTGCTTTAAGACATAGATTGTGGGTACTGGTTAGAAACGCCTCATTGCGGTGGTTCTAACGAGCACCCTCAACCTATTTTTGAACTTAAAATAAGAAAAGTATCATGAGAAAAATGTCCGTTTTCGAGATATTTATTTATTTATTTATTTATTTATTTACACAATGTTTTGAGAGGGTGACACAATTAGCTGTAAAGCTATTCTACCTTGCGGCCCTCTATAGAACAACTATTTACAAACTTACATAGTCTAAAAATAAATAAGATGCGCTATAAAACATCATAAGACAAATCAAAGGTGCACAATATAAATAGGATTGAACATGAATACTCGTGTTAAAAATGATCATCCATCCTAATTAAAAATTCTGCACTTAATATATGTTATGCGAGCGTATGAAACGTCTATGGTAAAAACGAAAGCAAAGTTAATTAAAATGCATGTCGCAAAATTAATTAAAATGCATGCTGTAAACATAAGAATATAAAATGTCACGAAACCACGTGGAACAATTTCAGAGAGTTACAAAATCAACACTGAACATATAAAAGTCCTGCTTCAGGCTTATAATAACAGACATCCCAGCAGCTGTCCGGTGCACAAACCATGCTAATTTGGATGCACGGCGGAGCAGGGATCGAGTGGCGGAAAACGGCGGAGCAGGGATCGAGATATGAAAAAATACGCTATGCCTCACGGATGTGTTATCGTAATGCACAGCCGGATTCTATATTACAGCTGTCAAGACTCTTGTTGGTCTTTGTAGCTGAGCAGACAGGTTTTACATGTAGACAAACTGGGCCCCGTCAAGCGATTTTGGTACTTATCGCCTATGCGAGCAGCGAAGGTTCAGGCGAGCCTGCGCATCCGCGCAGTCTCGCCAGAACCTTCGCTGCTCGCTCATACAAGCTGTGAATCAAGAGGAACCTTCAGACAGAAAGCCATATCCCTGGCCCCTCTGAATGACTGGGCATGCGCAGTTAAAATTTGTCATGACGGAATGCTCGAAGACACAAATTCGCTTGGCGGGGCTCAACTATGAAGACAATTTTTTTCCTGACGCACCTCAACAGTAATTTTTTTCACGTCTGTTTGACGGTTATGCTTAACAAGGAACTGTCGCTTGTTCTCTATATGGATTTAGAATATGCTTAAAATGCCCCCGGCTTGAGACATCAATTAATTGTATTGCCAAGGTGATGCAAAATACATCGGAAAGGCAAAATGATAACAACATTCAATTATTTAGGTCGCATGGTTCATTTGCAAAAGCATGTAGCTCTATTTAACCGTACTTTCTTTCCGAGAGTACAACAAGTCATTATCAACAATTGTGTACAATCTCAAGACTGCATGTTGTTCTTGAGAAAACTTGGTCAGAGACAAATCTACTCATGAAAGTACATATTTCACTTACAGTAATGATTAAGGGACCTTACTCTTATAAACATAACCCTAGAAGCGACGTTTGGCTGTCCAACCAAGTTCATAGCAATGGAGAGGCAGTTCTACGATGGTATGTTTGCACGGCTCCAAAATGATGGTGAGTTTTCTGATCCATTCCCTGTGACACATGGAGTCGAGCAAAGCTGCCTACTACCCACAACGCTCTTCAGCATGATGTTCTCTGATGCTCACAGATGCTTTCCAGGAGGGTATACCTATTAGCTATCGCTTTGATGTGGACCTTTTCAACCTAAAAAGGTTGCACGCCAAATCTTAGATGCAGACGGAGATGTTAGATGAGATCCTCTTTGCTGCCGACATGGCAAAGAGTTCTCCAACAGAAGAGAAGGTGCAAAAAGATATAGACAAAGTATCTTACTCCAGTGATAGTTATGACTTCACAATCAGCACCAAAAAGACTAAGGTAGCCTATCAGCCAGCACCTGGCAAACCTTAAAAAGAGCCCACCATCACAGTGAGAGATCAGAGATTGCAAGTTGCAGACAAGTTCACCTACCTTCGAAGCGCATTGTCAAGACTTCTGCACATTGTTGGTTTAGACAATATTTAAAAAAGAAAACTGGGGTGTATGTAATATACACCTGCAGTAATGGTCAAATGTGACCGACGCAGTATCAGAAGATAGATAGATAGAGATATTAGAATAAATTCACAAGAATACATCGCATAATAGTATATGATACAGGACTTGATAAAAAAGCTAGAAGCACATTGTTGATGAAATCAAAGCCAGAGTGCAGCATTTGACCGACTACGTGGTATTGTTTGGAATCGACGTGGAATACGGCTTCCTTTATTGAGGTTTCCATTATGGTCGGGTTGCTTAATGTTTGTGTTTCTTTCCCTTTGGTGTCTTTGATGGGTGGAGTAAAGTAGAAGTAAAACAAAGATCAGGAGTCGATACAATTAACTTACTCCACCCACCAAAGACACCAAAGGGAAAGAAACACAAACATTAAGCGACCAGACCATAATGGAAACCTAAACAAAGGAAGGCCATAAGGACAGTTACCGTCCCACAAAATGGCCATATAGCCATCCAAAATAAAAAGAGACAAGTGATACACACAGTAGGTAACAAACAACAACATAAATAAATCGCCACAGAAGAACCGCCCTGGAACGGTCAGTGGAAAGATTTCCATGGGAGGCTTAAATCGATTTTATGTGGCCACAATCCTCGCCCTTATTTCCGTCGCGATTTAGACAAACAACCCGCCCAGTCCACATGAAGGCCCCCAACCCACCAGCGCAACATCCCCGCGAACACAAATAATCAAAGAACCATAGGGGTGAGACAACGGCGATGACTCGACAGCAAGAAACCACCGAAACGCTGGAGCAAAAGAAAACCAACAGTCAGACCCCGACGTGCCCGACCAGAGACAGAGCACCAGACACCAACCAACATTACCCCGAACTAGATCTCCCCAACCCCCAACAAGCCCCCACGCCGGGACCGCCACAGAACCCGAGGCCCGACCCAGCGGCGCGCAACCAAAGTGGGAAGCAAAGCTGCCAACCGCGACCGGGCCAACCACCACGCATGCAGTCCGTCGCACAACAGCCATGTTGTACCCAATTAATTGTATAGATTCCTGATCTTTGTTTTACTTCTTCTTTTAATACAAAGCTGAGAGTCTACAGAGCTGTGCTGATACCAACATTTTTATACGCATGCGAAAGGTGGACAGTTTACCAACGGCACGCCAAAAGAATGAACCACTTCCATACATGCTGTCTATGAAAACTCTTAAAGATTAAGTGGCAAGACAGAATTCCAGACTAAATCCTCAAGTTTCGGCCCCGCAATACAACTAGACATACTTAACATTTGAAAAAATTACAAGAATGTAGGTCTGAAGTTCTTGAATGTCGTGGTCGAAAAATAAAAAGCACCCCATTAACAAAATAGAAGTGAAGGCAATGATCAGGAATCGATACAATTAACCCACAGCTTCCATCAGAGACACCAAATGGAAAGAAACACAGACTAGACGCTACTGGAAACCCCAATAGCGGAAAGCCAAAAGGATAGTCACTTTCCCCACAAAATGGCCAATTGGCAATCCAAAGCAAAAAAGCACAAGCGACACACACACTAAAAGACAGACCATAACAAAAATAAACCGCGACAGAACAACCGCCTTGGAACGGTCAGTGAAACGAATTCCACTGTGGTGTTGGTGGTGCTGGGTTGGGCTTAAATCGATTTTGCGCGGCCGCAATCCTCGCCCTTACGTCCGTCGCGATTTAGACAAATAATCTGTTCAGTCCGCATGAAGACCTCCTAACGCATCAATGCAACATCTTCGAGAACACAAAAATCAAACAACCACAGACAGGAACCAACAGTGAGGACTCGACAGCAAGAAACCACTGAAATTCTGGAGCAAAACAAAACCAGACTCCGATGGGCCAAACCAGGGTCAGAGCATCAGGCACCTTCTAACATTACCTATAATTAAATTCTCCCTAATTCTCAGTAAGCCTTTACTCTGGAACCGTCATAGAATCTGAGGCCTGACCCACCGAGGGAAGCAGAATTGTCAACCGCATCGCATAATAGTATATGAGACAGGATTTGATAAAAATCATATAACACCTATGTTGTGCCCAATCTTTTTATAGCTATGAAAGATTTTACAAAATTGGGTGCTGAAGTCATTGCAATTATATATTTTCCTTAATTTATATACTAAGTCACCATAAAATTAGTAAGAAAAGGTCACTCAGAAAAGGACACAATCTAAGAACGCAGCCGCCTCAAGTCACCAATAGAAAGTGACACGGAGGCACACACAAAAACAGATGAAACATGAACCAACGACACAAAGCCCAATAACAAATAAGACACTGCAAAAGAACGAACAACTTGGGACGGTCAGTAGTAAAACTATTGAGGGACTTCAATTCCGGAGTTCATCTGGAACAATCTTCGTCAGATAAGTATGGGAGACTAATCTTGCATAAAGCCGCCGGTTAAAAAAGCAGTTATTTCCCTTAGAGTCACTTTCGTAGTTGTCGGATTCTCTTTCTCCTATCTGTCCAGCGTAGGATATAATCCTATAATCACCAATAGGAATCTAGTGTTACTGTTTTCTTAATTATGCCCATTAATAATAAAAAAATCACATTTAATCATTATAAATTTTAACAAGTGACCATTATATTATAAGGCTTTCTTTATTGTCCGACAACGTTGAACAACAATAACAACAATAAAGCAATATGACCTGCGCCAACTGCACATTGTTATTTTTAATATCAATTAAGTGTGTATAAATTTTGGAACCGTCTTGGGTACAGAGAATAGTAGGTCCTTGCCTTTATCCTGCAGAAAAAAATTAATTTGGAAAACCCCATTTCTGACTATCAACTAATCAAATTCCTTGATATATTTAATCAATTCCAAAACTGCATGACAAACAGTGTAGATCTTGATCAGATTAATCTGGACCTACACTGTTTGTAAATGTTTGGGCTGTCGTGTTCCGCAGGATAAGGGTTAAAATGAGCACACAACGCAAACACGCCTATAAAATTTTGCCCCCATTAAACCCCAAATTTAAATAGTAAAACTGGGGTTTACCGGGTATTAATTATTTTTCTTATTTCTGCTTCAAAACAGATTGTGGGTACTCGTTAGAACTGCCTTTGCGAGGCAGTTCTAACGCGTACCCACAATGTATATTTTGAGCACAAATATGAACAAGAGCACCGCAAGCGGGTGCCAACGCTCGTCTGCAGTTTCTTTTAGAAAACAAAAGTTCTAAGTCAAATCAAATTGCAAGATGGAGTTATAAAACTTGTAGGGAATGTAGCTCTTGTGATGGTGAGTATGTGTATGAAGTTTCATGAAGGTAGGCCAAATACTTTTGGAAATATGGTCAAGGTTAAGTTTTTTGGTTAATTTTTCGAAAATAGGTCAAAGTTCAAAGGTCAAGGTCACAGGTCAAAAAGCGTGGTATGACT